>CM055819.1:53294835-53334734 GCA_029582265.1 Zoroaster sp. YZ-2022
TGTGTATATGATTGCCATATAAAACTATCAAACCTTACTTTTTAGCTTTTTAAATGTACTGCAAAAATAACCTGCCAGAAATAGAATATTTAACCCACTCAGGGAAGTTCATACTGTGATCCTTTATACATGAATTCTTCATGAGCAAGGTCATTTAATAAAACCGACTTTTATTAAAGATTACTTCATGAGCGGGTTTGTTATATATCGCCGAGAGCTCATTTAATTTGCAAATGAGCTGTATACCTGCACATCCAAAGTCCTTAAGTCTGCCTGTGGATACGTGTTCAAAGGATACTACAGTCAGGTATCGAACCAGTTCCATAATCCATGTTTTACATGTACAATTTGTAATTCATTTTGTTTTAGATACTATGAATGTGCGAGACAGTGATAACCGTGATTATAGCATGGACTGTAACTCAACACTGATTATACTTTACCTGTACTTTCGAACAACTATCACGAAATGTATCATCTGCACTTGCAGTGACAATGATGTGGGTAAAAGAAACGGCCAAAAAACTGCAATGGTGCCCTGTTGTTAATTTCTTGCGCCACGAACGAGCTCACCATTACGAATACGTCAGTCCCTTTAAGTTTATAGAACATTCTTTCAGTTATGACACTTGCATGGAGAAGTTTGTGGAACGTAATGTTAAAAATAGGTTTTTTATTTTTTATTTTATTTAAAACCATCTTTAACGAGGGTAACCCATCCAGCACAGCTGATCATTTGGAGCCCTCATATTATATAAAAAATATATCAATATTATACAAAAAATATTACAGGAGGTACAGATGAATTAATAATAATGATAAAACAGTCTTAATGGTGTACCACATACAAATAAAACGTAAAGGGCTAAATTGGTACAACAGACCCTCCCAGTCGATCTACCATACTGATTAAAGATAGGACTAAAGGGAAGATTAAAATGGAGCAATAAACTAAAAAAACAATAACAATGTACTTAGAAATACGAGCGCCCCATTTTCCCCAATAAAACCATCATCAAAGCAATTAATTATCAATAACTGTATACCAACATCTCAGGCAAAACACAAGGTAATCTATGACATAATAATAATATTACTAAACCTTTCCTTCAGCAAATTGAATGAAGAATAAGAGTTTGAACAGAGTAAGTAAAAGGGACACGCATTTAAAAAGGAGTTTGTAACTAAAACTGTTTTAAAGATTTCACATTTAGGTTTGGGAATAATAAAATTACCATGTACCGTTCGATAAGGGGTCGATCGCCAGGCTGGATCGGGTTAAGTCTCTGAGAGACAGTCCGGATAACACCACCGAGGCCTTAAAAGCCTGGCAGGCAAGTTGGAAGTGGATGCTGGCAACTGTCATTGTAATGAGATTACTAAAAGTAAGTTAGTGGGTGAAATGGGTGGAAGCTTAGAACAATGTGAAGTGCTGACGGAGTTTTTGAATTTTGGAGACAAGAGTGGGTTTGTTCCCACACCATACAGCGCGGTAGTCTGCGGTAGAATCTCAAGGCATTGTATAATAAAAATATTGGCTGGTCAACAAATTGTCTTGTTCTCATGAGCAAAGAACAAGAACTTAATTTATTGCAGACTGTTTTCACATGTTCAGAGAAATTTAGTTTGTTGTCCATTAGTACCCTAGTGTGTTTAAGGAGAATCAACTTGTTGTATTTTTGGGCAGAAATAAAAATTCTAGGGATTACTCTTTTAAGCTTTGAGCAGTACCAACCAAGAAGTATAACTTCTGTTTTTGAGGATTTAAAATAAGTTATGCCTGTGCCACTTTGTTAGATTAAGAAGATCTGAGTTCAATTTATTTTCAATGAGACTAGTGTTTTTATCACCATAATAAATGAGTGTATCATCTGCATACATATCAATGTTGGAGTGATCAAGACATTTTGGCAAGTCATTAATGTACAATGAAAAACGTAAGGGCCCCAGGATTGATCGCTGGGGTATTCCAGATGTTACAGGATTAACTAAAGAAAGTTTGGATTTGTAACAGACTTGCTGCGTCCTTCCAGATAAATAAGATGCTAGCCAATCAACAGCTGAGGTAGATAATCCATAAAAAGAAAGTTTGCGTAAAAGAATATCGTGGTTGACTGTATGAAAAGCTTTCTGTAAATTAATGAATAAAGAACCAATTAAATTACCATTGTTAATGTGATGGAGCCAGTTATCATGAGCATGAGCTACTGCTGCAAGTGTGGAGTACCCAGGTCTAAAACCAAACTGATTTAGTAGACAGAAGGTCGTTTGAAGTAAGGGTATGAGAGGAATTGTGGTGGACAGTTTTTTCAATGATTTTAGGAAACCAACGGCAAAATCGAAATGGGCCTGTAATTATTGAGCACTTCATGATTTACTCTGCTTTAAAATGGGGATAACTTTTGGCCTTTTCCAATGCTTGAGGAATGGTACAGGTGGAAAGGGTTAAATTGGATATGCGTGGTCAAGGAGGGAGTAAGACAGGCCGCCAGCTTAAAGAGCCACCATCGATGTTGTCCAGACCAGCAGACTTCCCAGGATCCAGCCTAGCAATCTCTTTAAAACAAAATCTGGGGGAATTCTGTAAAAGGAAAAACTAGTTGAGCAATGGTTAGATAAGAGCACGGATCTTGATCAGCGTCATTTGAAATGTTGGCCAAGAGAACATTGCGGATATTAACATAAAAATTATTAAAACTATCGGCTATGGTTTTTGGATCTGAGACATCCTTATTATCAATATTAAAAGTGCCAGGAAGAGTATTGTTTTTGTTATTTGGGAGAATCTCTTTTATGCCGGCCCAAAACTTTTTGCTGTTATTTTGATTAATACGAACATGATTTTGATAATAACCAATTTTAGCAGTTCTACAAAGTCTAGTGACATCATTTCTCAAAGTTTTGGCCCTATCCCAGGCCTCCTTGAGTTTAGTTCTCCTAGCTTTATTTTTGGCTACATCCAAATTTCTGTTTTTTGAGAAAGCTTAATTGTACACGTAAGTCTAGAATTTGCTAGAAGGTTGATTTTGGTATAAAAGTGGGACACCTTCACTTATAGCAGTATTCAGTGGCGGGTTAAGAAGATAACGTATTACCGACGTCAGACAGTTGGATATTTTCCTTCGGACCGTGGCGAGTCGTCCACGAGTTTTAACTTCAAGATAGCTGTGAATGTTGTTGTTGCAAATATCCAGTGTAACCTTAATTGATTGAGTTCTTTGTTTCGTCTAGAGAGCGCGGTAATCACAAATTATCATCGCTGTGGGATATTGCTGGCCATAACACTATAGAAGGGTTAAAAATGTATTTTAAATGGCAGCTGCGGGGGGGGGGATGGGGGGTGGTGGGGGGTGGGGGGAATGTCAGGACCCACAGACGCCTCCGGATCATCCCCGCGGCCGATTTGGCCTACATCGAGGGGGTAAGCTCAGATCCAAAATCTAAAACCACAAAATCGTGACACTGGCACGCTTGATGGACTTCTGGTTATTTTATTAAGTACTTTGATAATGTAACGTATACTATTTCCTCCCCAGCAACACATTATTCTGTCAGGCTTTATTACGTACAAACATGCAATTCTACATACCACCTCGCCTGAAGTTACTATATTCTGCCATTTCAGCTTGCCGTGATCCTCTAGGGATGGAGAGTGAGGCTATACCTGACAGCAGCTTGTCAGTCTCGTCTGTCTGGTCAAGTAGCTTCCCAAAGGAACATTCTCGGCTCAATTATAATGGTAATCCTTATTTTTTAAAGAAAGGTCACACCGGTAAACCTCCCCCATAACAGTTTCGACGTGTGATTTTTTTTTATATATAAATGGTCACGTGGTTATAACTTGCCTTTGATAATATTTTAAAGTTCTTCCACAATACAAAGTGTCAAGTCTTCAATACACATGTTTTTGCCATAAATTGTTCATTCAGTGAGTCTCCTTCATTAGCAGTATATAGATGCTAGCAGGATAAGTGGTAGCAAATCCAAATTCCTTTGGGATAAAAATGTCTATAAATGCATTGATCCTTTATAACGAGATATAATGTAGAAACCAACATGTTAAGAAGAAAAAATATTGCAATTGAACTCAGATTATTAGTATTCATACTTCATTTTTGATACTGTTGGACACGATTTTGGTGTTACTTGTCAACTTTTCCCACAATTTTATTAAAATCTGAGTCATATGAACACTTCCAATGCATTCTTGAGGTTCAATATCCCGCCATTACCTTATAACTGAACAGCAGTCAATGGGAAGGTTTGGAGAGGGGGGGGAAATGTTCCCCACAAATTTCTAAAGCCTCCCAGTGGTGCCCCTAATGAAAATCACATGATAGTGCCCAAAAATAAAATAAAATAAAAGGAAAACCCATAAAAAAACCTGGGCCCGCCACCAAGCAATGCCCTGTCCCCCGCTCACTGAAAAGTCCTTATACTCACTGTAAATAGCTATGAATGTGATTTGTCACACATTCAACTATTCGTTACAAAATTGTAGTAATAGCGCCCATATCAATATTACCCCCATGCGTATATAGCACGAAACTATACACTGACAAAAAACACCGAAATTCACTATGATCTTTAGCGAATTTTATAGATTTCTGTTTGGGGTCACCACCATGTGGGGGGGGGGGTGAGTTCATTGGTCCTGGTCCCCACTTGTCCCCAACTTATAGACACAAGAAATCGGCGCCACTGCCAGTGTAATTATCCATTCGATATTTCCATGCGTTATGACTTCAGTTTTATTATTGACTGCTAACAATATTACTTACCCACCAGATTCAACCATTACATTACTATTTTTAAACTGCAGCAGAAACTGATGCGTCGTAAACTGGGGTCAGTTCAGTCCGGGGCACTTGATCTGGTAAATCAGAAGGGCACAGAGGCATGAGCCACAGAGGGGGACATTCACTGCCTCTGTCTAAAACCATTAATTAATCGTGCATATAATATTGCCGGCAAGAAAGCAACAAAAGTTATACGTTCTCCAGTTTAAAAATAATGTGATCAGCCTTACGCTTGGCTCCAGCGTGCATTAGCGGTGTTAACCTCCTTGAGAATATCAAATGTTCGCTTAGATATTCCAAAGCAAACTACTCAAAATGACACACCCCGGTTTTTTAATATATTATTTTAAACCATACCGAACCGAACCGACCAAACTAATTAATTATTATTCAGCAATCCGTAGATATCCGATCCTTCTATTTGTACAGGTGTCTGGTGTGGTACCAGTGGATTCGTGTAGACCCTGCGAGTCAGTTACATACCAAGCACTATCATGGGAGTGCCGACCTGCAGTATTCGGATTGGATAAAGTCATATGTGCTGAAAAGTACAGTGACAACGGGCTGATTGGATCTACGTGACTGGACATGTGGTACCGTTGAAGGTTGGCAATATGGTCACTGCACTTTCAAATCTTCACCTTTTCCTTCAAATCTTTCCTGACATTTGCATTACATCTCGGCTCATGGGTGACATATAGCAATGTGTTTACTGTACGATTCTGTATCGGGAAGTGGGAAAAAAGTTTACTTAAACAAAGCGACATAAACAAATATTGTTGGGATTTCAATATGAACATGTTATTTTCACAAATGTAATAATGGCGAAGGATCAAATGTGAAAACAAAACGTAGAAAAATATGAACTTATTTAATTTGAAAATAAAATTACAGAATTTAAAATGCAAAAATTATTTCAATAGTAAAGTGGAAAACAAGTAATTTAAAAGATGTATCAATCCATATCCAGTACACAGCCGCAATGGCTGCTCCTCTGGGTAGATCTCCAAGGACACACCACAAATGGAATCAGATGTCCTTTTTTTGTTCCACAATCAAACACGACGTAGTGTACCTTTATTAAAGGGTAGTTCAAAGATTGTTCATCTACTCTTCCGCAAATCTATGAAAAAATGTACCGACTTTCTGGTCGCTCATAATCGAGATGCGATGCAAATATCGAAAAGGGGGTTCCCCATAAATGAAATAATTGGGGAAGTGAAAAGAGGACACAAAAATTATGTGTTGTCAATCGAGTTCTTTTTATACATAGACTTAAAACGGGTATAATGGCGATTGAATAGATTTTTTTATTTTTTTATTAGAGGTTTCAGCCTGCCAGCCGAAACCTCTGTTGTTTTTGTCAAGATTTTAATTTTTTAGGTGTTTTAGCCTACCAGTACCAGCCAAAACCTGTTGTAAAGATTTAAAATTTTTGTATTTTTCTTCTTTCTTTTTCTTCTTTCCGGCCAGAATCTCATGGGTTAACATGTAGGGCCTAGACGTTGTTGGTGGATTTTCGCATTTAGGACTCCACCTAAAAATGTACAAAATATGTACATTATCATAGCGCAAGATATGACTTAGTCATTTAAGTGATTGACGTCAAAATTGCGTAATTTTTTTTTTTTTTTTTAATTATTATCTTTCCTTCCCGCCTGAATCCTGAATGTAAACTTCCAGCTGCATGGTATCATGATATGAGGTGTTATAAAACAATATTGACTGTCACCCGGTACAGTAAACCAGCCTCCTTGAATTCTGAATGGATATCCTTGAATGGATATCTTGGCCAGTGTGGGTGTTTTCACTCAGTGTAGAGCAGGTGGTTTTCCTTTATGAGAATAACTGATGGGCCTATGAGCTATCCACATTAAATTGAAAACATTTTAGATTTCAAGTGTTTTTAAAATGTTGTATCTAGCATCATTTTCTATGAGTTTATTAAGTGGAGAACCGTGTCATCACCCCATAATTATGGAGAAGTTCCTTGTTAATGTAAAACCATACCGTAAGATGAAAATGTAATATTGATTCTTCACAAACATATGGTGTTCTAAAAGAATACAAAGCATAATGAGGCGCGTCGCACGAAGTGTCGTCGCACCAGAAGCGCACCACGACAGTCAGCGCGTCGCACCAGAAGTGGCGTCGCATCAGAAGTGTTGTCGCACGCACTGAAGTGTGTCGCGTCGCACAGAAGTGTGTCACGTCGCACCAGAAGTGCATTTGAACAGGCGTCGCACTGCACAGCGTCGCACCAGCGTGCAGGCGCCCGCACCAGAAGTGTTGTCGCGTCGCACCAGAAGTAGCCCACCATTGCAGTTTTCTCTTATGTGACAATTTCGAATAAATATACGACTAAAATAACAACCATATATTACTAGAAACCAAAAGCGGCAACCAGACTGGCTGGCAGCTAGCATGCATATGGATTTATATTCCTTTAAAAAGTCCTCCACAGCCCATACATTACATGTGTTTGTTAGAAAGGTTTGTTTATGAATTAGCAAGGAAGTTAACAAAATGTTGCTAATCCTGGCAAATATTTACAACCCCTAGTCTCGATCCCAACCAATTATAATGGAAGGTGAGAATTCTAAACCGACAAGACCACCATGCCACCGAAATTATGGTGAATTAAGTACAGAAGAACCTTAAAATTGTATTTATAAAATAATATAAATTGTTCAGAAAAATTAAAAGAGGCCTACAGGGGGTTCACTCGTCCCCTACCCTGCCCAGAGGCCGTAAGTGAGTGGGTCAGGAGGTATGGGGTGTGACACTCCAATAATTGTTCTCAGTCACAAATCAAAGGTACTAGAGCAAGAGTTGGTCCAAATAAATTATATCAGCAATATTTTGCATGTTTTATATACTGACATGCCTTCAACAAACTATTTGTAAAAGCAGAACTCACTTCTAAATTCATGGTCACACAATAATGTAATTATATAAAAATAGGCTAGATGATACAATAAAGGACACAAACAGATGATTTTATTTTTTATAAAACTTGTTTTCAATCATCAACCATTCTCCACATATTGTGTACATGTGCAACACTGTCCCAAATAATTATGTCCCAACAAGTTGCATTTGAGATAATCAAATTTGTTACAATCCAGTATCAAAGCATTACCTAGTAGGAACACATTTAATATGTTATGGAATACGGTACGTCGTTCATCAAATGTTTCTTTTGAAGCATTTTTGTCTATAATTTTAGTATAACTATTTTTCAAAATGATTTTTAAAGTTCATGAGACAAACATATTCTCATAAACAACTGAATTTATTTTCACTATTATGAAGTCATATAGCTGAAGTTATGCATCAAAATAACACATTTCACAGAAAAGAAATATATTTTACTACAAAAAAACTTTCTTAGTAGGTAGATATTCATTATGTCAGTAAGTCTGATCTGAAAAGTTCCAATTTTTTCAGTGTAACTTTGACTTGTGTCACCATAAAAGACTCAGACTCAAGGTTTGAGTAATACGCACATGTATGAAAGCTTAATACACACTTAATACAAAAAGTTGATGACCAGCTGTAACAGTTGTAATTAAAGAATTGCCAATCATGAAGAATTGTTTTGACATTTATTAATATTTCATCAGTGTAGTGTTATTTTCCTTCTGTTTCTGATTTTCTGATGTTACGAACCTAGAATAAAGGACTGGATTATTTTAATTTCTGATTATTTACTTATTTCCTATTATTTTATTGCATTTTCCACTTTTTATTGTTGGTGATTCCTTCAGTTAAATCAAATTCACCTGTCCCCACTCAACCAGGTCCTCACTGGCAGCGTGGTGGGCGATTTCTTTCAACCAAAACTACCATCCCGCGATATTTCAGCCAGTGATATACTTGTATACATATTCGTGGCTTATTCCATCAGTCCCAAAACACTCTGCACAGCCCTAACATATTAATGAGCTACCATACCAAACCACAAAGTCCCTAGGCAGACCAAAGGTCTTTGCCAGAATGTGAAACAAACCCACCCTGCGCCATACCTTGGCTGATGATATGGAGTGACACTGTACTATGGCATGAATAGACAATATGTGACCGGCTCCAAAAAAATGGGTATTATGGGACAAAATTGAAAAAAAAAGTAGTTACATACATAGCTGAATTTGTTACATTATAAGCTTTAATTTGGTGTAGGTTTGAACCCTGTGGCATGAGATATACTGATTTTTAGCATTATTCATATAAATTAACCAAGTGCCTTCAGAGATACAGCCCTTTAAACAGTGCGGAAAAGAAATGAGCTAAGAAGAACTCTCTTGAATGCCTATAGAACAGTTATGTTCCTCGATCTTTAGGAACAAGCCAGCATAAATTTGAATTATCAAGCATCTGAAGTATTTTTTTTCAAATATTTTTGCTAATTTGCAAATGTGTAAAATTTAAACTTTTTTTTCATCTTTACTCATCAATAATAATATTTCTGTAAATAAATTATGAAAGTATTGATATAATAGGTTATAAACCAACAACAAAAATCACGTTGTGAATTTTTTTTCACCTCCACATAGAACAGCCCTTTACGGGTAATAGCCGGCATGTCCTCATACCTCCTTTTATATGGGTCACATATACACAATGTTCGGTTTGTATCAAAGAATTCGATAGTGCGAATTTAATAATATAACGACTGGTACTAACACACATACCATTATGAAACCAAGAAAATTGCAAACTGGAGGCATAAGTCCAGATGGTCTTCATCTGGAATACTGCAAACTAGTAATACAGTGAATTTAGGGTTTCTAATTCTCAGAGTGACTGAACAATGGTAGGCTATAAATTTACAAATCGGAAACGTAAATTTTTACAAGGTTTACAACAAAATGATAAGGAAACGAGATGAATTATAAAACCTGTCATTCAGTAGATTACAATAAAAGTGTAAGCAATTTGATTTAACTGAGGAATCACCAAATAATAAAAACAGTCAGTGGAACATGCAATAAAGTAAAATAATAGGAATTAAGTAATAATCAGAAATTAAATAATCCAGTCACTATTCTAGGTTCGTAAATATCCAAAATCACAGAAACAGAAGGAAAGTAACACTACTGATGAAATATTAATAAATGTCAAAACAATTTTCATGATTGGCAATTCTTTGGCAAGACCGTTGTTATCAGTGGTCTTTATTAAGTATGTATTAAACTTCATAGCACGTATTCCTCAAACCTTGAGTCTGAGTCTTTTTATGGTGACACAAGTCAAAGTTACACTGAAATTAAACTGGTCAGATCTTCTACTGACCTGTGAATGTCTACCCACTAAGAAAGTTTTTAGTAAAATATGTTTCTTTTCTGTTAGGATACCATTGTTGATGCATAACTCCAGTTCATATGGAAAGCTTCAGCAATATGAAAATACATTCAGGTTGTTTATTATGTGAAATGTTTGTCTCATGAACTTTAAAAAATCATTTTGAAAAATAGTTATACTGAAATTATAGACAAAGTAGGCTTCCAAAAGAAACATTGATTGATGTATTCTGAAACATATATAAATGTGTTCTGCCTTGTGAGAGAATACAGTTAGTTGTGTAACAATGGATTATCTCAAATGCAACTTGTGGGACATAATTATTTGGGACAGTGTACTACATGCCACAATATTCCTCTAAATTAACAGTGAGGCCTATATAATGGTTGATGATTGAAAAACAGCTTATGAAAATAAAAATCATGTTTGTGTCCTTTTTGCTTTTAATTATCTGTCATCTAGCCCCAACCCATGTTACACTACATTATTGTGTGATCATGAATAGGGGTAAAGTTCTGCTTTAAAATAGTTTGTTAAAGAGGCATCAGTATATAAAAACATACAAATGCGTTGACTTAAATTTATTTTTGGGACCAACTCTTGCTCTAGTAATACTTGATTTGCCGACCGAGAACACCATTGTGTGTCACAATCATACCCCTGACCTGCTCGCTACGGCCCCTGGGCGGTAAGAATGAGGAAACCTGTAGGCCTGCAATATTTTTCTGAACAATTATTATTTTATAAATACAATTTTACAAAGGTTCTTCTGTACCTAATTCACCGCCAAATTCGAGTGGGCATGGTAGTCTTAGGTTTAGAATTCTCACCTTCCATGTAAGTAGTTGGGACTGAGACTAGGTTTAGGTTGTAAATATTTGTAACAGGATTAGCAACGTTTTTGTTAACGCCAACACCATGAAACAAACCTGTCTGTAAACAATAATGTATGGGCTGTGGAGGACTTTTTAAAGGAATATAAATCCCAAAAATTCATGTTTAGTACCGTATGAGCAGTCGCCAGTCTGGTTCGCTTTGTAATATATAATTGGTTTTTCTAGTAAACATATGGATTTACATTTATTTTAGTCAGTATATTTAATTAGTCGAAATTTAGCCACATGGCTCTTCAAGGCCGATAAAACCGTACGGTGAACACTTAGTGCGACGACAACATCATGCGCGCGACTACACTTTCAGTGCGACGCGACTACACTTAGTGCGCGACGCGACACTGCGTGACGCACATACGCAGTGACGCGATTATTGGCCTTCTCAGTGACGCGATTACACTTCTAGTGCGACGCGATACACCCTTTGCGTGCGATGACAACGCCTTGCAATGTGCATGTGTCCTTTTTAGAACACCATACAAACATGTGCTGTATCTATTTCCACTATAGTCTAATTAGGACATTGCGCCTCAATAGGACTGAGCCAGTGAGTAAGCACATTACATTTGGTTTTGGTATGGGATTGCTTAATGGGGTATACAAAGGCATTGTTGTGTACATCAGGCTTGGGTTTTTTTAATTTTGTTTTTAAGGGAAATTTCAGAAATGAGTGGCACATCATCTCACAGGCTGGAAACGCATAGAGGCTGTGGTAAGTTGGAACGTTACCCGATCCTCCCCGTGCCCCTGCCAGGCGCCACAGGACTGCAGGAAACACATGATAGTTGAATGAGTTTCCCCTAATAATCCCATTCATTTCGCAAATCTATCGAGAAAAGTGATTTTCAAGACGCCTATTAAATATGCCTTATTTTAATTAAAATGTATGTTTATAATTATCCGTTTATTGTTGTCTGTCAGTTTCAGGGCAACACGGACCGTAACACACAGGTAACTGTCTACTTTCCCGTGGCTCTGCAGACTAGATTCATACAGATAGAACCCGTCACGTGGAATGGCGACTTGTGTATGCGCTTTGAACTACTTGGATGCAGAGGTGATGTTCCCATTACTGTATAATTTATGTATTAGTATTTAGTCAAGGCCCGCGCAGCAACACACGAAAATACGAAAAATACCACACACACACGCGAGTAGCGGTTTACGCCCCAAGGGCCCAGTCCGTTCTGTGGTCTTGTGTTTTTATATTTACCGATTTGGTAGAGAACAAATACATAATGGCATTAGGGCAACTAGTTTGTTATGGTATCACTTATTTTATATAGACGAGTCCAACATTTATTACGGAGATTGGCTTTATTAAACAACTTTGCAAACTTTAACAAGTTATTTCTTTGGTGGAGGTATGGATAATTCAGTCCTCGAACGATTGGTAACGGTGCTCGTGGTTTTGAACTCGCGCGCGTTCCAGGTTGCAGCATGCACTGACTTAAAGTTGTGAGGTCTTGGCCGAATGGCAAGTATTGTGTTCAAGAGTGCCAGCCGCACAAGTGATTTTTAAACTAATTGAAAATACAGGTGGCAGCACACTGACAGCACATAAAGTCAGGAGCCATATTATAGAGAAAGTTTATATAGGGTAGATAATCTGGAATGAAAATTGAATGAAAATGAAAATTGGTGGTTAATGCATCAACTTTATATTTAAGATGTTTGAATTTAATGTTTTGAATCTGATGTGAAATTCAGCTACGATAATGGCAGCCATATTATGTACTTTGACCTTTCGGCCAAAGATGATTTCTATTTTTCCACAACAAACTAATGACTTTCAGTTGAGCTGCGATCACCTTATTCAGTAGTGAAGAGGATCCGATAGAGACGTTTATATCAGTGTTATCAGTGATGTAGTCGAGACCGCAAAGTCTGAGACCGAGATTGGTCCAGACGAGGTGTCTTTGGTCACAAGTAATCAGAACACAACCTGGAAAGACCACTCACGCAGAGTGGCGTCCACTAACAGCGTGGTCTTTGTGCGTTGTGTTTGGGTTGGCCAAGGGCCTTGACTAAGGCTAGGGAGAGGGAGGGGAGATCGAAACCAACAACAAAAATGAGACTGGTAGAGAGACCGGTGGAGAGATCGAGGTCGGTCTGGATACCTACAGCATTCTGTTATTCACAGTATAAAACCACTTCAAATCCTACTAATAATTTAATTAATTTTAATAATAATAACTTCTAATAAAAAATGTAATTCAAATTCTCAAATTCTACCTTTTCATCATGGGCGTAAATCCCGGTGGATGCGTGTAAGTACAGGCCTATAACCCCACTATTTCTCGTAGGTGGTCAACCCCGTCCCCATCACCAGTCCCACTTTTTAAACCCAAATACATACAAAAGTCGAACAAACTCCCCCGTATAATTTTATTTGAACAAAAAAAATTCTCCGAATTTCAAATGTAATTTTTTTGTTCAATTGTTCTAATTATAATGATAATAATTTTACCGAAAAATATAAATGTTTCAAACCAAAAATTTGTTTCTGGGGGAGGTGCGGGGAGGCAGGGCGGGGTCAGTTCAACAGTAAATTACACCATACATCCATCATAAAACGACAATCTCTATTAGGCCAATCTATTGGTAATCTTTAAGTGATACATGCGTATACGCGTTATTGGAACCAGACAACATTTCCATACACAAAGTATGGTGGCTAAGAGAGGCCGCACTAATCGGACAAACGTAGTACCCCTTTGTGGAAAAAGTCGTTTAAAACACAGCTCAGCAAAATTCCAATCGATCCAGCAATCTTTGCTACAATAAGACATCGTTTCATAGGCAAAAAAAAAACTAAAAATGCTGACGCGCGGGTCTGAGGCGACGCGCGCGGGAACCAAAAACCGGAGACTTTTGTTTAGGCCTTACACTAAGAGATGTGTCACCCCAAACACTCACGATCATCTCCCAAATTTATAAAGAATGGTTTAAGAGTCTGGCAAGATAAGGAACAGGACTTTTCCTAAATCTGTTGGAACTACATGAGTATTCTTCAAAAACATGGCAAGACCCTGGGATTCATATTGGGATAATTTGTATATTTTTTTTAATTAGGTGATTGGGGTTAACCGAACATCTTATTTATTTAGTTAATTATTTACATCAATGAAATTTGAACAAATATTTTGTAGCTCTTTAGTCAAAACTCTAATATGAATTATAAAATGCCTTAGTTAGATGTGTGATTCCTTTAAAAAATTGTTTGATGTCGTTATCGCTGCTCGTCTGACCTTCCCCCTTGGGGAGGGGGAGTGCTTTTTTACAAATCTACCAGACAGTGTTTAATGTAAAGTTATTACAAAGAGATATGAGGCCTTCTTTAAAAGCTCCCCAATCATTTTTGTCGTGCCATCCCGACTCCAGTTTTTGTTTGCCATGCCATGTGAAAAATGGTACGTGCAGTTGGTCCGCCCAGTTTTAAGATTTGTTTTAATTAAAAGGAGAAAAAAATTATAGTCGATATCATGGATGTCTGATAAGTCATGAAAAAATCATAAAAAGTGAAGTCCCAGATATAGAGTGTGTCTAGAATATATCTTTAAAGTAAACGTGAACTTTAGCTGTTTACAATGCATCATTCATTTTCGATCATATCATTGTGTCATTTTGACGTTTTACATTTTTAATATTAAGTATTGTGTTAGTAAACTTGATTGAAACAATGAAACTTGAAATTTCATTCATTTTCAATCGTGTAATCGTATATTTTTACGGGACTATACCAAGTGGTATTTTTTTTAATGAAATTGAGTGGAATACGGAATCTTAAAACATTTTATGTTAGCTGTTTACTAGTGGCAATTTCAGTAATTTTCGGTCGTGTTATTGTTTCCTTTAACGTTTTATTTTTTTGTGTCATTTTTAAAACTTGTTTAAACCTGATCAGGCCTGGGCGTTTTTTTCGTTCTTAATTAGGTACGTTCAGTTTGACAAGAATAGGAATAAAGAGGTCATAAAAACTTCCAGTGGTCACCGTTAGGGGGCGCATTACCCATGTTTTGGTCGAAAATAGTATTATTTTCTCATAATTTCTTAAAATTTTCATCCATTGGACATAACAATGTATTCAGTAAAAGCAACAATGTGACGTCACTTAGATCATCGTTTTGGGGGCGGTATAACCAAGGCAGATAATCACATCCATTGCACTATTCATGTCATAAATTTATATATTGATAAAAAACTACTATAATCAATCATGAAAAACATAAAAAAATACTGAGATATTCCATAAACGTAATGGTAGCCATAATTTGGATTCCCAGAATGCATTGTCACATGACTCAATGTTGTCCAGCTCGTGGAGTTTGAAATTTGACAACAAACCCTCAAAACACATATTATATGTCTTACAGTATCTGGTATTTTATTTTACAAAATAGTGGAAATTCAATTGGCCCTGTTGGTCCCAAATAACAGTTAGGAAAAGTCAGAAATTTTGAGCGTGGCCGGTCAAAGCGTCCTGGAAACATTATTATTTTTTTAAATAATAGGGGGATTGTGCCCAACGCCCCCCCCCCCCAGGCCTGATAGGGTTAAACATGTAAGCTTTACAAATTTTAATGTTCATTCTTTACACTGCGTTTCTGTACTCACTTGATTTTCATACTGCATGAACCCTGTAAGTTTGAACTGTAAGGCGAATGTGTAAAATGTTTAATGAAAATAACATTACGACAGTATACAGTTTTGGTAAAATGTTTGTATAAAATTGATCCATATTTTAAAAGAATTAGCTTATTTTATTGGGTCGTTTGACAGGCGTTAAGCGAGTATTTTTTTTAATCTACCTTTCTCCATTTTTAAAGAGGTTATGTCATAAGGAAACAACGTACGTCTTATCGTCTCAACCCAAGGTAAAATTAAAAATTAAAAATAATTTTGTCCGAAACTCCTTTTGTCTCGAATTCAGTAAAGCCTAAGGTCTGCTAGAAGGAAACGAATAGCCCCCTGCTACGTAATACGAGTACAACAGCGCCGGTATTTTCTGTGTTGTGCCAATACCCGAGGAGCCTTTCCAAGGGACATTAGGAAGGCGAATTTTTTACGTAAGATCGGAGGACATTTGTTTTCCCCAAGTGGACCTTAGGTTTTTTCTGAATATGAGACAAACGGAGAATAAAACGTATGTTTGCTGATTATATAACCTCTCTAAAATGGAAAAAGGTAAATTATTAATATTTGCCGAGAGCCCCTCTAAAACAAGAAAATTCTTGTAATGTATTCAGATTGTTCGTATTCATCCCAACGTGTAAGTTCCGTCTTCGGATGACCCAAAAAAAAGATTATTTCACTGCTTACTAAAATGATTTCAACGGTTTATTCAACGGTTAAATTCAACCAGAATGGAACTGCAAACTGCAGGTTAATTTCACTGCAAAACTCGTGGTTTTCAAAAAATACACCAGTGGTGTAGAATGAAAAATACACTGACACCACTGGTGTAATTTAAACACCTTAGTTTTCTTTCATTGAGCATATCTATATTTCCTACAGTTCCTTTGTTCCGTTGTTCTTTCTAATATTTGATGGTAGAGAATATATTTTTGCCGCCGAGTGGAACAGACCCATAGATAGGTCTGGAAACGGGCGCATGGAAATTGTTATTATTTATTAAATTTTTGAGAAAGTTAAAATCAAATTTGACAAATAGTAATAGTAATACAAAAAGTGTATACAGTATATTGTTGTTTATTTATTCCAATAAATTCAGCATCATATAGAAACTGTTCTTATTGTCATTTCTTGATTGTATCTAGGAATAGGAATGACCAGAGATGTGTACAAATCAAGCTGTGGAAGTTTCAGCTCATTCGGTTGTGTCCTTAACAAGAAAATCGTGAAAATGCATTTCTATTTTAAACTCTGCGGTGCATGGTGACAATATACACGCACGAACACATGAAGGGACTAAATCATTTAGTACGTTTGAATAGCGTGTAAAACGTTCATATAGGAGCACACAATCCCTTCTCAAATGGTGTAAACAGACTTATTGAGTCCCTCTAGACCCAAGAAAACAATTTCAAGCCAAATATAAAGTTTTATATGGGTGCCAGCCCACAATCCCTTCAAAAAACAAATTGTTACCCAAAACCAATTTTTTGCACATTTTTTGCACTGCTGACATTCTACAGAGAAACCAAGAGATTCTATTTGTCTGGCCATTCTAATACCCACAACCAGACCTCAAAATAAACATCTCAGGTTGCCAGAATGTCTGGGCAATAAAAGCAAGTGACAGGATGACTGATTACATTGGGATTAGTGCGGTAACATCAATTGATAACAGCTGTATTGTTTCAATGGGTTGTCTGCTGGCAAGGCCCCCCCCCCCGCCACTTACGTTGAAAGCTGCATACCGGTTCAATGGTTCACCCCAGGTTGAATTTTTTTTTTACCATGTTATCAGGCACTGTATCAATAGAGAACTTATGCAAAGTGGCTGAATTTGAGTTTTCCATGACGTAGTAAACAACAATTGTTTACAAACGGACTGAGAAAAACAGCACCACGATGAACCGCAGTGTTTCTCCTGAGGACGATCAGAGCATACTGATCGAAACGTCGAGTTGTAACCTCCAGTTCTTTTCAGAACTAATTTACTACTCAATAGAGAATTTCACATGGTGTCACCGCAATTAGTCTTACTTATTTAACGTCAGAAAGAATAATCTCTGGAGATGTTTAGTATCTCGGGATATTTACTATCTTACAACCAAGTATAATAAACTTGTACATAATTAATCATTCAATTTGGTATACACTCCCTTTTAAGAAATGTTCTAACCATATTATTTTCCAAATCGAGATCCTGTCATCAGTATGTACATGTATTTTTAGGTATCTAAACATTGTAAAATAAATTCAAACAAGTTTATAATAATAATAATAATGTGTGGACTTAGCGCACGTATCCATCAACTGATTGGTGCTCAAGGCGCATTATATTATTACCCCTTCTCAAAAGGCTCATAAGGCTCATAAATCATTCCTGAAACCATCTCAGCTCCCTGGGGAGTATACAGCTCAATTGCTGACATTACAGCGCATATAGGGCTAATCAACCAACTCTGCCCTCACAGGTACCCATTTAACCCCTGGGTGGAGAGAAGCAATTATGGTTAAGTGTCTTGCTCAAGGACACAAGTGTCACGGCCGGGATTCGAACCCACATTCTGCTGCTAACACCAGAACTTGAGTCCGGTAAGATAGACGGCGCGGCCACGACACTCCAGATTAGTAAGTAAATTCACACAGTGGGAATCTGTGTTTCCCCATTTTTTTTTACGGGTATTCGGAAACTGGACCATTATGGCAGCCGGGTACCCAGTTCCAAAATTACCAGTGGATGCACAGCATGAACCCTGTCAACAAGCTGATGCTTGTGTGTATGGCGCCCTCTGTGGTAGTGTACAGAGCGGATACGTTGCTCCAGGTTAAGTAGTTATAATTCTTTATAGGTTGCTTGTGAGTATCTGACCGATCCAGTTCTGTTTGTCTGAGGTGCCGCAGCGCTTGATAATTCCTTGCGTGATACATAGGCCAAACACAGCATAAGACAGTGGCCTTCTTTTCCATTTGTTCATTAACATTACGTTCATAACAAAAATAATAACAAAACAAAGACAAAACCAATTTTTTTTAAATATAATTTATCATAGTTATGAATGTTATGAAATAAAACAAAGTACCTGAAACCTTATTCTAAACATGGAAGATCAGTAAGTGTTCATTAGAGACTGGCATTCAGTTTCTGATATGTTACTTTAGATTTTAAAAAGTGGGTTTTAGGTACTGGAGCGGGTAAAAAGCAACCGGGTATTGAACTCAACAGTCAGGCACCCGCGAACCTTAGGGCAGCTTCACACTTGGACAACTGATGGATGCTGTTGCATTGAGTGTATGTCTAGCTGTTACTGAAGAGGGTTAAGGCATCTTCACACTTGACAACTGATGGCTGCTGTTGCATTGAGCAGGGTGTCTAGCCACTTATTGAAGAAATAAAAGGCAAATAAGATAACAAGACGCTCAAAAATACTTGCTTTTTCTGTTGCTGCGGATAGTACGACACAAACTGAGGCAGGGCATTTAGGAGGTCAAAGGTCACTGGAAGCCATTTTGAGGCAATGCTCTTCCTGATTGGTCCTTTGTCCCAGCTCTTCTTGAGACAAAGGCGAGGAAATCCTTAGTGACAATGAGCTTCTCCACAGGAAACTGATACAAGAAAAGGATACATATACATATATAAAAGTAAGTACATATAGACATATAAATTAAATTAAAACAACCTTAAAGATTCAAATTCTGTGTGAGTACTAAGGTCAAAAATGTGCGCATCACTGTTCCCACAGCAGGCGAAAATAATTCACCCAAACAACTAGCAAGATACCCAACCGAAAAGTGACCTGTCCTCCCTCCCCCCCCCCCGCCCACACACACACACAGAGAGAATACGCATCCACAAAGGCCAATATTGCACATGTACCAAACAGCAGTCTCTAATAATTTTTTCAAGTATCTCATTGATGGCCTGTATAGGTTTATATATTAAAATATTATGAAAATATATGGCGAAGAACAATGGCTCTATACTTTGTCAAGTGTAGTAGCCCAGTCATTGTAAGTTCTAGAGATCTGGGTGGTACATGATCTTCTAGGTAGAAAAATATGCTGTGCATCTGACAAGATTCCGAATATATGCAAATGAATAGATAGTATTTTAGACACAATACGCTTTTCCGACTGTAGAACATACAGAGATTGGACGATAATTACGTATATCTGAGCTATATCACCTGGCTTTAGATATGGGGACCATGTTGGCCGTCTTTCATGCCAGCGGAACTTCACTGTAATGATAGGTTAAAAGTCTGGCTAGAGTACAGATTTGGATATGTTAAGTGAAGGCAACATTTGTTTAACTTCATTACTTGTTGTGGAAATTCCACTGAGTGGTGAGAGTCCAGGTGAGCACGTGGCCGAGCGGTCTAGCTACCGTGACTCAAGTTCTGGTGTTAGCAGCAGAATGTGGGTTCGAATCCTTGCCGTGACACTTGTGTCCTTGAGCAAGACACTTAACCACAATTGCTTCTCTCCACCCAGGGGTTAAATGGGTACCTGTGAGGGCAGAGTTGGTTGATTAGCCCTATAATTATGCGCTGTAATGGCAGCAACTGAGCTGTATACTCCCCAGGGTGTTGAGATGGTTTCGTGAACACGATGAGCCTTATGAGCAGGGTAATGATATAATGCGCCTTGAGTTAATTGAAGGGTGGATTATGCGCTATATAAGTCCATTACATTATTATTATTATTAGGCCCCATAGCCCTCTGGTGAACATCTGGGAGTAAATCCTAAGGATGGGTCAAGAACACTGAAATGAGATTGAAAATGTTTGTTAAAGTGATTTCAGATAATCTGTGAATCCGAAATAACTGAATTGTCAATAAAGAATTACATGCGATGAACGCATGCTGTTAATAAAAGATCAACACTTTTTAGGGTTGAGGCTAACATTACGGGCAACATCTGAGGAATGTGAACACTAAGATTGCTTAACTAAATATTTAAGAGAGTTAGGCCTAAGGCACTGTTTGTATTTAGTCCATTTATCTTCATTTCTAGGATGTCTGATGGCAAGTTTGTGCAGTTTTTTCTTTCGACTGAGGCGAACTATTTCGTTAGAAATCCAAGGAGAAATAACGTTTTGTACCTTTCAACTTGATGGTGGGAACATTGTCTTTCAATGCAGCTAAGAAAAAAATCACAAAATGTATCCCAAGCTGAATTAATAATAATGTCAACATTAAAACAAAGGTTCCATGGAACACTGGATAAAGAATGTATCGGTCCTTCATTTTGGAACGCCGTATTGTAAAGGTAGAACTTGGTAAGGGAAAGTCATATTGACAGAAAACACAATGCAGTTGTGTGATCACCAGAAGCTATAACGGCGAGAGTTGATCAATACAGGGAAATAATTAAGATCTCTTCTGTTGGTGAAGACGAGATCCAGTATGTTGCCATCTTCTGAAGGATGGTACCGAATTGGGTCGAGTCACAAAAGGTAACGATTGATAACAGTTGATGCATATCAAGTGCCGTGGAAATTATCCTGGAGAATTTGTTGCCGTTTAGCTTTCATTTTCCATTACTGCGTACAATAACATGGGATCTTTGAGGTTACGTCTAGTAGCAACCGTCACACAGCGTTTTTTGGTAAGAGAGGGTTAGCCTTTCCAGTTGTTATCGCAAAATCGCTTAAAACTAGTGCTAAGCTTTCAGTAACCAAGTTGATCTGTCATATTTTGTTTGAATTTTCAACAAGAAAGCATATAGGCTGAATGAATTAGGTTCCGTCCAGCTGGTACCGAAAAACAGCTGCTCATGTGGACTATATACCGGTCTCCTCACTGCACTATTCCTAGGTAATTCTTGGTGTGTTGTTTCACTCGAGATCGAGGGATCACGATCGTGTGACCTCACGAATCCACTGCGCGAGCAGGATCAGCAAATACAGGATCCAGATCAGGAAACTGTCTGAACTGTACGGACTGTCTGGTGATCCAGATCTGGATAATGTGCGAAACACACAGGCCCTCTGTGTTTTGCTACATCGCGGACTGGGTTACACACTACAGTCTTGTATAGGTGACATTAAGAGTGGATCATCTAAACTAAAAGTTTTACATTCTGAAAAGAAGAAGGGTTGATTGACGTATCACTATTTTCCTTTTATATTTGTTTACGAAAATATAGGCAATTAGTTATTATGTTTTCCACGAAGAGGCTTCGCGGGCCGCATTAAATCCCTCAACTGGCCGCATGCGGCAAAATGGCCGCAGGTTGACCCCTAGTCGAATTAACTGACCACTAAAACTTATTAAAAGACACCAATTAAACCAATTTGTTTGTCCTATATGATAACAAAAGAATGCTGTGATCACTTTAATATAACGTCAGCCATCTCGAATCTTGGGCGTTAAATAATTATTTTGTCCTAGATACTATCAATCAATCACATCACATTTATTTCCATACTTCCATAAAAGAATTAACAAACTTTATATTAAAAGTGCATTAAACGATGAAGCAGTAAATGTTAAATTCATAGCAAAATAAATTAGTATAGAGCATAGGGCTGTTTATATAAGCAGCTTGTTAAAACAGCCAGACAGACAAAAACACAAACAAAAAGGACAGACAGACAAGAGACAAGACAATAGGTAGTTGACACGATACAGAATAAATATACTGATGACAGAGGCAATTAAAATAATGAAAAAATATGAAAAGGCTATTAAGCAAAAACAACAGACCAACAAAATTTAGATATGAGGATAATGTGAACGCAATGGAAGAAAAGAGATATTTGGAAGAGGAAGCTAGGACGCATAATGAGAGATAAGGATTCGTTTGTATTTAAGCTTAAAAAGACCCACGGAGCGCTGAGATCTGATACTTTCATCTATGGCATTCCACACACGAGGACCAAAGAAACGAATGGTGTTCATAGAATAAGAGGTGCGAGTGAATGGAATAAACAGATTACACAGGATCTTGTGTGGGAGTGGCTATGGGTGTCTCGAACTGAGGTAAAGAAGGAAGAAAAACTTGGGGAAGAAAGATTGTGAGTGAACTTATACATAAAAATCCCAACATGGCCGCAGGTTGACCCTAGTCTAATTAACTGACCACCAAAACTTATTAAAATACACCAATTAAACCAATTTGTTTGTCCTATATGATAACAAAGGAATGCTGTGATCACTTTAATATAACGTCAGCCATCTCGAATCTTGGGCTAAACGACATGAAATAACTATTTTATCCTAGATACTAAAAGAAGGCAATTTATGACCCCTTGTATGTTATATGGTAGTCACTCAGTGGTAGCCATTATTGGCAGCCATTTTTGTTTTTAAAATTAAGGGATGACTGTGTTAACAAACTGATATGGGTAATGGATTCAGTGACCCCTATAATGTTTGAAAAGACACCATAATAATTGTCCCAGATGATACGGAAGTAACAATAAAGTGACTTTCATTTGTTTTCTTCAAATGGCCGCATCAGCCATAATAAGGGGTGGAATAGTTCACGATGCTCCACATCTTAAAATGTGCATGTCTTGTTGAGATCTACGTCCATGCCAAGTTGATGCTTTTTATGAAAATGGGTGAAATATTTCCACATACTATCCTCTGGCCAACTGTTGCGGCATCTTTAACATTTGATTGTTTGTCCATGGAGTGCCATGGTCGAGCGGTTTTAGTGCATCGGATTTGTGTTCTGATGGACGAGTCGTCAGAATGTGGGTTCGAATTATTATTATTATTATTATTATTATTATTATTATTATTATTATTATTATTATTATTATTATTATTATTATTATTATTAATATTAGAAATCAAAACAGTCCAATCGACTTTGGATCCACTGCTAGAAAATGCGTCGTGGTGCCATGTCTAGTCCTGGATTGTACTGAGACAAAAGGCTGGTATTAATCTATTTGCCATCGACATAGCTCCCATGACGAGAGATATTCCTCCCAGTGTAGTGAAGACAACTTCGTAATCACTAGTTATGTCATATATCCAACCTGTATGTAAAAAAAGAAGCAGAGCATAAATGTCAGGTGTTACATGGGAATGCCACTGATTATAGATTGAACAAGGTAAAGAATTGTCTTTATTTAATATAAACTATGTATCAATTCATTGCATTCTTTATACAATCTATGAACATTTTGTTTATAGGTATATGCCTATAGGGCTTTATGGAATATTTAGCATATCAAAATTAAATCATTAAAAAAATTAATCAAACAAAAGGTTGACAAACAAACAAAAACGTGCATGGATTTTCAATAACTTATTTGGTTATTGATGCGATATAATAAAAGGTTCTTTTGAAGTATACTTTACCGCATAGAAAACTGCCTGATATCAAACCAGTGCCTCGGAATAGATACATCCATGCTAAAGCAGAAATCTGTCTTTCTTGAGGGACGTCAAATGTCATGACAAATAACAATGGATAAACTATTCCTAAAGCAAATCCAGCAATAGTGGCAAGAGTAGCAATTGCAATGAAGTATGACGAGGCCAGCTGGTCTAGTACACAGGCCACGGCCAGTACGATAGACGATACAGCAAAGAGGTCCGTCGCTTGGATTACTCCACGATCTACGAAAGTACCGTGTGAAAGGCGTCCAATGATGACCCCTAGGCCACCAAAAGTGGCAAGAAATGAAGACTGTGTTTCCCCAAAGCCCAATGCAATACCATGGGGAATTAGGTAAAGATGCCAGCCGGAATAAACGATCCCACATAGCGTAGAAACAAGCTGAGTGATGGTAAAACGTGGCTCATCAACGAACAACTTAAAGTCTAATTTGTCTTTGTTATGTTCCACATTGTCAATGCCTGTTGTTCTTGTCTGGCTCCTTAGTTGACTTTATGGCACTTGACTTATTTATCGTTTTATATGTGTACTGTGAATGCAGTGGTCTCATTAGTGCACCAAAGACACAGAAATGCGAGGACACGGCACCAATAATAACTAATGCACCTTTCCAACCATACGACTTGAGCAGTAGTTCAGTTAGTGGAGGGAGAACCATCATCCCAGCAGCTCCCCCAGCTAAAGTGATCCCATTCACTGAAGCAATATTATCCGGAAAGTAAAGCAACAGCGACGTAAGCGAAGCCATGAAAATTACTGACTGCCCAAAACCTTCAGAAATTAATAATACAAAATATGACAGAAATTTATTTACTAACGATTATTAACCGACATCAGAAGTGATATCAGGTACTAAGGAGCGGATAAAGTTTAAAATATCAGACCTGTCATACCTGACAGTTTCTTTCTAAACGTATGGCGGCTTTCAGCGGCGTGATCACAGACCTAGAGAGAGTTTGCTCTGCTGTGTCCTTTTGGACATTATAACACACGCCATGTGACATACAGTGTTGATTTCACACTCACCAGATATTGTAAACCACACGGCAAGATAAAGCAATGACTGCGATGAAACTGCTCCAATAAAGCCTACAGCAGATACTGCACCACCTATGATCATCAGTGGTCGCGCAGGCCACGTCATAAGCAAAACACCGGTAAAGATTCCTGAACAAAATAATGTTGACATGATTAAACATGCAATTTATTATTATAAGTGCATTTTTATGGAAAATGGGATAGGGTTATAATAATAACTAAGGTCATCCCAGATCTGATTAATTGATAACCTCAGCTATTTTTTTTAGTTCAAATACCTGTAGAAATTAAATAAATTAAACGTTTATAGATTTGTGATAGAGGAACGATACACAAAGGCTTGTGGTGGACTGCCTTTGAAACTAATTTTAAAAACATTATTGAATAGAGATACCAAGGGCGATAGGGGTAGATCCAAGGTGACTAAAAGATGGTACATGTAAATATTAACCTGCTGTTATACCAACGCTGTACGGAAGGCTGCAGACTAGACCTGCTGCTGACGTAGTGGTGTGAAAATAGTCGACAAACTCGGGTACAAATACACTCATGGACATGAACACGTTTAGGCCGACGACGAAACACACTACCCAGTCTAGAGAGGAGAAATATCATCCAGCGCCACGAACCTGTTGATGAAGCACTCATTATTGAGACCTGAAGAGAAAAACAAATCACACATACTTTACTAATCATTTCTCCACACACATCACACATCAATGCGTTCAACTATAAAATGTAACCCTTGTCAAAGTGAACTTACCGATATTTTGATGAAATCGCTCGTATTTATGATGAACTTACTCTCTTCCTTTCACTGTATTGAGCGTTTTCACTTGGACGTGTTGTGAACCTGGTAAATGATTGTGGGGATGGCGTTTGTCGATGAGTCATACAGATTGTGCATCGAGTCAACAAATAGTGCAGGAGGAAATGTCAATGAACTGGTAGCTAGCGATTCTGGTTCGTTATGGCTTAAAGTGGGTTTACAACACCCAAAGAAACGGAGCGAATTATTATCTAAAAGATTTCTTGGTTTTATGATGGTTTAATATAGAACAAAACATCCTTAAAAGTTCATATTCCGTTGGAAATGTAATTTTCGAGAAAATGTGAAATGTATATAGAAAATTTCAAATCTGAACTAGATCATCAGCTGATGATTCATTTCGACATTAAAATGAAAAATGAATAAATTGAATACATTTTCACTATTACTCGATTCTTGACGACACATCGAATAATCTGAAATGAACTGGGAGGGGAGATTAAAAGTCTTCCCCAAAATTGCACCTTCAAAATCGCTTGGGGCTTCAATTTTGTTTTGTGCACACGGAAATTCAGAGGGGAGGGGCTAAAGTTGCTGAAACAGTGTTTTTTTATGTCAATCAGTAAACGAACTTTGTATTCATAAAATACAATTTTGATTCAGTTCATCATCAATATTCACTATTTTTAAAATAGTGTTTTAAACAATGCGAACAGTTTTACAAAATTGATAACATGCATCCTATGTCGTTGTAGTAAATCGCTTACGCAGCAGCCGCAAGAAAATAAGTGCATCTTCCAGAAATTGATTACAAATCATGTACCAAAGCTTCAGCGTACAACATTGTAGGAATAAAACGTGTATTTTAATAACTTGCAGAATGCATCACGGAGAGAGATGGATGGACTACATTTAATTTTGAATGACAACTCTTGTAAACAGCTCTCGCCAGGCATCATATTCAGGCCCGCCACTCCTTCGGCGAAAAGCAGTATGAAAAAACACAAATGCCACTTACACGCTTATTTGTCACTGCGCGCACATTATTCGTCAGTATGAAAAATATCGACATCTGCTTCTGGGTTTCTTCGTCAATGAACTAATACCGTTTCATATGTACAGCAGCTTTCACAATTTCTCTCATTTAGGTATTGAATGCAGATGTGTTATGCAAATAATTTCTTTGCCATATTTTTTCGTTCGCATTTTTAAAGATGAATTTCTTATCTCTCCCACGTTGCCGTTTTGTGTTAAACTCAGAAGATTCCTCATGTTTACCCCAAAATAAATTGAAATTTTTCATTAAAATTATAAAGGTTTTTGTGCACACAAAGTTCAAGTTTCTCAGATATTGACTGGTTGATTTCACAAGATTATTTTTATCATTATTTACAGACAAAATTTTAATATGCAGAGTTTCTGAAAGATTTGATATGTTAAGTGAATCCTCCATGAGCCAGATACCAGACTTGTATGACTCGTGACTCGGACTCAGACTCGAGTCCGACTCAAGTCACATTTTTGGTGACTCAGACTTGAACTCGAGTCATGATTAACAATGACTCGGATTTGGACTCGGACTCGACCCTTCGGACTCGGACTTGGGACTCGGACTCAATGTCTGTGACTCGGACTCGACGGCAAAATGCCCAATATTCACTATTTGCAAAATAGTGTTTTAAACAATGCGAACAGTTTTACAAAATTGATAACATGCATCCTATGTCGTTGTAGTAAATCGCTTACGCAGCAGCCGCATAAAAACAAAGTGCCTCTTCCAGAAATTGATTACAAATCATTTACCAAAGCTTCAGCGTACAACATCGTAGGAATAAACGTGTATTTTGATAACTTGCAGAATGCATCATGGAGAGAGATGGATGGACTACATTTAATTTTGAATGACAACTCTTGTAAACAGCTCTCGCCAGGCATCATATTCAGGCCCGCCACTCCTTCGGCGAAAAGCAGCTCATTCCGCCACGCTAGAAGTATTGTCCACGCCACCCTAAATCAATGTACATGTATACATAACAGCAAAAGAAACGTCACCCCCTAAATTTTGATAAGTATGAGAACATGTTTAGCTTATGTGTCCTCAGACGTCATGCATGACGAATTTTGAGGTCAACCAAATTTGCAACATTGTGTTCGTGTTACACTCCATACTCATAATATTCTTCATTAAACAAATTATATTAATTATAAAATGAAAATAATAAATATTTTTAGGGCTGACGTTTCTGTTGCTGTTATGTATATATTTTCAAACGAATTTTATCCTTTTTTAGCTAGTAAGCTTGAATAATAATTTGTGTATCGCTACGTTGGTGGCTAGCGCCGCTCAAATGCCGCTCAAAATCACCACAGACGAGCATAGTTTAACATTTGTTGCTGCTAAATGCAGCAGATGAGAATCTGCATAAAAAACTAATTTAAATACAGCTTAGATACAGACAACAACTAGTCATTTGTTCAAGTGTTTCGTTTACTCCATTTGAACACAATGTCAAAATTATCAGCCAGGATGGAAAATATTTTCGGCAAACAAGAACTGCTATTGTATACTCACGGGGACTCATTAATAAAACATCTCTTCAAAAATAATAGGACGTTTTGTGTAATACCATCTAGACCTTTCTCTCTAAAAGGTAATGCACCAGCCTTTTCAACATTTAAATGTGTCAATTGCCTGATATAAAAATACAAAGATAAAGGCATTTCCAACTGTCATTTCTAACTGATTATTTTGGAGCGATCATTCACACTATTAACACCAGTGATTCAACATGTAGGTTATTAATATATACAAATTAATTATGATAGTGCTATGGCGATCAGACTTAAGGACAACATCGAAATTAATCATGATCTCCATTCTGCAGTAGTTCCATTCAAACAATGGATCAATCAACATTGTCAAGGGGTGATGGATGGCTTCTGAGACTAATTGCTGACTCCACCCACTCTAAATTAATCATGGTGAAGCGCTGCTTTTAGATTTAATTGTGATGATTTCCAAACATGTTGTATTAATAAATATAAAAGCACAAGAAAGATAAAATTCAACAGGTTGTTCAATTTTATGACGCAAGTTAATTAAAATATGAAAAGTAAATATAATAATAAATCTTTGGTTTAGTCAAATTGATGAGATACTAATCCAGATGTCGAGTATTTTTTTTACTTAATAACTTTGAACCTTGACATTATAATAAAGGTTTTCCTTTTTCTTTTGATTTTTTAAATGACTCGTGACTCGGACTCGACCCATATGACTTGGGACTCGGACTCGGACTCGACACTGGGGACTCGAACTCGGACTCGGACTCGAATACAGCTAAATCCACGGTCTTTGGAGTGATTTGGTCCGCAATGGTTGTACACTTGGATGGATGAGTGACTCTTAGTCAGTGAGTCTTGGCATCGAACGCCTTATTAATTAGTAGAGGTATAAATACCACCGCATAATAAACCAGTCTTAAAACGTTCCTTCACGGGGTAGGTGTTTTTAACCCTATACCATAGCTTATTACATAATATAAGTATTATAGGGAACGATTTACGACAGAGTGATGTAAGGAAATATAAAAAGAGTGGTTCTGTTGCAAAACGGTTGTTAAACGATCCACATTATTGGTTTCAGCAAGTAAACCAATCCATACTTCCAGACCGTACATGTAATAGGGTTGAATCCACTCCTATCAACGTATTTTACGGGAAACCATGTAACTTATTGAAACATGTATATTTTTGTTTTGTTTATCATTTACAAAAAATCTACTTACATCAACTTCACATTTGTGCACTATTGAATCATTGTCTATGGAGTCGTCAGTAAACGCAGATACAATAGTAGTATCTATGAAAGGAGAAACGGACACTACTGTCGGCACACTGTGAGTATTGTGACGCAACAGCAGTTTGTATTTTCAACCTTTTATTTAATGGTATAACCTTGGCGAGGGATTCGCTGCTTCCGTGCGCGATTAGGCGATGCCGCTGCACGCAGCCAGCGAGCACCAGTTTTGGAGTGCAGAGCGTATTGTATGTGGATTTGGGTTCAGTTGTTGCTGTGAACTTGTAGAGAGTCGTGATAATAGAGTTAGCTCCAGTGGCGGACCGTCAGGGGGAGCTGGGGGGCAGCCGTTCCCCGGCCCGGAGGGTGGGGGTTGGGGGGTGGGGGTGGTTGGGGGACCGGGCCCGAGCTGAACTACAAATCAACCGGGCCTTTCTTTATTTTTGAGCTCCTGAAAACATGAAGTGTAATCATGACGGGTCTCTCGGAAATCACGTGGTTAGGGAATGATGCCTGGGGCGACCGTGTGCTCTGCCCCCGGCCCGGCGGTAACTTGTTCCGCTACTGGTTAGCTCCCACAGTCGTAAAAGTCAACAAAAAGAGACCGTACGTTCAAGTCATAAGCCCGAGGTGTGTAGTGCTATATAAGTGGTAAGTCCAGGAGCATTGTATATTGTGCATGTTGAGGAATTTCTGGGTTTTCCTGTGTGCCGTGCATCCGTTGCACGTGTTTTTGAGGTGTCTTTAAGGGCTTGTGTATCGGTTCTCTGGTCGAGCTGTACTGCATGTGTTGTAATTACCAGAGGGACTTTATAAGGGCAGGCCTCGACAATTTTTTCTTCTTACTTGCCCGATCGGGCAAGCTTTGGTCGCAGATTGCTTGCCGCCCGAACTTGCCCGGCAAAGAGAGACCCAACTGAGACATGCATTTTGAGGAATTTATATCAGCAAATTAAGTGTCAACATTGCCAAACCTGGACTTATGTATTTTTATTTTTTAATTGACAACATAGGGCTTACTATCGTAGAATAAATAAGTATGTCAAATTTGAACTTTCCTACACAAACTCTGTCATGCACGTCGCGCACGCACTCGCACGGAATCGGCGCGCAGATGACATGGACATCTTTATGCTTGCACTGTGCGTTGAACACGTGATGCCGAGTAGCGGCTATAAGCCAGGCACTTCGTGCATGAGGCCCATTTACGAATTCTCAATTCATCATTTTGTAATATTTACACGAGTTGTCACAGCTACAATTCACCAGGCTGACGTTAATTGTCGCGCCGTACCAACACAATCAAATGGAGTGGATCCTCAGCTGTTTCCAAGAGAGGAAACAAAGGAAACTATATTTTGGCTTGGCAAATGGGTTCTCAACCGCCGCTAGCAACCAGATCAAACACAGTGACGTCAGACACGAAGTGTGGCGAGGCGCCGCGTACTCGAGTACCGGCAATGTATTTTTCCACAATGGGTTCACATAAAACTGTGTTGCTATGCTGAGTGCAGCAGCCGACTGCAACCTTACCAAGTACTTCACTCGGTCCACCGCCTCGCCTTACCAATACGGTGGGGCCAAGCGAACCATGAGTACAAGATTGTTTCCTCCCCTCGGTTGTGCAGACAAATGCATGTAATAAGGAAATCAGTGTCAGCTAACCAGTTCGCGTCGGGAATAAAAAAGTTTTTCTGGGCCCCTGTGTGCGGGTTTCTTTTTCCCACACAAACACATTTTTGTTTGCGTGAATTTTTTGGGGTTACGTCAATGATACTAAGACGGGACACCCACATTTAGCTTACAAGCATATAAATTGGCGAGTTTCCTTGGGAATTATAGCCAGGAGGGCGTATTTAGTGTTGCGTCTTTAGAACTTCTAATAGAAGTCCACCGAGCCTCAAAGAATTCTTCATCGTATTTACACGTCATCCGAGGATGGAGGAAGGATTCTTCCATTATCTGAGCGGCATTGTACTGAGTAACAATGGGACAATGGTGCACAGAAATTGGTCTGTAGAAATCTTGATTTGCCAGCTTTACAGATTTCAATGGAGAACAAAGAAAAAGGTGTGGAACAGGTTTACGAGTGCCCAAACCCCTCAACCCCCAATGCGAGCGTGTTTTACACGGCCCCCGCTGAACAATTGTTGCGCAATAACACGTCGACCGAAGCACGAGCACTGCCAAAATGGCATGTTTCACGTCACCCGAAAGGACAATGGAAGCTTCCACAGCGTGTGGCCACGTCTTCCAAGCATGGCACTTTACGCACGTGGCTCGTTATCACGTCAACTGAGCATGCATACAAAGCTCTCCGATCAGCGGTGCAAAAAAAAATTGCATGTATACACGGCCTCCGACGCGAACTGGTTTTAAAGGTGGCGCAACCACGACATGCACGACAATTTGAGTGGATTTTTATAAGCTTAGATTTTATTAAATGCTTTGAACACTTTGTAGGAAATCACCAGTGGAATTAAACGATAAAATGTTTATTTAATAAGTAATATAACTCATTAGTGTTTCAATAAGAGCACTTCTGCTCGATCGGGCAGACCACTCAGACGTCCAGGTTGCCCGACAAAATTTCACCGTGTCCCGGCAATCGGACAGGCGATTTGTCGAGGCCTGTATAAGGTTGCATGTGCTGCATAAACCATTAATTCAGACTTGGGAAACATACGAGTAGTGGTTCCTCGAGCTGAGAGGCCCCATCGTATGTGTATTGGGTTGCAGGAGTCGACGTGGGGTGTCTGCCCTTCCTTTGTAAATTCTGTTGCATTCCCCACTTTCGTGGGTCGACAAATAATAGCCGGATACAAACTTTGTTGTGACAATCTCAATCAATGGGGTTGGTTTATTATTAACATCACTATTTAACAACAATAACAGGCACTAATAACATGTATGACGGGAGTGGTAGCGTATAGGTACATGTCAATAGTTAAACTTATATACTTGTGCTAAGTTCCGAATTGGGTGTACGAATACCAACTATTGGGTACAGTCAGTGGGGACCATCGTTCGTTCATGCGGCTTGTCACTCGGCATACGGTACGGGCACTGCTATACCGAGAGACGGGCGGCTGGTCGGTCTCTACGACGGGGACCACCGGGGCTTGACTACTGGGGTGTCTGGACGGGGCCAGAGTGTGTATCAGACCGCATAGCTACATGTAGGCGAACCAATTACATATCGACGCCCTGGCACCATTGGTTTAACGAACGAGGCACTGCACTGTAATAGTTCGGTAAAACTGTCGCACAGATTTGGATCGAGTCGCATAGATTTCATTCGGAACCGCACTTTCCTCGCTGAGATCAGGAAATCTTTGAGGATTATATAGAAATCTGGGGCCTAGGAATGAATAAAACATAAGCCTACTTTTAGCGTCTTAGCCAATGAGAAGCTTGGCTTCCGCGTCTAAGGGTAGAAACGTGTGCAAAATCGGGGTATAACAGGTCCTTGTTCCATATAAGGAAAGGTATTTGACGAAAGTGAAGTGATCGACAACTTAGAAAGGTGGGCGTGTTCAAGGGGAAAATGCTTACTGGGCATGTTAATCTATTTGCTTGGATGCTAAGATATTACTGCATGAGGGGAACAGCGGCTGTGCTTGGGTAAGGAGCACTACACACGCGGGCCACGGCTAATGACTGAGCGGGTCAGTCACGGTGACTGTTTGGCCGTGGTTCACCCACGAACCGTGTTCGCCCGTGAAGGGGTGGACTCCGAGGAAAGTATTCGGAAAATAGACTAAGTCAAAGGACGGCTCCAAGCCACGTGGCGGGAGGGTGTGGCACGCACACAGGGCTCTCGCTGGTGTTGCATTATGCATGAGCAAAGTAGCGTCCTTGTATGGATTGCATATTCATAGCGGACAATCGAGGGTCCGGGGAAACAACCTGGGACTTAGACTGCTTGAAATTGCATCGTCAGCAAAATATTGGAAGTGGAAGAAGTGAACTATAAGGGTGCTAATATTTATCAAAATCAAAGGGTAAGATTCGTAACACTATTCCCCCTGTAGTTTCAAAACGTCCTCGTTTTGCGTTAACATGGAAATAGGTTAAAATCATCAAGAAAACAATAACAATATTACTGTTCATAAAATCTAAAGTTCATAGATGATCACATGGTGAATCAGCTACGCGATGTCGTGCTGATGAAAACAAAATAGAGTTCATTCGACGAGGCATAATCTTAGAGTTCAAAATGGTTCATCAAGTGTCACTTTTGTAGTTTTGGTCTACGAACTACATAAAAAACGTCTAGGCAATTAATTATGTAATTAAATCGATAATCTACTACGGAAAACTTAAACTGAACACGTATTCTCATATACAGTTACATGCATGTACCGTGTACACATGTACAAATACAGTTCGGACGCTGTCGCGTGGCATCTCCTAGCTAGACTCCTATACAGTCATATCAGATTACAACCGCACACATTCTTGTAGAGTGTACAGTCGGGGCTGCAAATTTATGAATGAATGGGTCGCCACTGCTCTGCTCTGTTTGTTTACTACAAGTTCCTTGACCTAAAGAGGTCAAATATGCAAGCAGCATAAGTGAAGGGAGCTAAGTAAGAAACCTGGCTGGTGTGCGCGTGGTACGTTGGCTTCTTCTTATGGGAGGGGCAATGTTCGATGGTACCGTGGATGACGGGGGGGGGGACGATGGTGTTCCTTGGGTGGTTGGGAAGGGGAATCATCAGAACTTGTACTGATGGTCTGGGGATGGCGTGCGTCAGAGATACGGACGGCTGGTTCCACTACTGACTTATCCAATTCCCTCCGGACTGATTCCTTCAGCCGGTACCAGTAGAACTTGTGTTTTTGTCTTTACTTCAAGATAGGCGGATGTCACAGCATTAAGCATTGCTGACAAGATGGTGTCTTGTAGCACTTTCAGTACAACAAGCTGCAAGTATGATTTAGATTTGTCCGTAGTTATCCATCTCTTGTAGAGGACACCGTTTCGGATGACAAGTTGTTGCCATAACAACCACAGTTTCTGAGTTGCTGAACTTTGACTGACTAACCAACCCAGTATTACGCCAATATCTGGATCAGTTCTCTGCATTTTGGCGATTTCCTCAGAGGAGTAACCGTTCACCCAAGGCATGTCTTGTTGCTGACCAGCATTTGAACCGGCATCGTCGTGCATGGAGATTACATGTACGTTGAACAAGTCACTATCTTGGATTTTGGGTTCCGGAGTGAAGTAGAATAGTTCTGTAAGTTGCGGCCCGGTAATAAAACCGGCTAAGGCGCCCTTGTCGGGGGCGCAGGGCGTGTTACAGTTCATGACACTTCTCTCTGGTCCATTCTGTGTATCACCGTTATTGCTTGTGTCGGAGTTTTCTGCTGACTTTGCCATCCCATCTTGTTGTGATATCCCTGGCGAGGCGTTGGACAATACGGCTTGTCCGGGAGTTTCTCCAGCTGTGTTTGCAAAACGGCCGACGGGAGTCGATACCCATATGTCATTGATAACTGTACTGCACGAGCGCCAAATACAGTTGCCGAGTTTGCAAATAACACCAAAGAGGAGTGTTACCACTGTTGCCATCAGTATGAGAACTGTCGCGAAGGGGATAGGCTGAACTTTTCCTAGTTCATCAGATAAAAGTTCGGGACCTGGGACGTAACAAGTCAAAACATCCTGGGAGTCTTCACTGCATGAAGATTTGACAATATCGGGAATGTTCTGAGGGGATTCTACCTTGTCTGCAGAGGTAGCATTGATTCGTCTGGTCGATAGGGGGATTACGTCGTCGACTTTGTTGAAATCGGACCACAGTTCACTCTTAGTGACACACTTGTCACAACCACCACAAGGTAGTTCAGTGAGGATGGTTCTACCATGGAGGAAGGAAAAGATCCTTCCTCCATGTTAGCACATGTTCTCTTAATACAGTCTTAGTCCCGCGTACGTCGTTCACAAAAACGGTCGCAGCGCGCTAAAACTGTATGGTAAACTCCGTCCGATCGGCACCTGCACAACACGTTTGCTGTTGAGCCATTGTATCTTATGCCACAGGCGACCATACGTACGGCGACACGCACGTGCACAGGAATAGCCATAGGCCTAATCGATCATGTATCATAAATTTATTTAGCTGTTTACCTCTGTACCTACATACAATTAGTGATATGATCGACTAAACAACAACCGGAGATATAAGACATGAATGGTATTGTATTCTTTTAGTCTCGATTTTACTATCAATAATTAATAAGGGAATTGTTGAAATGATCAAGCCAAACTATGAAGAGGTTAATTATCTTTGCATATGGTGGAATATGATACATCGATAGCGTGATCATATAATGCGATATTTGGCGATTGACTGATTCACGTTCGGTTGCGTTCTCGTCGACTGTACACATGTACATGTAGTATACATACATGTAGTAGTCGTCTAGCCGCCAATATCGCTAGTGTGATGAGTCATACAGTATGCTGTTCAATGTAGTGGCCTAGTCACCCTAGTGCGTCTTCGGTCGGTGTGATAAAAAACATGGTTTGCTGCTTTCTGATTCCTTGCCATCGGCAAAGTAATTCTATGTTATCATGATTGAGTGTGTGCGTGTGTTATCTCACCTTGCTTGTAATAAGGCCAACTCAATGGAGGGAAGGGGTAGAATGTCGTATCTGGCCTCCACTATTTTTCATTAAATATAACCAATAATGTAATCTTACCTACCTGGTAAGGTGGAGAACATATGGATGATGATGATGGACATATACTTCAAATTATTCCAGGATATTTATTTCATGAAAAATCAGCGGCATTTTTGGTATACGATGACTTCCTCAGTCATGTCAGTCTGACATGATCTTGTAAATTCCACAATTAGTGACCAACACAGTCATTGTACATGTGCAGTGGCAACTATAGGATCCTTCTATTTTCTGAAGGGGAGGATTTTTTTAGAAGGGAAATCAAGTCCGAAAACCATCATAAAAGTGGATTTAAAAAAAAGATAGTTTTCACTTTCTGTACCACCAAAAATCGATAGAATGATTTTTTAACTGGTTAGTGGTTGCAATTTTTTTTTTTAAAGCCCTTAAAAAGTGGCGGCCGGATACGACATTCTTTCCGAGGGAAGTTTGAAAAATCTCAAAGTGGGTATGAACGCTAGGTCAGTTAAAGTCATCGAGGGTAGGCCTATACAAAACCGATATCATTGTAGTCCCTATGTTCAATCTCCTCTCCCAATAAAGGTGTGCAAAACAATAAAAAGAGTCTTAATGACCAAAATTCTCCTTGTTACTCCTCTTTTACCCTTCACCCTTCCCTCTCTCTCTCTCGCAGGTAGACAGCATGTACATAAAGTGATTAAGAATACGTCAAATTAGAAGAAACATCTTGTGATTGCGCTGTTATTAATGATCAATGGAAATAATTAATGAATAATGAATAATGAAAAAAAAGCCTCATGTGTTTTTGAAATTTCCCGGACGCAAATCTATGACTTTCATTCTCTTGGCCATAATTTGAAGTATGTCCATCATCATCCACATGTTCTCCACCTTACTGGGTAGGTAAGATTACATTATTGGTTATAATGTCTGAGCGCGAAACAGTGGCGGTCGGATATGACATTCTACCCCCTGTTTTTGCGATGATGGGCCAGGCATAGTGGCGATACCATAGGGCATTTTTGTCAGAGGCACTATGGCGATGGGGCATAATAAATGACTGGAGTGGAAGTGGAAGCCATTTTGCCAGATGCCCAAAGCAGGGTTGGGAAGAAGGCGTGGCCCTGGGATTGAGTAGCCCATTTGACATTTCTGGCTTGCCCCAACAGTGTGGCACGGACACGCCCCCTTAGGCCAAGGGGGCGTGTCCGTGCCACACTGGTGGGGCAAATTTCTGGCATGAGTTAAGTCCTAATGCCTATGTCTATGAGTATGACACTTGAAAGTATGAGAACTTGTGTTTGAATATTTGTGATTTACCTGCTGGTCCAGTTTTTTAAATAAACTGTGCCAGAAATGTTGTGGCACTCCAGATTTCTCGAGTTGAGGCCTATGAATTGTTATAAAATCGTTAAAACCACTGATTTCTAGCCCGTTTTCCATCGCTATAGTTGTCGTGATAAACAGACTGAAGCTAGCCGCGTATTGGGCCAGAAATTCCAACCGCGGATTCACAAACTACCCAGCCGCGTATTCAAAAAAATTTGAATCCATGCAGTTCAAGGTGGTGAAATAAACTCTCTGTATTTCAGAATGTTTCCTGGATATTTTGAACGAAATTTTATATTATCTTTATTTATCACCAAATTTTGTTCCATATTCTTAAAAATCATAACACTGGGTATACTTGAATGTACACAAAGGTAATTTGGCTTACTAATTAGTGAGTAATTAGCCGCTACAACGTAGACCTCATTATTCAGTATATATTACACAAATATTGAATAAGTTCCACTCACCCCAAACAAAATGTACCCTTCATGTTCAATAAATGATGAAATTTTGTTTCATAATCTTAAAGACCATACTACTGGACACACTTAATTTTGGAGGCGGCTAATTTGGTTCGCTAATTAATGGCTAATTGGCTGCTAGAATAGACGCCATTTTCTTACTCAATATGCGGTACCGTATATTGTACACATACCGACTATGATTGCACTTACCCCAAAGAAAATGTACCCTTCATGTTCAATAAATTATGAATTTTTTTCCCACAATCTTAAAGACCATACCACTGGGCACACTTAGTTTTGGAGGCGGCTAATTTGGTTACTAATTAATGGTTAATTGGCTACTAGAATAGACGCCATTTTCTTACGAAATATGCGGTATATTGTACACACACCGACTGTGATTGCACTTACCCCAAAGAAAATGTACCCTTCATGTTCAATAAATTATGAAAATTTATTCTATAATCTTAAAGACCATACCACTGGCCACATTTAATTTTGGAGGTGGCAAATTTGGTTCACTAATTAATGGCTAATTGGCTGCTAGAATAGACGCAATTTTCTTACGCAATATGCGGTATATTGTACACACACCGACTATGATTGCACTTACCCCAAAGAAAATGTACCCTTCATGTTCAATAAATTATGAAATTTTATTCTATAATCTTAAAGACCATACCACTGGCCACATTTAATTTTGGAGGTGGCAAATTTGGTTCACTAATTAATGGCTAATTGGCTGCTAGAATAGACGCCATTTTCTTACTCAATATGCGGTATATTGTACACATACCGACTATGATTGCACTTATCCCAAACAAAATATACCCTTCATGTTCAATAAATTATGAAATTTTGTTTCATAATCTTAAAGACCATACCACTGGGCACACTTAATTTTGGAGGCGGCTAATTTGGTTCACTAATTAATGGTTAATTGGCTGCTAGAATAGACGCTATTTTCTTACTCAATATGCGGTATATATAGTACACATACCGACTATGATTGCACTTATCCCATGCAAACAAAATGTACCCTTCATGTTCAATAAATTATGAAATTTTGTTTCATAATCTTAAAGACCATACCACTGACTGGGCACACTTAATTTTGGAGGCTGCTAATTTGGTTCACTAATTAATAGTTAATTGGCTGCTAGAATAGACGCCATTTTCTTACTCAATAGGAGGAAGGAAAAGAAGGAGTTCGAACGACCCGCCTAATCCCCACTGGGTATTTACGAACCAATTAGCGACTTAGATGGCCCTGTGCAAAAGGAACGAAGACCTCCCGTTGCGCGACTGTTTTACGAGCGCGATAAGATCTCACCAAGTGTCTTTGTGTACAATGCATCTCGCCGCCCTGCTACTTCACTGGAGTAATGAATTGTTTGACAACGCATCGTAAGAGAGCACCCAACAAACACATAACGCATGCGCAGTTGCATTTCCATGGCTTTTCTCTACGCGCCGTGTATTTCAACCGATTTGTTTTGATTTTCCGGTTATTTTCGTTTTTTGATCGTCAGATTTCAACGATTTGAAGGTAAGATAACAGTCCTTTTATCTCAGCAACAACCTAGTGTTTTGTGAAAATATGAAATAATATTTTACCTGTTTTTAGCCCGTTCCGGTGACACCCGGAAAACAGTTCGAGTGGTTTTGGATTGCCAACAGTATTCTTTGTTCATTCGTGGGTGCTGATATATGGTCCGCATTGGTCCTTTTATTTTAAATCGCAATATAAATTTCGATTTTTCAACCAACAACAAAATAACAGCCCATTTTTTTTCATGTGCGCCTTTTACGCACCAAGGGCTGTATGTTCACATACTTAACACAAATA
>CM055819.1:53335234-53376065 GCA_029582265.1 Zoroaster sp. YZ-2022
TTTCTCCAGCTGTGTTTGCAAAACAGCCGACGGGAGTCGATACCCACACGTCGTTGATAACTGTACCGCACGAGCGCCAAATACAGTTGCCGAGTTTGCAAATAACACCAAAGAGGAGTGTTACCACTGTTGCCATCAGTATGAGAACTGTCGCGAAGGGGATAGGCTGAACTTTTTCCAGTCCTTCAGATAAAAGTTCGGGACCTGGGACGTAACAAGTCAAAACATCCTGGGAGTCTTCATTGCATGAAGATTTGACAATATCGGAGTGTTCTGGGGGATTCTACCTTGTCTGCAGAGGTAGCATGAATTCGTCTGGTCGGTCGATAGGGGAATTACGTCGTCGACTTTGTTGAAATCGGACCACAGTTCACTCTTAGTGACACACTTGTCACAACCACCACAAGGTAGTTCAGTGAGGATGGTTCTACTGTCGTAGCATTTGGGCACTCGTCAGGATCACACGGCACCCTAGAGGCATCTGCATTGCCATGTTTCTTTCCTGCACGGTGTTCAATCTTAAAGTCAAACTGGGCCATAATCTCTAGCCATCGAGCCATTTGATCAACTGGATCTTTGAATGTCATTATCCATCTCAAAGCACTGTGGTCTGTGCGAATCAGGAACCGCTTGCCAAGCAAGTAGTACCTAAAATACTGTACAAACGTAACAATAGCGAGGTTCACGTCTCGTCGTACAGTATCGCCGTTGAGGTTTAGTCATCGACCGGCTAGCATACGCTATCGGTCGCTCTTCTTCTTTCTGTGTTCGTTCGCACCACTGAATTTGTGACAGGGTGGCACCGATACCGGTATCCGATGCATCAGTATCGATAATGAAAAGTCCGTCGTTATCGGGGTACGACATAAGTTCATCGCCTGTCAGTGCGGCTTTCAATGTTTCGAACGCGGTTTGACAGTCAGGGGTCCACTTAAATATCTGTCCGGCCTCTAACAGACGATTTAAGGGACTGGCTATCGTCGAGAACTTCGCTATAAATCGACGATAGTAAGAACAGAGTCCAAGAAACGAGCGTACATCAGTGATATTCTTAGGTGTCGGCCAGTCTTGAACTGCAGCAACCTTGCTGGGATCTGGTTTAACACCATCTTGGGTTATGGTGTGACCCAGAAAAAGAACTTCATCACGGAAGAGCTCACACTTGCTCGGTTTTAGTTTCAACCCGGCGTTTCCGAACCGTTTCAAAACTTCTTCAAGACGCTGTATGTGCTCTTGAAATGTTGAGGATATGATGATGACGTCATCAAGATATATCAGCAAGGTTTTCCACTGTAACCTTTAGCACAAGTTCCATGCAACGCTCGAACGTGCTCGGCGCGTTACAAAGTCCAAATGGCATAGTGATGTATTCGTATAGGCCACTACGGGTCACGAACGCGGTTTAGGACGGTCTTCCTCTTTCATCTTAATCTGCCAGTAGCCTGACTGCAGATCAAGGGTGCTGAAAATCTTGGCTCCACTGAGGCAATCTAGACAGTCATCAATCCGTGGTAACGGGTATGCGTCACGGCGCATTACGTTATTTAACTTTCGGTAGTCGACACATGGGCGTGTCGTGCCATCTTTCTTTCGCACAAAAACCATTGGTGAAGCCCAGGGGGATGTTGATTCTTGTATCACCCCTGCCTTCAGTTTGCTTTCCAGTATTTTCTCTTCCTCGCCCTGAAATGCTTTTGGGGGCGTCTGGGCGGCTGACGTATGGGGCGAGAGTGTCACCAGTGTCAATAGCGTGCTCCACTATTGCTGTTCGGCCCAAGTCCTCAGCGGACTTTGAGAAAGTGTTCACATGCCTTGTCAAAAGTTCCGCCAATGATTTTTGTTGAGGAGAGGAGATTTTTACAACTCCTCTCATAGAGTTTTCGAGGTTCTCGGACCATTTTTCGGGGCATCACGGGGTTTGGGGCGTTGGGTGCGACTGAGGATGAAGGTTTGCACGCATGCACTCTGCATACGCGCATCGCTCGATAGAGATGATCTGTTTCGCGGTTCTCTTGTTCGTCTATGAGTTCAACTGTGTCAATCTCGTGCAGGTGTCCAATGACTGTACCTGCCCGGAGTTCAATGTTCTCTGGTGATGTGTTCATGAGCCGGACAGGTATACCGATATCTTGCCGCCTGGGGTCAACGAGGGAGCTGCCGACCACGATATTTTGATCAATGTTCTTATTAACTGCTGCTTCTACCACAGCAAAGTTCGAGCTGAGTTTATGAGTATCGGCTACGCCTTCTGCAATCCATTCACTTAAGGCTGGGACGGTGGTGTTTTCTTTCAATGAAATTGTCATTGCACATGGAGGTGAACCCTTGACCGTCCACTGGACCCAAGTGCCAGCAATACGTATGCCGCGCCGTGCCTCAAGTATGCAGTCAAAGAAATACAAAAAGTCATAGCCGAGGATTCCTTCATCCTTAATGGGAGCAACAAACGCGTCCCACTGGAATTGTTGTTCGCCAATACTAATGTCCATAGTGGCAATACCATCGACTTCAATAAGTTCATTGTTCGCAGTTTCCAGTTTTACACATTCATGTGGGGACTTAAGTTGAGGGCGTTTTTCGGCGGGTATCATGCTGAAAAGCGCTGAGGAAATAATGGTCACTGCCGCCCCTGTGTCTACTAAAAGTTCGGTATTTAAACCGCAAGTTTGCACTTGTAAAAATGCAGACATGCCTGTAAATGGCTGCCTGCCCATTCGGATAATGGAGTGTTCACACGAGGGTTGGACCGATGCCAGGCCGGACGGCATGGTCCCTTCTAGTTTTCCGCCTGTGGGGTTGGGTAGCAGTCGGCTCTTTCTTTGCCCGCGTGTTGGGGGCAACTATTGGCAAAGTGGCCGAGTTCGCCACAGTTATAGCAGGTCACATTGGTCGCCTTTGACTGTGCACTATTCTTATTTTTGGAATCAGGGCATTGTTTCTGCCGGTTGAACGATTGTCTTTAATTAATCGAACTATTCCGGTTAGTCGGCGATCGATGTTCTCTGTGAACTGAGACATTTGTTTTGAGTAACATAGTCGGTCTCTGTTACTGGGGCTTTGGAGGATGGGGCTTGGTTTGCGGCTTGGACGGCATGGACACGGAGGAATTTTAGCCGGGTTTTACGCTTTCCCGCAAACTCATGAAATTTTCCACGGCCGTCCTCGCCTCCTCTAATGTCTTTGGGTTTTGTCATTCCAATGGACACTACAGTTTGTTGGTCAGGGAGCCCCTTGAGAAAGTGACGGAGGGCGATACTTTCTCGTGTGCCAGCATCTGCTGTAGGATACCCTCGCATCACTAGACGGCGTATGTCTGCAACATACTCGGTCAGACTATCTTTGGGTAGAAATTTCTTGCTTTCGAGCATAGACAGCCAAGTGTTCTGGGGGAGGCGTTCGGCAAACCGGCTTTCCAGAGCGGCGATTAGTTTGTCGAAGTCCTCAATGGTGGACGGGTCAAGTTGTTGGAAGACAAATTCAGCAGCTTTCCCTTTAAGGCTGCTGATGAGGCGAAACTTCTTTTCCGCTGCAGACCATCCGCAGACCTCTGCTGCTAGGCTCATGAAGGGCGGATGAATCCTTCCCATGCCATTGTACTGTTGAATTCACCTTGCCTAGGCAAGGGAACATCAAACATTTTCTTGGATGTGGGCACGGGTGTTGGTGAAACTGGTTTGTCTAAAAGTTCATTCACGATGTTCTTGACTGGGAAACTTGAAAATGGGGGTCTGGGTGTACGGGGAGTCATCGGTGAGCGCCGGTGATTTGTCGGATTGAGACGAGGGTGTCCCGGGCAGAGAGGGCGCACTCGACTTGGTCAGTGCTGCTGCCCTTGCTCGGCCTCCACTGCACGTTTCTCTGCTTGCTTTAGCTCTTCTCTGAGTGTCTCCAGCTGGGTTTCGTCACTGCCTAGTGACACAGACGCAAATGACGTTTCGAAGTCGCCGGCTTCTGCTGAGGCACTTAGCCGGGATTTACGAAACTTTTTAGGCATGTTGTTTTTGGGTACACTTTACTGGAAATGGAGACTAGAAGGTCATAGACTATTGTTCATTGATACGTGCAGTGAAGACGGTGGTGCTTATTCTAACACTAGTAACAGACTGGCTAACATTGGCAGTATGGTCGTGCCGGGGTTTAAATATAACTATAAGTGTTCATAGAAGTGTTCATAAAAGTTCTCATATCGATAGAGTGTTAAAGTTTGTATCCCACCGCTAGCCACCAGTGTTGCATTCCCCACTTTCGTGGGTCAACAAATAATAGTCGGATACAAACTTTGTTGTGACAATCTCAATCAATGGGGTTGGTTTATTATTAACATCACTATTTAACAATAATAACAGGCACTAATAACATGTATGACGGGAGTGGTAGCGTATAGGTACATGTCAATAGTTAAACTTATATACTTGTGCTAAGTTCCGAATAGGGTGTACGAATACCAACTATTGGGTACAGTCAGTGGGGACCATCGTTCGTTCATGCGGCTTGTCACTCGGCATACGGTACGGGCACTGCTATACCGAGAGACGGGCGGCTGGTCGGTCTCTACGACGGGGACCACCGGGGCTTGACTACTGGGGTGTCTGGACGGGGCCAGAGTGTGTATCAGACCGCATAGCTACATGTAGGCGAACCAATGGCCATATCGACGCCCTGCACCATTGGTTTAACGAACGAGGCACTGCACTGTAATAGTTCGGTATATCGCACTGTCATGGATCGGATCGAGTCGCATAGATTTCATTCGGAACCGCACTTCTCGCTGAGATCAGGAAATCTTGGGGATTATATAGAAATCTGGGGCCTAGGAATGAATAAAACATAAGCCTACTTTAGCGTCTTAGCCAATGAGAAGCTTGGCTTCCGCGTCTAAAGGTAGAAACGTGTGCAAAATCAGGACATACAACAGGTCCTTGTTCCATATAAGGTAAGGTATTTGACGAAAGTGAAGTGATCGACAACTTAGAAAGGAGGGCGTGTTCAAGGGGAAAATGCTTACTGGGGTGCTTAAGCTATTTGCTTGGATGCTAAGCTATTAGTGCATGAGGGGAACAGCGGCTGTGCTTGGGTAGGAGAGCTACACACGCGGCCACGGCTAATGACTGAGCGGGACAGTCACGGTGACTGTTTGGCCGTGGTTCACCCACGAACCGTGTTCGGTGTGAAGGGGTGGACTCCGAGGAAAGTATTCGGAAAATAGACTAAGTCCAAAGGACGGCTCCAAGCCACGTGGCGGGAGGGTGTGGCACGCACACAGGGCTCTCGCTGGTGTTGCATTATGCATGAGCAAAAGTAGCGTCCTTGTATGGATTGCATATTCATAGCGGACAATCGAGGGTCCGGGGAAACAACCCTGGGACTTAGACTGCTTGAAATTGCATCGTCAGCAAAATATTGGAAGTGGAAGAAGTGAACTACATGTATAAGGGGTGCTAATATTTATCAAAATCAAAGGGTAAGATTCGTAACAATACGGTCTGATTTGATCTCCTGTTTGTCTATCTGTGGCCTGTTGTGATTTGTCCTGTAAATCTATGGGCTTTGTACGTTTTGTCCGGAACTCTGCGGTGAGTCTGTGTAGCGGTAGTCTAACGCCACTTTTTGCTAATTAATTAATTACTCCTTCGTTGAGCGTTCAAAAAAATAAAATAATTTCAAGTTCCTACATCAGGCATAGCCTAAAAACATGGTATAGCCCTTTAAGTGTAACTGTTTATAGTTCAGCCAGATACCATGACCCCTTTGCCACAGGCCCATAGGTTTGTGTACAAATGTGTACAAATCCCTTGAGATAGCGGTACCCTCTGTGTGATCAATCATCCCGGTCTACCGGGCTGGCCTCACGACCTCTGTGATCAATCATTCATGCTCAGGGGGTTGCTTTGACAGTGTCTGGAAGGGATTGACCAATAACAAAACTCAGACTTGATGTGTTTGGGTAGAGATTGGCTCCTGGCAAATGGGGGGGGGGGAGAGGTTAGGGATTTTCCCCATACACTAAATACACCGCAGCTGTCTGGCTTTGTATTCTTGATAAAGTTTTTTTTTGAACTATTGGGCCTGGTTTACTTTCAGGGACTGTCTCAGGGGTAGCTCTGGAATTATTATGAATGAAAAATGGTATAAACAGATTGTACAGTACGTTATTCATACGTATTACACTGGGCGGTTACAAACCCCGCCCGTAACGCATGAGTATAAAAAAACAACGATCACACGCACCGCAGGGTTTTAATTAAGGTAAAATTATATTTCATTGTAAACCACTGACGATATGTATTGTAGTACAATGTCACAACCTGTCATGAAATGTAACTGAAAGATGAATGCAAGGCGTTGAAATAATTATTTACAAATTTTTTGGTTTGAAATTGACACTGTTTGCTGTACACCGAAATGGCTCCACACAACACTACAACACTATAACACTATAAAAGGCTATAAAAGGCCACACAACACTATAACACTATAACACTATAAAAGGCTATAAAAGGCCACACAACACTATAAAAGGCTATGTTTTCGAGTGTCTGCGGCTCGGGCAGAAATTGAACCCACAGGCTTACTAGTACGTATTTCCTTTAAATTATTATATTGTTCACCTGCAGTTACGATTTCTATTCCATTATAAATTATATTTGGTCAGTATATAAATACGGTTCTGTCAGTTTTCAATTCCATGTTCTAAAGTGTCATAATGCAAAAATATTCAAGATAAGTTATAAAGAGAAAACTTAACTGAATAAAAATCAGTGAAAACATACACATACACTAACTGTTTTCCAAAAAGTAAATTATAAAAATCAGTTTAGAAAAAAACAACCTTTCACGAATGACGACATTAACCTCAAATCCTTCACAGGATGTTGTCAAGTATCTACCACCTTTGCAAACAAAGTGTGAAAAAGTCATAGATAGGCTACCCGTATTTTCCGTTTACACATCACGCGTTATCAAACCAACAAATCAGTTTTGTGAAATGGTTTTGAAACTTCTTTTGGCAATGTCACCTTTAGGACCAACGTTATTTTCAAGAGTTGATGATAAATATAATTGAGAAATTTAAGATTATAATTACCCTTTGTTGTTGCCAGTAGTGTCGTGCCTGCATAGAACATGATGAAAACATGTTAAAAATATAAAGGTTAGAACACAAATACACTCACTGGCCAAAAGTATTGCAACATGCCTAAAATTAGCACTTTACAGTAACAGGTGAGATGATCATTTAATCTGATTTCATCGATCGTGTATTACATAATTTCCGAGCAAGAACAGTAACAAAGAACATTGACTTCAAAACACAGGCACTTTCAAGAAGTCTTAAGTCGTGTAAATAAAATAAAAACAATTATTGTAACACAGTTCACCAAACTGAACTTTGGTGTGTGTTGCAATACTTATGACCAGTGAGTGTACAAGTACATGTATTTATACATTATTCATGAATGTCCGAAATATGATTGAGACATTTTGATTGGTTGAGAATTGGTTACGGGTTTGTTTAACCGGTCATAAACGTTTGTTTAAAACCACTTAATGTTGTTTAACATCATTCGACATTCTGAAAATTTTAAATATGGGGCGAAACAAAATAAATATTGACATTTTGACGACAAACGGCATTTATTAGTAAAACCTTAGACGTCAGTAAATCCTACCTTTTGGTACGTCAGCTGCAGTGGTTGCTGTCGGGGCGCCGGGTTCCTCGGTTGCTGTCGGAGCGCCGGGTTCCTCAGTTGCTGTTGGACCGCCGGGCTCTTCGGTTGCTGTCGGACCGCCGGGTTCCTCGGTTGTTGTCGGAGTGATGGGTTCCTCGGTTGTTGTCGGAGTGATGGGTTCCTCGGTTGTTGTCGGAGTGCTGGGTTCCTCGGTTGTTGTCGGACCGCCGGGTTCCTCGGTTGCTGTTGGACCCCCGGGTTCCTCGGTTGCTGTTGGAGCGCTGGGCTCCTCGGTTGGTGTCGGCGCGCCGGGCTCCTCGGTTGCTGTCGGAGCGCCAGGTTCCGCGGTTGCTGTCGGACCGCCGGGTTCCTCGGTTGCTGTCGAACCACCGAGCTCCTCGGTTGCTGTCGGAGCGCCGGGCTCTTCGGTTGCTGTCGGACCGCCGGGTTCCTCGGTTGTTGTCGGACCGCTGGGCTCCTCTGTTGCTGTCGGAGTGCCGGGTTCCTCGGTTGCTGTCGGAGCGCCGGGCTCCTCGGTTGCTGTTGGACCGCCGGGTTCCTCGGTTGCTGTTGGACCCCCGGGTTCCTTGGTTGCTGTTGGAGTGCTGGGCTCCTCGGTTGGTGTCTGAGCGCCGGGCTCCTCGGTTGCTGTTGGAGCGCCAGGTTCCGCGGTTGCTGTCGGACCGCCGGGTTCCTCGGTTGCTGTCGAACCACCGAGCTCCTCGGTTGCTGTCGGAGCGCCGGGCTCCTCGGTTGCTGTCGGAGCGCCGGGCTCCTCGGTTGCTGTCGGAGCGCCGGCTTCCTCGGTTGCTGTCGGACTGCCGGGCTCCTCGGTTGCTGTCGGACCGCCGGGTTCCTCGGTTGTTGTCGGACCGCCGGGTTCCTCTGTTGCTGTCAGAGTGCCGGGTTCCTCGGTTGCTGTCAGAGCGCCGGGTTCCTCGGTTGCTGTTGGAGCGCCGGGCTCCTCGGTTGCTGTTGGGGCGCCGGGTTCCGCGGTTGCTGTCGCACCACCGGGCTCCTCGGTTGCTGTCGGACCGCCGGGCTCCTCAGTTGCTGTCGGACTGCCGGGTTCCTCGGTTGCTGTCGGAGCGCTGGGCTCCTCGGTTGCTGTCGGACCACCGGGTTCCTCGGTTGCTGTCGGACCGCTGGGTTCCTGGGTTGCTGTTGGAGCACTGGGCTCCTCGGTTGGTGTCGAACCGCCGAGCTCCTCGGTTGCTGTCAGACCGCTGGGCTCCTCGGTTGCTGTCGGAGCACCAGGCTCCTCGGTTGCTGTCGGACCGCCGGTTTCCGCGGTTGCTGTCAGACCGCCAGGTTCCTCGCTTGCTGTCGGACCGCCGGGTTCCTCGGTTGCTGTCGGAGCGCTGGGCTCCTCGGTTGCTGTCGGACCACCGGGTTCCTCGGTTGCTGTCGGACCGCTGGGTTCCTTGGTTGCTGTTGAAGCACTGGGCTCATCGGTTGGCGTCGAACCACCGAGCTCCTCGGTTGCTGTCAGACCGCCGGGCTCCTCGGTTGCTGTCGGAGTGCCGAGCTCCTCGGTTGCTGTCGGACCACTGGGTTCCTCGGTTGCTGTCGGACCACCGGGCTCCTCAGTTGCTGTCGGAGCGCTGAGCTCCTCGGTTGCTGTTGAACCACTGGGTTCCTCGGTTGCTGTCGGACCGCCGGGCTCCTCGGTTGCTGTCGGACCGCTGGGTTCCTCGGTTGCTGTCGGAGCGCCGGGCTCCACGGTTGCTGTCGAACCGCCGGGTTCCTCGGTTGCTGTCAGAGCACCGGGTTCCTCGGTTGCTGTTGGAGTGCCGGGCTCCTCAGTTGCTGTCGGAGTGCCGGGTTCCTCGGTTGCTGTTGGAGCGCCGGGTTCCTTGGTTGCTGTCGGAGCGCCGGGTTCCTCGGTTGCTGTTGGGGTGCTGGGTTCCGTGGTTGCTGTCGGACCACCGGGCTCCTCGGTTGCTGTCGGACCACCGGGCTCCTGAGTTGCTGTCAGACCGCCGGGTTCCTCAGTTGCTGTCGGACCGCCGGGTTCCTCAGTTGCTGTCGGACCGCTGGGTTCCTCAGTTGCTGTTGGAGCACTGGGCTCCTCGGTTGGTGTCGAACCGCTGAGCTCCTCGGTTGCTGTCAGACCGCCGGGCTCCTCGGTTGCTGTCGCAGCGCCGGGCTCCTCGGTTGCTGTCGGACTGCCGGGTTCCTCGGTTGCTGTCGGAGCGTCGGGTTCCTCGGTTGCTGTCGGAGCGCCGGGCTCCTCGGTTGCTGTTGGGGCGCCGGGTTCCGCGGATGCTGTCGGACCACCGGGCTCCTCGGTTGCTGTCGGATCGCCGGGCTCCTCGGTTGCTGTCGGACTGCCGGGCTCCTCAGTTGCTGTCGGACCGCCGGGTTCCTCGGTTGCTGTCGGAGCGCTGGGCTCCTCGGTTGCTGTCGGACCACCGGGTTCCTCGGTTGCTGTCGGACCGCCGGGCTCCTCAGTTGCTGTCGGACTGCCGGATTCCTCGGTTGCTGTCGGAGCGCTGGGCTCCTCGGTTGCTGTCGGACCACTGGGTTCCTCGGTTGCTGTCGGACCGGTGGGTTCCTTGGTTGCTGTTGGAGCACTGGGCTCCTCGGTTGGTGTCGAACCGCCGAGCTCCTCGGTTGCTGTCAGACCGCCGGGCTCCTCGGTTGCTGTCAGAGCACCGGGCTCCTCGGTTGCTGTCGAACCGCCGAGCTCCTCGGTTGCTGTCGGACCGCCGGGCTCCTCAGTTGCTGTCGAACTGCCGGGTTCCTCGGTTGCTGTCGGAGCGCTGGGCTCCTCGCTTGCTGTCGGACCACCGGCTTCCTCGGTTGCTGTCAGACCGCCGGGCTCCTCGGTTGCTGTCGGAGCACCGGGTTCCGCGGTTGCTGTCGAACCACCGGGCTCCTCGGTTGCTGTCGGACCGCTGGGCTCCTCAGTTGCTGTCGGACTGCCGGGTTCCTCGGTTGCTGTCGGAGCGCTGGGCTCCTCGGTTGCTGTCAGACCACCGGGTTCCTCGGTTGCTGTCGGACCGCTGGGTTCCTTGGTTGCTGTTGGAGCACTGGGCTCCTCGGTTGGTGTCGAACCGCCGAGCTCCTCGGTTGCTGTCAGACCGCTGGGCTCCTCGGTTGCTGTCGGAGCACCAGGCTCCTCGGTTGCTGTCGGACCGCCGGTTTCCGCGGTTGCTGTCAGACCGCCAGGTTCCTCGCTTGCTGTCGGACCGCCGGGTTCCTCGGTTGCTGTCGGAGCGCTGGGCTCCTCGGTTGCTGTCGGACCACCGGGTTCCTCGGTTGCTGTCGGACCGCTGGGTTCCTTGGTTGCTGTTGAAGCACTGGGCTCATCGGTTGGCGTCGAACCACCGAGCTCCTCGGTTGCTGTCAGACCGCCGGGCTCCTCGGTTGCTGTCGGAGTGCTGAGCTCCTCGGTTGCTGTCGGACCACTGGGTTCCTCGGTTGCTGTCGGACCACCGGGCTCCTCAGTTGCTGTCGGAGCGCTGAGCTCCTCGGTTGCTGTTGAACCACTGGGTTCCTCGGTTGCTGTCGGACCGCCGGGCTCCTCGGTTGCTGTCGGACCGCTGGGTTCCTCGGTTGCTGTCGGAGCGCCGGGCTCCACGGTTGCTGTCGAACCGCCGGGTTCCTCGGTTGCTGTCAGAGCACCGGGTTCCTCGGTTGCTGTTGGAGTGCCGGGCTCCTCAGTTGCTGTCGGAGTGCCGGGTTCCTCGGTTGCTGTTGGAGCGCCGGGTTCCTTGGTTGCTGTCGGAGCGCCGGGTTCCTCGGTTGCTGTTGGGGTGCTGGGTTCCGTGGTTGCTGTCGGACCACCGGGCTCCTCGGTTGCTGTCGGACCACCGGGCTCCTGAGTTGCTGTCAGACCGCCGGGTTCCTCAGTTGCTGTCGGACCGCCGGGTTCCTCAGTTGCTGTCGGAGCGCTGGGCTCCTCGGTTGCTGTCGGACCGCCGGGTTCCTCAGTTGCTGTCGGACCGCTGGGTTCCTCAGTTGCTGTTGGAGCACTGGGCTCCTCGGTTGGTGTCGAACCGCTGAGCTCCTCGGTTGCTGTCAGACCGCCGGGCTCCTCGGTTGCTGTCGCAGCGCCGGGCTCCTCGGTTGCTGTCGGACTGCCGGGTTCCTCGGTTGCTGTCGGAGCGTCGGGTTCCTCGGTTGCTGTCGGAGCGCCGGGCTCCTCGGTTGCTGTTGGGGCGCCGGGTTCCGCGGATGCTGTCGGACCACCGGGCTCCTCGGTTGCTGTCGGATCGCCGGGCTCCTCGGTTGCTGTCGGACTGCCGGGCTCCTCAGTTGCTGTCGGACCGCCGGGTTCCTCGGTTGCTGTCGGAGCGCTGGGCTCCTCGGTTGCTGTCGGACCACCGGGTTCCTCGGTTGCTGTCGGACCGCCGGGCTCCTCAGTTGCTGTCGGACTGCCGGATTCCTCGGTTGCTGTCGGAGCGCTGGGCTCCTCGGTTGCTGTCGGACCACTGGGTTCCTCGGTTGCTGTCGGACCGGTGGGTTCCTTGGTTGCTGTTGGAGCACTGGGCTCCTCGGTTGGTGTCGAACCGCCGAGCTCCTCGGTTGCTGTCAGACCGCCGGGCTCCTCGGTTGCTGTCAGAGCACCGGGCTCCTCGGTTGGTGTCGAACCGCCGAGCTCCTCGGTTGCTGTCGCACCGCCGGGCTCCTCAGTTGCTGTCGAACTGCCGGGTTCCTCGGTTGCTGTCGGAGCGCTGCGCTCCTCGCTTGCTGTCGGACCCCCGGCTTCCTCGGTTGCTGTCAGACCGCCGGGCTCCTCGGTTGCTGTCGGAGCACCGGGTTCCGCGGTTGCTGTCGAACCACCGGGCTCCTCGGTTGCTGTCGGACCGCTGGGCTCCTCAGTTGCTGTCGGACTGCCGGGTTCCTCGGTTGCTGTCGGAGCGCTGGGCTCCTCGGTTGCTGTCAGACCACCGGGTTCCTCGGTTGCTGTCGGACCGCTGGGTTCCTTGGTTGCTGTTGGAGCACTGGGCTCCTCGGTTGGTGTCGAACCGCCGAGCTCCTCGGTTGCTGTCAGACCGCTGGGCTCCTCGGTTGCTGTCGGAGCACCAGGCTCCTTGGTTGCTGTCGGACCGCCGGGCTCCACGGTTGCTGTCGGACCGCCGGGTTCCTCGGTTGCTGTCGGACCGCCGGGCTCCTCAGTTGCTGTCAGACCGCCGGGCTCCTCGGTTGCTGTCGGAGCGCTGGGCTCCTCGGTTGCTGTCGGACCACCGGGTTCCTCGGTTGCTGTCGGACCGCTGGGCTCCTCGGTTGCTGTCGGACCGCTGGGTTCCTCGGTTGCTGTCGGAGCGCCGGGCTCCACGGTTGCTGTCGGACCGCCGGGTTCCTCGGTTGCTGTCGGACCGCCGGGTTCCTCGGTTGCTGTTGGAGTGCCGGGCTCCTCAGTTGCTGTCGGAGTGCCGGGTTCCTCGGTTGCTGTTGGAGCGCCGGGTTCCTTGGTTGCTGTCGCAGCGCCGGGTTCCTCGGTTGCTGTTGGGGTGCTGGGTTCCGCGGTTGCTGTCGGACCACCGGGCTCCTCGGTTGCTGTCGGATCACCGGGCTCCTCAGTTGCTGTCAGACCTCCGGGTTCCTCAGTTGCTGTCGGAGCGCTGGGCTCCTCGGTTGCTGTCGGACCGCCGGGTTCCTCGGTTGCTGTCGGACCGCTGGGTTCTTCACTTGCTGTTGGAGCACTGGGCACCTCGGTTGGTGTCGAACCGCTGAGCTCCTCGGTTGCTGTCAGACCGCCGGGCTCCTCGGTTGCTGTCGGACCACCGGGTTCCTCGGTTGCTGTCAGACCGCCGGGCTCCTCGGTTGCTGTCGGAGCACCGGGTTCCGCGGTTGCTGTCGGACCACCGGGCTCCTCGGTTGCTGTCGGACCGCCGGGCTCCTCAGTTGCTCTCGGACTGCCGGGTTCCTCAGTTGCTGTCGGAGCGCTGGGCTCCTCGGTTGCTGTCGGACCGCCGGGTTCCTCGGTTGCTGTCGGACTGCCGGGTTCCTCAGTTGCTGTTGGAGCACTGGGCTCCTCGGTTGGTGTCGAACCGCTGAGCTCCTCGGTTGCTGTCAGACCGCCGGGCTCCTCGGTTGCTGTCGGACTGCCGGGTTCCTCGGTTGCTGTCGGAGCGCCGGGTTCCTTGGTTGCTGTCGGAGCGCCGGGCTCCACGGTTGCTGTCGGACCGCCGGGTTCCTCGGTTGCTGTCGGACCGCCGGGTTCCTCGGTTGCTGTCGGACCGCCGGGCTCCTCAGTTGCTGTCAGACCGCCGGGCTCCTCGGTTGCTGTCGGAGCACCGGGTTCCGCGGTTGCTGTCGGACCACCGGGCTCCTCGGTTGCTGTCGGACCGCCGGGCTCCTCGGTTGCTGTTGGAGCACTGGGCTCCTCGGTTGGTGTCGAACCGCTGAGCTCCTCGGTTGCTGTCAGACCGCCGGGCTCCTCGGTTGCTGTCGGACTGCCGGGTTCCTCGGTTGCTGTCGGAGCGCTGGGCTCCTCGGTTGCTGTCGGACCACCGGGTTCCTCGGTTGCTGTCGGACCGCTGGGCTCCTCGGTTGCTGTCGGACCGCTGGGTTCCTCGGTTGCTGTTGGAGTGCCGGGCTCCTCAGTTGCTGTCGGAGTTGCGGGTTCCTCGGTTGCTGTTGGAGCGCCGGGTTCCTTGGTTGCTGTCGGAGCGCCGGGTTCCTCGGTTGCTGTTGGGGTGCTGGGTTCCGCGGTTGCTGTCGGACCACCGGGCTCCTCGGTTGCTGTCGGACCACCGGGCTCCTCAGTTGCTGTCAGACCGCCGGGTTCCTCAGTTGCTGTCGGAGCGCTGGGCTCCTCGGTTGGTGCCGGACCGCCGGGTTCCTCGGTTGCTGTCGGACCGCTGGGTTCTTCAGTTGCTGTGGGAGCACTGGGCTCCTCGGTTGGTGTCGAACCGCTGAGCTCCTCGGTTGCTGTCAGACCGCCGGGCTCCTCGGTTGCTGTCGGAGCGCCGGGCTCCTCGGTTGCTGTTGGGGCGCCGGGTTCCGCGGATGCTGTCGGACCACCGGGCTCCTCGGTTGCTGTCGGACCGCCGGGCTCCTCGGTTGCTGTCGGACTGCCGGGCTCCTCAGTTGCTGTCGGACTGCCGGGTTCCTCGGTTGCTGTCGGAGCGCTGGGTTCCTCGGTTGCTGTCGGACCGCCGGGCTCCTCAGTTGCTGTCGGACTGCCGGGTTCCTCGGTTGCTGTCGGAGCGCTGGGCTCCTCGGTTGCTGTCGGACCACCGGGTTCCTCGGTTGCTGTTGGACCGGTGGGTTCCTTGGTTGCTGTTGGAGCACTGGGCTCCTCGGTTGGTGTCGAACCGCCGAGCTCCTCGGTTGCTGTCAGACCGCCGGGCTCCTCGGTTGCTGTCAGAGCACCGGGCTCCTCGGTTGGTGTCGAACCGCCAAGCTCCTCGGTTGCTGTCGGACCGCCGGGCACCTCCGTTGCTGTCGGACTGCCGAGTTCCTCGGTTGCTGTCGGATCGCTGGGCTCCTCGGTTGCTGTCAGACCGCCGGGCTCCTCGGTTGCTGTCGGAGCACCGGGTTCCGCGGTTGCTGTCGGACCACCGGGCTCCTCGGTTGCTGTCGGACCGCCGGGCTCCTCAGTTGCTGTCGGACTGCCGGGTTCCTCGGTTGCTGTCGGAGCGCTGGGCTCCTCGGTTGCTGTCGGAGCACCGGGTTCCTCGGTTGCTGTCGGACCGCTGGGTTCCTGGGTTGCTGTTGGAGCACTGGGCTCCTCGGTTGGTGTCGAACCGCCGAGCTCCTCGGTTGCTGTCAGACCGCTGGGCTCCTCGGTTGCTGTCGGAGCACCAGGATCCTCGGTTGCTGTCGGACCGCCGGTTTCCGCGGTTGCTGTCGGACCGCCAGGTTCCTCGGTTGCTGTCGGACCGCCGGGTTCCTCGGTTGCTGTCGGAGCGCTGGGCTCCTCGGTTGCTGTCGGACCACCGGGTTCCTCGGTTGCTGTCGGACCGCTGGGTTCCTTGGTTGCTGTTGAAGCACTGGGCTCCTCGGTTGGTGTCGAACCGCCGAGCTCCTCGGTTGCTGTCAGACCGCCGGGCTCCTCGGTTGCTGTCGGACCACTGGGTTCCTCGGTTGCTGTCAGACCGCCGGGCTCCTCGGTTGCTGTCGGAGCGCTGAGCTCCTCGGTTGCTGTTGAACCACTGGGTTCCTCGGTTGCTGTCGGACCGCCGGGCTCCTCGGTTGCTGTCAGACCGCTGGGTTCCTCGGTTGCTGTCGGAGCGCCGGGCTCCACGGTTGCTGTCGGACCGCCGGGTTCCTCGATTGCTGTCGGACAGCCGGGTTCCTCAGTTGCTGTCGGACCGCCGGGTTCCTCGGTTGCTGTTGGAGTGCCGGGCTCCTCAGTTGCTGTCGGAGTGCTGGGTTCCTCGGTTGCTGTCGGAGCGCCGGGCTCCTCGGTTGCTGTTGGGGCGCCGGGTTCCGCGGATGCTGTCGGACCACCGGGCTCCTCGGTGGCTGTCGGACCGCCGGGCTCCTCGGTTGATGTCGGACTGCCTGGCTCCTCAGTTGCTGTCGGACCGCCGGGTTCCTCGGTTGCTGTCGGAGCGCTGGGCTCCTCGGTTGCTGTCGGACCACCGGGTTCCTCGGTTGCTGTCGGACCGCCGGGCTCCTCAGTTGCTGTCGGACTGCCGGGTTCCTCGGTTGCTGTCGGAGCGCTGGGCTCCTCGGTTGCTGTCGGACCACTGGGTTCCTCGGTTGCTGTTGGACCGGTGGGTTCCTTGGTTGGTGTTGGAGGACTGGGCTCCTCGGTTGGTGTCGAACCGCCGAGCTCCTCGGTTGCTGTCAGACCGCCGGGCTCCTCGGTTGCTGTCAGAGCACCGGGCTCCTCGGTTGGTGTCGAACCGCCGAGCTCCTCGGTTGCTGTCGGACCGGCGGGCTCCTCAGTTGCTGTCGGACTGCCGGGTTCCTCGGTTGCTGTCGGAGCGCTGGGTTCCTTGGTTGCTGTTGGAGCACTGGGCTCCTCGGTTGGTGTCGAACCGCCGAGCTCCTCGGTTGCTGTCAGACTGCCGGGCTCCTCGGTTGCTGTCGGAGCACCAGGCTCCTCGGTTGCTGTCGGACCGCCGGTTTCCGCGGTTGCTGTCGGACCGCCGGGTTCCTCGGTTGCTGTCGGACCGCCGGGTTCCTCGGTTGCTGTCGGAGCGCTGGGCTCCTCGGTTGCTGTCGGACCACCGGGTTCCTCGGTTGCTGTCGGACCGCTGGGTTCCTTGGTTGCTGTTGAAGCACTGGGCTCCTCGGTTGGTGTCGAACCGCCGAGCTCCTCGGTTGCTGTCAGACCGCCGGGCTCCTCGGTTGCTGTCGGACCACTGGGTTCCTCGGTTGCTGTCAGACCGCCGGGCTCCTCGGTTGCTGTCGGAGCGCTGAGCTCCTCGGTTGCTGTTGAACCACTGGGTTCCTCGGTTGCTGTCGGACCGCCGGGCTCCTCGGTTGCTGTCAGACCGCTGGGTTCCTCGGTTGCTGTCGGAGCGCCGGGCTCCACGGTTGCTGTCGGACCGCCGGGTTCCTCGATTGCTGTCGGACAGCCGGGTTCCTCAGTTGCTGTCGGACCGCCGGGTTCCTCGGTTGCTGTTGGAGTGCCGGGCTCCTCGGTTGTTGTCGGAGTGCTGGGTTCCTCGGTTGTTGTCGGAGCGCCGGGCTCCTCGGTTGCTGTTGGGGCGCCGGGTTCCGCGGATGCTGTCGGACCACCGGGCTCCTCGGTGGCTGTCGGACCGCCGGGCTCCTCGGTTGATGTCGGACTGCCTGGCTCCTCAGTTGCTGTCGGACCGCCGGGTTCCTCGGTTGCTGTCGGAGCGCTGGGCTCCTCGGTTGCTGTCGGACCACCGGGTTCCTCGGTTGCTGTCGGACCGCCGGGCTCCTCAGTTGCTGTCGGACTGCCGGGTTCCTCGGTTGCTGTCGGAGCGCTGGGCTCCTCGGTTGCTGTCGGACCACTGGGTTCCTCGGTTGCTGTTGGACCGGTGGGTTCCTTGGTTGGTGTTGGAGGACTGGGCTCCTCGGTTGGTGTCGTACCGCCGAGCTCCTCGGTTGCTGTCTGACCGCCGGGCTCCTCGGTTGCTGTCTGAGCACCGGGCTCCTCGGTTGGTGTCGAACCGCCGAGCTCCTCGGTTGCTGTCGGACCGGCGGGCTCCTCAGTTGCTGTCGGACTGCCGGGTTCCTCGGTTGCTGTCGGAGCGCTGGGTTCCTTGGTTGCTGTTGGAGCACTGGGCCCTCGGTTGGTGTCGAACCGCCGAGCTCCTCGGTTGCTTGTCAGACTGCCGGGCTCCTCGGTTGCTGTCGGAGCACCAGGCTCCTCGGTTGCTGTCGGACCGCCGGTTTCCGCAGGTTGCTGTCGGACCGCCGGGTTCTCGGTTGCTGTCGGACCGCCGGTTCCTCGGTTGCTGTCGGAGCGCTGGGCTCCTCGGTTGCTGTCGGACCACCGGGTTCCTCGGTTGCTGTCGGACCGCTGGGTTCCTTGGTTGCTGTTGGAGCACTGGGCTCCTCGGTTGGTGTCGAACCGCCGAGCTCCTCGGTTGCTGTCAGACCGCCGGCCTCCTCGGTTGCTGTCGGAGCACGAGGCTCCTCGGTTGCTCTCGATCCGCCGGTTTCCGCGGTTGCTGTCGGACCGCCGGGTTCCTCGGTTGCTGTCGGACCGCCGGGTTCCTTGTTTGCTGTCAGACCGCCGGGTTCCTCGGTTGCTGTCGGACCGCCGGGTTCCTCGGTTGCTGTAGGAGTGCCGGGCTCCTCAGTTGCTGTCGGAGTGCCGGGTTCCTCGGTTGCTGTCGGAGCGCCGGGTTCCTTGGTTGCTGTCGGAGCGCCGGGTTCCTCAGTTGCTGTCGGACCGCCGGGTTCCTCGGTTGCTGTCGGACCGCTGGGCTCCTCAGTTGCTGTCGGACTGCCGGGTTCCTCGGTTGCTGTCGGAGCGCTGGGCTCCTCGGTTGCTGTCGGACCACTGGGTTCCTCGGTTGCTGTTGGACCGGTGGGTTCCTTGGTTGGTGTTGGAGGACTGGGCTCCTCGGTTGGTGTCGAACCGCCGAGCTCCTCGGTTGCTGTCAGACCGCCGGGCTCCTCGGTTGCTGTCAGAGCACCGGGCTCCTCGGTTGGTGTCGAACCGCCGAGCTCCTCGGTTGCTGTCGGACCGGCGGGCTCCTCAGTTGCTGTCGGACTGCCGGGTTCCTCGGTTGCTGTCGGAGCGCTGGGTTCCTTGGTTGCTGTTGGAGCACTGGGCTCCTCGGTTGGTGTCGAACCGCCGAGCTCCTCGGTTGCTGTCAGACTGCCGGGCTCCTCGGTTGCTGTCGGAGCACCAGGCTCCTCGGTTGCTGTCGGACCGCCGGTTTCCGCGGTTGCTGTCGGACCGCCGGGTTCCTCGGTTGCTGTCGGACCGCCGGGTTCCTCGGTTGCTGTCGGAGCGCTGGGCTCCTCGGTTGCTGTCGGACCACCGGGTTCCTCGGTTGCTGTCGGACCGCTGGGTTCCTTGGTTGCTGTTGGAGCACTGGGCTCCTCGGTTGGTGTCGAACCGCCGAGCTCCTCGGTTGCTGTCAGACCGCCGGGCTCCTCGGTTGCTGTCGGAGCACGAGGCTCCTCGGTTGCTGTCGATCCGCCGGTTTCCGCGGTTGCTGTCGGACCGCCGGGTTCCTCGGTTGCTGTCGGACCGCCGGGTTCCTTGGTTGCTGTCAGACCGCCGGGTTCCTCGGTTGCTGTCGGACCGCCGGGTTCCTCGGTTGCTGTCGGACCGCCGGGTTCCTCGGTTGCTGTAGGAGTGCCGGGCTCCTCAGTTGCTGTCGGAGTGCCGGGTTCCTCGGTTGCTGTCGGAGCGCCGGGTTCCTTGGTTGCTGTCGGAGCGCCGGGTTCCTCAGTTGCTGTCGGACCGCCGGGTTCCTCGGTTGCTGTCGGACCGCTGGGCTCCTCGGTTGCTGTCGGACTGCCGGGTTCCTCGGTTGCTGTCGGAGCGCCGGGTTCCTCGGTTGCTGTCGGACCGCTGGGCTCCTCGGTTGCTGTCGGACTGCCGGGTTCCTCGGTTGCTGTCGGAGCGCCGGGTTCCTCGGTTGCTGTCGGACCGCTGGGCTCCTCGGTTGCTGTCGGACTGCCGGGTTCCTCGGTTGCTGTCGGAGCGCCGGGTTCCTCGGTTGCTGTCGGACCGCTGGGCTCCTCGGTTGCTGTCGGACTGCCGGGTTCCTCGGTTGCTGTCGGAGCGCCGGGTTCCTCGGTTGCTGTCGGACCGCTGGGCTCCTCGGTTGCTGTCGGACTGCCGGGTTCCTCGGTTGCTGTCGGAGCGCTGGGCTCCTCGGTTGCTGTCGGACCGCCGGGTTCTTCGGTTGCTGTCGGACTGCCGGGTTCCTCGGTTGCTGTCGGAGCGCTGGGCTCCTCGGTTGCTGTCGGAGCGCCGGGTTCCGTGGTTGCTGTCGGAGCGCCGGGCTTCTCGGTTGGTGTCGGAGTTCCGGGTTCCGCGCCTGGGTATTATGATGACGTATATGAGATATTTGGTAGATTTTAATGCAATTATCAACAGAGGATTAGAAACCAGAAGTAATGGAAATATTTTAACATAAATTGTACATTGAGGTTTATATATTTATTATTAATTTCTAGAAATTTTTGTCAATCCTGAGTACACTTTTGGTCAAGTTGGTCAATGAAATTATTGAAACAATGACAGTACTTTCATTGAAATACTGACCGAAATAAATCACACTATTGTGGTTTGCCGCTTTCAAGCTGGGTTTACACTGAAAATTTCATGGTGTCAAATCCTATTGGTGAAATATAAGTGATCACTGTAACATCCTTAGAATTTCTGTCTGAGATGCTTTCATTTAATTAGTACACTCCTCAAAATAAAATAAGGGTCAAAAGTATTTTTGTGAAAAATGTTGACCAAGTCAGGACATAGAAACATTTTTAGTAAGTGTAATGGGCTAAAGGTTGCTCTGCAACATTTTAAGCACTTTTCACATGGTTTGCATGTCTATTGGCTTAGAAACTGACAGATCATGTGACAAGACACAAAAATGCTGATAACAGGTTCATGACGTCGCAATCAAGTTTGGCACATCTGCTTTATTTTTCTTCAAGACTTAATGAGATTCCCCACACATAATCAATAGGATTCTGCACTTGATAGAGTAAAGTCAAACAGTGGGTTAACCAGCATGGAAGCTGTAGGGATGATGGGACCCCTTGAGCCCCCTCCCTATTTTGAAGGCTTTTCCACCAGTTGATATTCTCTCCCTGTCATAAACTTTGGCAAATCAACATTATTTCTGTATGTTTTGAGACTTAAAGTTAATGTCAGTATGAGGTTGCATGACCCCTGATTCGCACACATTCCGTACAACGCCTCCTCATGGACTGTACTGTGTACCCAGTGTTGAATACTGTTGACAACATCTCAGTAACACCCCACAAAAGAAATAAAGCAGATGTGCCAAACTTGATTGCGACATCATGAACCTGTTATCAGCATTTTTGTGTCTTGTCACATGATCTGTCAGTTTCTAAGCCAATAGACATGCAAACCATGTGAAAAGTGCTTAAAATGTTGCAGAGCAACCTTTAGCCCATTACCCTTACTAAAAATGTTTCTATGTCCTGACTTGGTCAACATTTTTCACAAAAATACTTTTGACCCTTATTTTATTTTGAGGAGTGTACAATGAATCGAATTAGATTGCATATGATTTGTTATCCTCAAGAGAATTCCACGTTGGGAATAAATACAAATATGAATGCATATTCTTGTAACACGCCAAAACTCTAGGGTAGAATTTTATGATTTTTTATAAAGTACGGGTCTGCCTCCTTTATAGACATTTTACTAGAAGTATATACTACATTAAGATGAGTGTAATGGTTAGGCCTACTTACTTTGAGCAATTGCCAGAACAAACCAGCCTCCATTCAGCACGGCAAGCAACAAAACCCAACGCATTACGATGTCGGATCTCTGTGTATTACTTAACGTCATTTATAACTATTTTACCTCTAGAAAGAAACGTAGCTTTATAACAGTCTCATCACTGAATGGTATGGTGGCTTAATCCAGGACTTAGTTCACTTCTGATTAATGTAAGTTAATATTTAATTTTCAACAAAACATGTTTTATCACTTCCTGTAATGCGAACAACATAATACAAATTGAACAAATAAAGGCGTTTGCGCATTACCAAATCCAAAGGTCATAATATTATGTTCCAATTTTCAATCAATGTTTATTATTATAATTATTAGAGGTTTCGGCCTACTAGCTGAAACGCCTTCTGATTCTGTTCAAGATTTTAGTTTATTATTATTATTATTATTATTATTATTATTATTATTATTATTATTATTATTATTATTATTATTATTATTATTATTATTATTATTATTATTATTATTATTATTATTATTATTATTATTATTATTATTATTATTATTATTATTATTATTATTATTATTATTATTATTATTATTATTATTATTATTATTATTATTATTATTATTATTATTATTATTATTATTATTACGGTTTTCGGCCTACCAGCCGAAACGCCTTCTGTTGTCCTGATTTAAATTAATGGTTATGTGTTCGGGCACGGCTATTTTTAAAACATACAATACGAAGATGGGAGTTAAATAAAGTTAAGAAAAAATTATTAGATGTTACATTTATTTTATCCACTATATGTTGTAAACTTTGTGGATTTATTGATTTATTGGTATGATAAGATGTAATTTTGATTTAAACATCCCCTCATTACATCATAGACGTCAGGTGGCGGCTACAACTGTGCTCCACAAGATGCACACCAGTTTGTGCCCGCCAGACCTGAAGGCGATGCTTCCTCAGCCTTATGTGATTAGAAGAGCAACCCGCACTAGTCTATCAATGCCAAGCCAGGCACTCACTGTACCAGTCTCTAGAACCCACTCCACTGGCAGGACTTTCATCCACACTGCGGTCCATAACTGTGTTATGATCCGAAAATCTTCAAACTATCCGTGAATGCAAATAACTCAAAAAGCCTGAATTTTCTCAGATGCAACAAAGAAATCAAACAAGCTCACACTGATATATAGAACAAAGAAACAAAGTGATTTAATAATGAAAATATCAACCGTTCCAAATATCGATGGGTTTAACAAGTGTACAATGATTAGGGTAAACACGTGTACATTAACCAAAGATCTTATATTATGTTTTCTGGGATCATTAGAGAATGGACAACTAAATGAAGAAACTTGTAAAACAAATTCCGGTTCCAAATAATTTATTTAAGGAAACTAAAACTCGCATTTCGAATAGTGAAACATAAAGATGACGAAGTAACAACGGGGCGTTGTCGACGGTTCCCTCAGACCAACTGCGCCGAGCATGGCAAAGTGGCCCGTATATAAAGAGATTATTACGTAATATCCACAAAGAATTAAATAGGCTCGTGGAGCTATCGGGCGAGTTCTGGAATTTACAGAATGCTTCACAACACTTATACTAAATTAAGAAGATCTTACGGGCGAGGACTGAGCAGGCTCCAGCGAAAATGACACAAAAACAGTTCTCTGACACGGTGTAAATAGAGCTGGACGTGGGGCGAATTCACCTCCAACAAACGGCCGGAAATAGACGAAACCACGGGGACGCAAGTCGACTACCGTGACAAAAATATGGGAAAGAAGAAATCCCAAAAATACTGAACTGTAGATTTAGTTCACAAAATGTCTCTTCCGGAATTAAATTCAGCTCTCAGACACATCACTCGGTCAAGGCGAACTTTCTCAAAACACTCCACAGACGAGTCGTAAGCGACATCACAGGTCCTAGCTGGTGTACACTGAAGTCTGGTTTTCAAGTCTTGTTTACCGAAGTCTTAATGGTTTGCTCAAATCCTGTTTAAAATCCTCTACCAGCCCGTATTTATAGTTTTTTATCCCTTCTAGAAAATACTAGAGATTTCTTCTTCACTTCACTTCTAGAAATGTCTGAAAATTACATCATTTTCCAAAAGAAACTTCCAGAACGTTCTATTCATAACCCGTAAACATAATCCCGCCCCCTTTGGGGTCAACACGCGGTCACGCACGGATTATCTAACACTTGCGGTTTGTGTGTATATGTAACAACTGGAATAGACTCCCAGACAATGTAGTTGGAGAGATCAGCAAAAATGGTACTTAGTCCTTCAAGAGTCGCCTGCATCAACATCATCTATTACATTCTTGAAGTAGCAAAAAGTTCTTTGTCATTTTCCTCAGCTGCTGTGAACCACTGATTGGCCCATGAGGGTTACTGATATAGTGCTTTATCGCCTATATCTGCGCAGAAAAAAAGTGTTACCTGATGTTTATCTGTTTTAACATGGTTAAAGGAAAGATATGACATTGGGATTAAATTCCAAATAACCAAATTGTCGAATTACAATGTAACATTTACTTGGTATGAAATTGATTGTAGTATAAATCTTCCCCGAAAAAGTTGTATAATACTGTAATAAAAATTAATTCTCTCATAGCACATTTCAAACAATGTCTCAATGCGCTTTACATATTGCCCCTGGTTATTGGGCCAATATCATTTCTGTAATCTTTCTCAGCTCCCTAGGGAGTATACAGACTGAGCTACCGAAGTGCGTAGTCTGAGGTTCTGCAAACTTCGGACTTGGTACCGAGTCCTAAATTCAGTTATATCCACTATGGGAACAAACACTGGAAAGTATAAGTATGATGGTAGAGTTCATGTGATTTATTGATGGTATCGAATCCGATGTAATGAAGTCAAATAGTCGTGCTTTGAAATCAGATAACTTTTGACTTTATTGCATTGTTCCGTAGCTGAAACAAAAAAAAAGCTTGTCAGGAAATGGAGTCGCATAACTTTGTGTCACTCGTAATACCCGGAACCACTGATCTCTAATTATACTGACTGGAAACAAGATCATAAGCTTCCATTCAAATCCACTGGATGCCATGTTGGTCCTCCCTAAACCATGATTTACAATGTTCATTCCTTCTCATTTCTTTGTATGTGCATTCCTTCATGAATTTCTTTTGTGTTCCTTTGGAGGATTAACATGGCCCTGCGGTGGATGCCTGTATTTGTTAGGTTCCAATATTAAACCTTCTACGGTAGTTCTACCCAGTCACGATAATAGAGATCAGTGCCTGGAACTAGTTCAGATGTATATGGTTCAGATGTGTAGGTATACTGACCACATAAAGGGTTAACTCGTATTCATAGGTAGCGATTGATGTCAAACAATCTATTCGAGGGCAAATAGTGATGTCGTAGATAAAAGAGGGGATTTTTCAAGTATGATTTAACGTGTTGGAACAAGCGGTTATCAGTCACATTTCAATGGAATCTGGTGGACACTTATTGCTATCAGCTATTTACTCTGCTTGGAAGCGCGTGCGTCAAGGTGTCACGCAACCCGTACGGCCAGCGATAAATAGGTCAATAGTGCAGTCTGACTGAAAAAATATACAGATCTCTTGTGTGTGTGCTTGAAGTTCATAAACAAATATTTGAAGTTTGTTTTGCAATATCAAATACCCGGTGGTTGACTATGGACTGTCGAATAAACATTGCTCATTCTGCGAAGATGAGTATTAGTCTCAATCCAACGAAGTTATTATATTTCTATTATATGATTGGTATTAATATTTTTAAAATAAATATATATTTTGTGTGGTAATAAATGCAGAATTCCTCAAAGTACTAATCGCACTATTGCTCGAAAACCTAAATAAAACCTGTGGAGAGAAGACGATGGACAAATCTTCAGTTTTAGATGCGGAAAGAAACCCCAGACGAACATGTTTAGGGTACAGTAAACCAACGTACTTGGTTAGGGGCCGAGAAGTCAACCCACATGTCGGCTCGCTGGATTCGAACCCGTGTCCACAGAGGTGAATGGCTAGTAAAGCACTATAACGGAAACAGCCAGTGTCTTAGTGATATTAGTAATATTTCAGGGGTTTCTAAGAGGGTCACCCCTTTCAGACGAATAACATTCAAGATGGGGTTAAAAGTTGTTAAAATAATTCTCAAGCTCGGGTATGAAATTTTAAGACAGATTTCTCTCCTAACTGTCCTTTGCCTTGCGCGTCAGGAAATTGCAGGCTCAAGAAAGCACCCCCTAAAAACGGGGGAGCAAATAAGAAGGACTAGGAAAGAAAGTAAAACCTAAGGGAAAAGTTGAAAGCATGACGTGGAAATATTGCAAAGGGGAACGAATCTGTTACGAAAGATGACTCCGTTAGGGATACCAAGATTCTTGTTTGGAAGACCCGATTGTTTGACATTGGAATAAAAATCAAGACATTTGATAGCGACACAAAAGAAGAAGTTTCGAAAAAGATGGGCCTTATTGACTTTCATAACTCACACCAACATCATCGGGAAAATCACTGAAATGTGGCAAGGGTGCATTTGGATACTCTGTAGATAAAATTGATCGCCCGTAAACGAAAGCGGGAAAAAACTCCTCTGCGCATCGATGACTGTAAATTTGACTGACTCAATCGCGAAAAGATGCGAAACATCATATTTCAGGATAAGATAATTGAAGTCGCGAATGCCGAGAAACAAAGTATAACTAACTAAACGCAGTTGTGAATAATAGGAACGAAATAATTTGGACACAACAACATAGATAAAAGAAACCATAATTTGATCAGATCAGTAAAAACGGAGTGAATGTTTAACGTTCAACAATCAAAGAAGTTTGGAATTGACTGGGAAAACCTATAGTTTTAAAATAATCTTAACTGTTCGTTCATACTATCACGGTTCAAGAAATAGGTTGAGGATCCAACCCTTTAATTGGTCTGACGTTTCTGGAAAAAATATAAGAAACACAAATTACTGAGTTTCTCATATTGGCAGTGTGAATCCTTTTAGCATGAGGTCATTTTATAGCGTAAATTGTTCATCAAAATAAGTTCATATAATTGTATTTTATGTCTCTGAAATTATTCAAATTTGTTTGAATATTACTATCGCCAAACTACAAAACATTTACAATGACTTTATTTGATGGATTTAGCTTTTGTAAATAACACTGTTTTCGTCTGTGAGAAGTTTCCTAAAACACCCTATTTTTGTTATGGAAAAAGAATTCAAAGTCTAAGCACCCTAGTTTATTGAGGAAGTTTATTAAAATGAGTTCAACTGGTGTAGAAGCTACCAGCGGCGGCACCAGACCTGTTAAACTGGGGGGGGGGGGCAAGCTTAAATTTAAGGGGGAAAACATTAATCTTTAATGTAATTTTGTACTGCTGAAAAAGCATTGACTTACCATCGGTAAAAAAATGGGGGGAAATTGGGGGAGGGGGAAAAAGTAACGGGGGGAGGGCAGTTGCCGCCCCCCCGTAGCGCCGCCGCTGAAAGCTACACAAATACCGTTGTGGCAGGATTTGAATTTAAAATGTTTGTAAATATTGAGGAGATTTGTGCCACGACAAAACTAGACAATATTCTTTTAGTATGTGAAGATTGTTGATTTGTGAAATGTAAATACACACTGTATTATTACTAACTTTAAAATGAAGATGTATTAGGATCTATTTCAATTATTTCATTATTATAGATGGTTTTGTTCCCAAGAGAAATGACCTTATAACACGTCCCAAGTCTAGTGTAGTAGACTGCAACGAGGGTTGACGGCCAACTGTACCGTGTAGTGGACAACAATATCAGGTGGGAGGACAGCAGGCTACTCAGCAATCCGGAGTATACCCATCCCACTAGCGACCATCTAGATCCTAAAATTACTATCTATTGAAATTAAGTCATAATTATTATCAGTCTCATTATTCTGATTACTCTGTATAAATAAATTATTTGTAATTTTGGGTGACAACTGTAAATAAGAATACTTTTAAATATAAGACTGGTGTACTGAGTTGTTTTATTCGTTGTTTATAGGCAGTACTTTGAGTGACCAGGAATTCAGGATCGGGAAGTATCTTGACATCGTTTATGCAACGTAAGTTCCTATGACTGCATAATTCCAGCATAAAACGATCACTGCCCATGCCTTTCACAACACGTCTTGTTTGATATTGCTTGATATATGATCTTTTAATCGTTAAAATATAAGTTCTTGGACTGGCTATACGCTGGTCCCTGATCATGACAATAGTGCACTTGTATATTGAGCCATGGAATTGAATAGTAGGCCTGTGTATGCCAATGCTGCACCCATTGCATGACAAACTTTTTTGTGAGTCAAACCAAAGCAATGGTGCTGGACTGTAACCTAGACACTACCGAGTGGTGATAATAGGGTTAAAGTCCCTCTCTTCCCTGCGTTTTAAGCTAATCATTACAGACTTATTACCAGGATAGATGACAGTCTACCAATATTGATCATTGTTACTAAATAATAATGTAACAGTGTCCTAGTACTGGGGATCTATTGCGACATCATAACCGGGTTCAAAATACATCAAAACCTTTAAAGTTCCTAACTTTGAGTAATACGTTAATTACATGAAATCATATTAATTAAAAAGGTAATCAATTAGTAATTCAAAACGGTACTATAAATACCAAAATGTGTCGAATTGTAATGTTAAACTTAATTAGCGTCAAACTGATAATAATAATAATAATAATGTATAGATTTATATAGCGCACGTATCCACCAACTAAGTGGCGCTCAAGGCGCATTATATTATTATCCCTGCTCATAAGGCTCATAAGGCTCATAAATCATTCCTGAAACCATCTCAGCTCCCTGGGGAGTATACAGCTCAATTGCTGCCATTTCTAGCGCATATAGAGCAAACCATCTCTGCCTTCACAGGTACCCATTTAACCCCTGGGTGGAGAGAAGCAATTATGGTTAAGTGTCTTGCTCAAGGACACAGGTGTCAGGGCCGGGGCTCGAACCCACACTCTGCTGCTGGCAACACCAGAACTTGAGTTCAGTGCGCTAGACCGCACGACAATCCACTTTACGTGCATTATACAACACACGGGACCTACGGCTTTACGTCCCATCCGAAGGACGAAGCAATTATGGTTAAGTACCTTGCTCAAGGACACAAGTGTCACGACCGGGGCTCGAACCCACACCCTGCTGCTGGCAACACCAGAACTTGAGTTCGGTGCGCTAGACCGCTCGGCCACGACACTCCATAAACTGATGACGGTACAAATGAGCTGAGGTGCCGTTATTTCTACTTTTCAGTTGAAATTAAAGAAAAGAGTAATCTCTCCGGAATAATGGCATTCAGTCATTCAAGAGTCGCCTGCATCAACATATTCTATTAGATTATTGAAGTAGCAGAGAGTTCTTTGCCATTTTCCTAAGCTGCTGTGAACCACTGATTGGCCCATTAGGGTTACTGATATAGCGCTTTATCGCCTATATCTGTGCATGACCTGGTAATACCTACTTGTGGCTGTTGTTCACCTTAAGAATACAACCAAACTTAATGCACTTTCCTTCTTTTTGTCTTGTGAATGACACAACGTTATAAGCGAGTTTGTTTGTTCAATGTATATAGCTTGAGATTTAGCATATCACTTAGCAGACAGAGTTTGTATAGCGTGCGTACACAGTGCATGGGGATTGGTATGCATTACACGAGCTTACATATTGTTGCAGTTTTCACGAAGTGACATTATTCGTCCACGTCGTGGTAAAATCGCCTTGCGAGATATAAGCGATTGAAGTTGGTCAAGTTTTAAAATCACGGTTTCAATGTCATTTTAATCGCAAAGATCGTAAATTTTTACTTTGTTAGAAAGCTGAAATCTAAAATGACACGTAACTGTATTCGTTTTGTAGAGGAAAATAACTATAAACGAGTAACATACTTATAAACCAAACAGCCACTTCGTGAAAACTGCACACGCTGTTGTCAAGTTTTCACGAAGTGACGTTTCCCGTGCATTAGTATAGGGACATGCGTCAACTTCGTGGTGTGACCGTTCACGTCGCTTCGTGAAAACTTAAAAACATGCCGTTCGCATAAAATACATACAGTAATACATGCACAAGGCTGCAATCAGTCCCTTCGTGAAAACGAAAATGAGTTGACTTAAATTTTACAAAAACTTAATAACTTTAATACGGCAAATGACTTCAAGTTATGAAGCTGAAAAGTCACGCAGTTAACATAAAATGACAGAAGCATTATTAATTACAAGGGTTTAGAAGGTGTTTCAACACTAAAGTATAATTATTGTCATTATTACTGTTTTTTGTACACATGTTATAACATGTGTACAAAAATTGATCAAAGGTCGTGTTTGTAAAGGTCGTTAATATAAACCCATCTAAACAAGTGGCAGACAAAGTATGGACTTCAACCAACAAACACCTGTTAAATGCTCATACGCTATTGATTTAAACATGAAAGCTCCACTTTACTGTAACCGAAACCTTTGAATTGTATCTCAATTGGTGTAGATACTATGCCTAGATAGAGTATTTTATCGTGGTATTTTGGGTCGTGGAACTATGCCTTATTTGAATGGTGTTTCGTTTCGAGTCAGCTCCATTTCATATTGCACTGTGAATTGTCAAACTAAACATAGCGACACGCGGGTTTGAGGCGACGCGCACGGAGACCACAAGCAGGAGACTTGTTTGCCTCTTGGAAGGGGCGAAATCCTCCTTAAAAATAGTTACTTTATCGGAGGGATTCACTGATTCAGTCAGTGACGTATAGCCAAAGGGGGTGGGGCGGGGCCGCCCCCACTTGTTGGCAAAATAGTGTTTGTCGGTAAATACACAAATTTGTTGGTATTTCTGAACTTATTTGTCTGCTAAATAGTGGCAAATAAAAATGTTAAAAAATAAAATAAGAAAGCAGATAAGAGAAATGGTAGGCCTACATAAAGTGTTGGTTTAAGCGATGTTGGCGGGGAGTGGGGGTTGAAATTCACCTCCACCTACACCCCTTCTACAACAGGCTTGTTGGGACACTGGAACAATAATTCACTACCACATTTTCCCGTCCATTGGCGTCGATCGGTTTTGAATTGAGGCAAATTAACCATTTAGTGTGTTTGTAAACAATTGTTGTTTACTACGTCATGGAAAACTCAAATTCAGCCACTTTGCATAAGTTCTCTATTGATACAGTGCCTGATAACATGGTAAAAAAAATTCAACCTGGGGTGAACCATTGACCTGGTATGCAGCTTTCAAAGTAAGTAAACCCCCCTGCCAGCAGACAACACATTGAAAGTGTACAGCTGTTATTCACTGATGTTACCGCACTAATCCCAATGTAATCAATCATCCTGTCACTTGCTTTCGTTGTCCCAGACATTCCGGCACCCTGAGATGTTTATTTTGAGGTCTGGTTGTGGGTATTAGAATGGCCAGACAAATAGAATCTCTTGGTTTCTCTGTAGAATGTCAGCAGTGCAAAAAATGTGCAAAAAATTGGTTTTGGGTAACAATTTGTTTTTGAAGGGATTGTGGGCTGGCACCCATATAAAACTTTATATTTGGCTTGAAATTGTTTTCTTGGGTCGAGAGGGACTCTATTAGTCTGGTTACACCATTTGAGAAGGGATTGTGTGCGCCTATATGAACGTTTTACACGTTATTCAAACGTACTAAATGATTTAGTGCATTCATGTGTGTGCGTTTATATTGACCTACAGCACCGCAGGGTTAATTAAACTGGATCTCACACATGCAGAGTGGCGCACCAGGGCGGAATCAGGGGGCTTGTGATTCACATCTGCATCATTAGCTAGTAGAATAGTTCACAAATTTGGTCCTTAAAACTCTCGACCAAGGTCTACTGCCAGAAAGTCAATGACGGTGCCTTCAGGAAAGAGCGTGGCACCATTGACATGATTTTCGCAGCAAAGCAGCTCCAAGAGAAGTGCCAAGAACAGAACGTCGACCTTTACACCGCATTTGTGGACCTCACTAAGGCGTTCGACAGCCGTGAGGGATTATGGAAGATCAAGTTTGGCTGCCTGGAGCTGTTCATTGAAATGGTCAAGCAGTTTCACGAAGGCATGCAAGCCCGTTTCCAAGAAAATGGCGACTCGCCATAACCCTTTCCTGTCACGTCACAAACGGAGTGAAGCAGGGCTGCGTTCTGGCCCCAACCCTCTTCAGGCTCATGTTCTCCGCTATGCTTCAGTATGCTTTCCGGGAAAGCAAGGTTGGGATTGATCTCCGCTATCGCACAGATGGAAAGCTGTTCAACTGGAGAAGTCTCCAGGCAAAAACTAAGGTGTACACGGAAACTGTCAGTGACTTCTTGTTTGCTGACAATTGTGGCCTAAATGGCTCTGAGCCCGACATGCAGCACAACATGGAACTTTTCGCCACTGCCTGCACCAATTTTGGTTTTACAATCTCCACCAAAACACTGAAGTCATGTACCAGCCTGCACCTGGCAAGACATATACTGAGCCCACCATCTCCGTCAACGAACAAAAGCTCAATGCCGTTGACCGGTTCACCTATCTCGGTAGCACCCTGTCTCAAGCAATTCACAATGACAAGCACCACGATAGCCAGAGCCTAGCGCTGCATTCGGAAGACTCCGCTCTAGTGTATGGGAACGAAGGGGTATCCAGCTGTCGACCAAGCTCAAGGTCTACACAGCAGCCGTCCTGCCTTCCCTCCTCTATGCCTGTAAATCGTGGACAGCATACAGCCGTCACGCCAGAAAGCTGAACCATTTCCATATGAGCTGCTTGAGGAAACTGCTGAAAATCAAGTGGCAAGACAGGGTCCCCGACACAGAGGTTCTTGCCCAGTCCGGTATGACCAGTGTGCACACTATACTTCGCCGAGGCACAACTCAGATGGGCCGGCCACGTGTCTTTGTAGCGATTTTTTCTTTCATTTTTGGGGTAATATCAGTCGGCAAATTGGATTCCACACCCCCCAAATAAAATGGATAATTCCACGAAATACGGTCCGGCCGATCGGATACGATCGCCATAACCCAACCTCGTTCCCAGGGTCTACCCTGTTTTCACTACTAGACCATGGTGGGACAAATAATTTCCGCATCGTTGGTTGGTTACTACAAAATAATCAGCAAAATCGTTTAAATTAAAATATTATTGTTTCAATAAAAACAAAATCATAAAAAAACATTTAATCATAATATCATTAGTATTAATATAATATATTACATTAGTAAGATAAAGATAAGATAATAGTTTATTTAGCCAATGATTAAAAACAATCACAGGAATTTGTAATATTGGACTCATACACGCACATCATACACGTACAATACATTAAAACAATAATTACAACAGTCAATACAATAAAAAATATACCTAAAATTACAATATCCTAAATTAAAAATTTCCCATTATTAAAAACCCGCACGGCCGATGGTATAAAACTATTCTTAAGACCGTCAGTTTTTGCACTGATGGATCTCATCCTTCTTCCTGAAGGCATCAGGTGGAAGAACTCATTAGCTGGATGATGAATATCCTGGACAATATTATCCACACGCTTCTTCATTCTCTTATCATAGATTGTCTTCATGTCATCCAACTTAACTCCAATTATGTTTGATGCATTTTTAGCCACCCGATTCAGTTTATCAATTTCGCACTTAGGGGTGGCATTGAACCAGACAATGATAGAACTGGTCAGGCAAGATTCAATTACACATCTATAAAAATTAATCAAAATATGTCTATTCACACCAAAGGATTTTAGTCTTCTTAAAAAATACAAACGTTGTTGGGCCCTCTTCAAATTCTCAGATACTTGATTAGACCATGACAGAGTATTCATTATGAATGTACCGAGAAATTTAAAACAATCCACAATATCCACATTTCTCCCGTTAATGACAATTGGTTCAACTTGACCCTTATTTCTACGGAAACCAATGATCATTTCTTTAGTTTTGTCAACATTCAAGATGAGATTATTCGATTCACACCATTTTTCAAGGGAACATACTTGACGTCGATAACTAGATTCATCGCCATTACAAATTAAACCACTTAGGGTGGTATCATCAGCAAATTTTACAATTACGTTAGATGAATCCTCTACTATATTAGTATTTTTAACACGTTACTTTTTTATTCAATTTATCGAAAAAGTTTGCCGAATTATGACAAAAATTGATCAACAATGAGTAGCAATTAGTCCCGGCCTCCCTATATACTGCAACACACTGTCTTGATATTAACCGTTGATCAGACCATGATACCCCCAAACTCCAATGGTTACCGGCCTCCCTATATACTGCAGCACACTATCTTGATATTAACCGTTGATCAGACCATGATACCCCCAAACCCCAATGGTTACCGGCCTCCCTATATACTGTAGCACACTATCTTGATATTAACCGTTGATCAGACCATGATACCCCCAAATCCCAATGGTTACCGGCCTCCCTATACACTGTAGCACACTATCTTGATATTAACCGTTGATCAGTCCATGATACCCCCAAACCCCAATGGTTACCGGCCTCCCTATATACTGCAGCACACTATCTTGATATTAACCGTTGATCAGTCCATGATACCCCCAAACCCCAATGGTTACCGGCCTCCCTATATACTGCAGCACACTATCTTGATATTAACCGTTGATCAGACTATGATACTCCCAAACCCCAATGGTTACCGGCCTCCCTATATACTGCAGCACACTATCTTGATATTAACCGTTGATCAGTCCATGATACCCCCAAAGCCCAATGGTTACCGGCCTCCCTATATACTGCAGCACACTATCTTGATATTAACCGTTGATCAGACTATGATACCCCCAAACCCCAATGGTTACGAGCGTCTTATTTATATAAAAATAATAGTCCCATTTCAGGGTGAGGGAACAGTGCTCGGAAGCCCTAGGGGACCAGGGCCCAATTTCATAGAGCTGCTACGCAGAGCATTTTGCTAAGCAAATATTTTTGCTAAGCAATATAAAACAGACTACCAGCCAAAATGCATACATTTTGTATGGAAGTTTGGCTGGTGACCAAAGAAAACCTGCTAAGCAAAGATGTTCTGGTAAGCAATTTTATCTACTTAGCAGCTCTATAAAATTGGGCCCTGGTCTCAATTTCATAGAGCCGCTAAGCAGCTGATTTTTTGCTTACTGTACGTTTTTCATTTCATAGCGCTGCTAACCGTTAAGCATAGAGAAAGGTACGCTAACTTGCCAGCCGTTATTGCTAACAAAGAGTGACGCAACAATACAAATCCATGCTGAACGCGCACACGCCGCTCTGAATTTTCTTGCTAACCCGTGAAATACGCTTATGCTATAGTGAGCATGAAAATTTGCTTACCGGTAAGTAGCGCTATGAAACAATAGACATCTATTGTTTATTGTGATCTGTACCCCGTGATTGTTACCCGTGGTTCTAGAAATAAAACAGATATACCACAACAGATTATCATGGTTTGTGGATACTAAGTAATATAGAGTAATCGAAGGTTATGAGAACTTTCATACATTCTACTGACAGGGAAAGGACCAACTATAAATGCCCCAAGGATAATGAACTAACATTATATATACTACTCAAAACAATTTAGGGAACACCGGAATAATCTCAGTTAAAGCAAGATCATTTATTTCAGATAAACACAATGTTTCACAGAATTGATGAGAAACAACTGCACAATGAAACAGATGATAAAGGATGCATGTAGTGATTACACATTTCATGACATGACTACTGAAAGAGAGAGGGGGTTGCAAATGAAAATCCCGGTTCATGGAACATTTCAAACCTATTTGATGTTAAAAATCCGGTGTTCCCTAAATTGTTTTGAGTAGTATAAATTATATACCCGTTTATATAATATTCAGGCTGGTATAAATATATATATCAGCCAATTTTTCTTCTCTCGCTACCCGTTTATATATATATATAAACGGGTAGCGAGAGAAGAAAAATTGGTTGATGCCGGACTCTCGAACCCGCCACCTCTCGAATACCGTACGAGCAGTCCACCAGCTGAGCTAACCAGCTCCTATGTTGGTGGGCGGTCCACTTATGCTAATTATCTCTCTCTCTCAAAAAAAGTCCTTCAAATATCCTCCTTTACAGTCATCTAAAGTTGTATACTCACGGGGAGGAAATCTAATGATTGATTATCGGATATTGGGATTAACCTTGGAATTTAGGTTTATTGGAAGTAATTAACTTGATGATCTCAACAATAAATCGGAAAATACAGAGAGACTAGTTTTGCAATCATGGGAATGTCATACAAAACATATTCAATGGAGGGCGCTATACCAATTTTCCGCTCAACAGGTTTTTGCGCACTGGCATTTCTTCATTTTAGCCGACCACGTGGAATGAATACAGTTGTGTTTCCTTGAAGGCACTCATGAAGGCACTCTTCTTCAACACCAATATTAAAATACAAATGATCGAATGTCATTTCCTAACTAAAGTGATGGTGATGGCAATCAACCTGAAGAAAAAAAGCAGTTTGCGGTGGTGTTAGTTAGCTTTGTTTTTAGCCAACGATTACTTGATTACAGTGCAAGGAGCAGATACTAACATTTTACCTTGTTCTTGTGTGCATCAACATTGCCCTCTATCGACCATGCATCATTTTCTTTCCTCTTTCCATGTCTTCCAGAAATATCAAACAGCGCCCTCTGTCAAGTCGTGCTCCATAATCCGCTGTTTGAGAGTGTTTATTCCACTTCATTGTGAATTAAATTTTAAGGGAAGGGACAACATCGTTAACACTGACAATTACCAATCAGATATACATTATTATTCGAAAACTATCTTGGTGTAAAGTTGTTTGAAAGTACCTGTCATTGTTAACAATTATTATATCTGAAGAACGTGAGCACCAGAATTGTTAAATGTTATTTAAAAAAAAAAAAAATTCTGGTTTAGTTTTATTTATTAATTCTATGATTGCCAAGGGTCAACATCTGTCAAAATGTTGCTTGCCAAGGTATATCTAGTGCACTTAAATGTCAAACCTTACGTGTAGTAAGTACATCTACAGGTTTTTGACTGGTAAAAGCATTGTCTTGTACTGTTCAGGGTGGTCAAAATGACAGTAAAATAAACTAGTCAAAAATGCCCCCGTGTGTACATTTGGGTCAACAGTCAACAGTCAAAACAGTCAGTTAACTGATGTTGACCTCTATAGCTACTTGCCACTAAAGTGCAGCTATAATAGAAGGGTTAAATAAGTTGTGTGTGTGTGGGTAGGCCTTCGCAAGGTTGTGGGGACTTATAACAAAAGGGTAGGCAAGAACACCGTATCTGTGGGGACATTTTCATATCCCCATAGCAATTTTGGTCCCCACAACTGTGTCTAAAAGTGAGTGTATGTCCCCACAATTACGGAAAAAGAGTGTGTGTGCGTGTGTGTGTGTATGTTTGGGGGTGGGGGTGGGGGGAAGCACGCTGTTGGTACACATACACGATAACATTATAATCAGAGCGTGTCCTTAAAGAAGAAAAAAGGAAAAACAAAACAGCTTCATCACAGTCTAAACCCCTGTCATCTCTAGGTGACATGTCTAGCGATACGAATGGGTAACTTCTGCTCGAGGTTTTCGAAGAATACATCATAATACTTTCTGAGGTTTTTGTCAGAACACAATATATGGACCATTGTGTTGTATGATGTCACATTTGTATATGCACATGTTTACGTTCCATCTTATAATGGTCCACAATGCAGGGATTTGTGTGTGTGTTTTTTCTTTATTTTTTACCCAGAACGAATACGTTGACACGACTGTGTGAATCAGCAAATAGTGAAACAGGTCAAAATCAATTGTGCGTATCGGCGTCGAACACGGCCGTGCAAACGATAACGACGACAATGGACACATACTTGAAAATGCCAGACAATTATTGTCGACTAATAATGCATTATCGCAATGCTGTGGTACCGTGTGCGGTGGAGTGTGAGGTCAGTTGATATGGACGCTAGGCGAATGGAAAAACTATTCACAGGTCTTTCACTGTTGTGGCGTTCATTACCTTTGCAGTGTGATTCTTAGCTTCAGACCTGTGTCAGATTCCCTGCGCGCAAGTGCGACTTTAGGGCTGTTATTCCCAAGTACATAAAAGGGACCAGACTATTTCCCCTACCAGTCGCGCTCTCACACCTGACGTCGCTTGTTTTCCAACAAATCTCTGTACAATTGCCATCAATAGCAGACACTATACAATTTGACGTTTAGAAGAGATTTTTAATCAACTTAGTTTTTATTTTGTTATTTTTGAAAGGCACATTTCAAAACGTATTCATCTAACATGTATATGACATTGTATTGTGTTATTTTGTTATACAATGCTTATTGTTATTTGGACAATGAATGTCAAACTACACAAATTAACATCAATCAAGGACGACCACAGTAGACATGACATTGCTATACTCGAAGTAAGCATACAATTACAGTCATCTTAAAGGTGGCAGCAACGCTAATCACTACTGGGAACTAGCGGAGATTCTAAGATCCGCACAATGTGAGAGTCGAATACAAATAGCCACTAAATCATCTTGTACATGCGTTCCATCCTTGGGCTATTTTTCATGTGTTGCCAATGCGCAGATACAACCCAGAACACATGTGAATTGACGCTGTGGTTTTTGTGTATGCGCGGGTACGACACACACCATTTAGCAATACACGTGCAATACAAGGAAGTGTCCGTCAGTGAACTTCCACTTGCCAGTCACGCCGCAGGATCTATCCAATTGATTGCGCAGCTCTCTGTCCTTTCAGCAACATAGTGATTTATAAATGGAAATCAGCCCGCCCGTCGAATTTGATAAATGAAGAACGGTTAGAAACTGAGCCGGCGGATGAGGCAGTCTCGGCCCAGTTGTAGTTCGCACCTTGGCAGATCTGATGTGTGTACATGGCCGCGGGAAACTTTCCCTGTAGTGTCACAGCGTTGATGACAGGGTGGTGGTGACTGCATGGTTCCATGTCGTCGCTAATGACAGCATTGGTTTGGAACAGGGACACGGAAATTGGTGAGTCTGCGTTGGTGAGTGTGTACATGTGCAGTGTATGTCACAGGGAAGGACTTCCGTGGTCAGATTGACTGCTGTGGTATGTTTTATAGTCTACATGTTTCATAGTCAACTTGAAACCATCAAAGCGGAGTTAACCAGGCACGTGATATAGGAAATTTGCTCCCAGCTGATCGCTGGTTGATCTAAAACATCGCTTGCCTAGAAACCTTAGATTTCTGAGATAACAAACTGCAAGTGAGCAGTGTAATGTCAGATCTGCCACTCTGTTTTAAAAGTGGACCTTGGGTATTTGAAATGGATCATAACCTAGATCTTGTCTCTCGCCATTGACGGTTGTTTCCGGTGGAAAGTTTACTCTTGCCGTTAACAACGAAGATTCAGCCTTGACGACGAACCGTAGGGCGATCATTGTGAGGTTGCAACCGGTGTTAAATCGGTCCCAACTGGCAAATCTACAGGTGGTTGGAGGTCCCTTGCTGTGAGCAATTACTGCAGGCATGGATGTATGTACATGTTACAAGTGGCTGTCACTGTGGCTTCTACAGGGTAAGTCTAGGGAAATCGTTGGTTTTCTCGGAACGCCAGCCGGGTCTGTTGGTGTTAGGTGGCAGGTTCGTGTTGTTGTTTTTAAAAATAAATATTGAGGGTTTTGATATTATTTTGATGTATTCCTCGCCGTGGCAAGAAGTGCGGGGGAGGAGGGGGGGGGGGGGGGTGTTGAAATGTGTGTGCCTAGTGTTATACAACGATTTACTGCAGTGCACAACCAATCAGAATCCCACGGCTATAATAAAGATGACACCCAAACGGACAAACAATACATTTTTAAACAAACTCCCCCATAAATTCCCCCATTTTTTACAAATTATTCCTTTATTATTATTATTTTTTTACCACATGAAAATTATCATATGGACCATCTCCTGGGCTAAAATAAAATGGGTGGGGAAGGGTAATATATCCCCCATCCGCCAGTTTGCTGGTTTAGTCGAAAAAAATTTGAAATATTTACATCATTTTCAAAAAATAAATATCACACCACTCTTGGTTGTTGTTGGTGATATTATATTGTCTATCAATAAAGGTATTCACATTTTCAAGGAAACAAACCAAATGTTTTTGAATTCGTGTCAAACGTGACTCGGCCATTGATAATTTAAAATATTGCCGTCAATTGTTTTCGTATAATAATGGCTACAATTATAAGCACGAGTAATTACTAATTAACCTGGCAATATTCATTGTAAGGTTGTTATACATTTTTTCAGATAATTGAACTGAATATTTACATAATTAGTTGTTGCGCTTCAGTTATTATATTTGCAATAATATCAATGCTTTCGTGACCGGACACTATCACCTATGGCGAGAGGTCATTCTCGGACACAGATCCAGCACTTTGGAACCAACAGATCTTAGAAACGCAAAATTCACTGGGTCTTTTCAGCCTGTGACTTCTTTATTTTGTGTCTCAAATTTCATTTTCATGCCTCGCTTTAAACAATGTAGTTTAAAGTAGTGTATTGTAAGAAGTATTAACCCTTCTGTGACTGCAAGGGTCCAAATCAGTCAAGATGTTGACACACTTGCCAAGGTATATCTAGTGCACTTAAAAGTCAAACACTGTCAAACCTTACTTGTAGTAAGTACATTTACACAGGTCAAAATGAATCGACCCTTTTTGACTGTTAAAAGTATTGTCTGGTATTGTTCAGGGTGGTCAAAATGACAGTAAAAACCAGTCAAAATGCCCCTGTATGCACATTTGTGTGAACAGTCAAAACAGGCAGTTGACTGATTTTGACTGCTGTAGCTACTTGCCACTAAAGTCCAGGGCCGATATTCATAAAAGCCTGCTAACTCAGCAGCCAACTAGGCCTTAGCAGCCTGCTATATCCGTAGTTTCCTGCTCCGCGGTTACCAACTAATTTTGTATTCATAAAACCTTGCTAAGAATGTTGCCAGCTAGTTGCCAGCTAGATATTTCTAGCAGGCAGCTAGGACGTTAGGCAGTTCGCGAAACCACAAAATAGGAGAATGGCAATTTGCATTTCAATAGGGTATGGTGTTGTTTTGGACTGGCAAGACCAAGATGGGTCAAATGACTTTTAAGAACAGCAGTAAATCCTGTACATGAGGCCTATATGTAACCCACAAATGAGGCCGATGTGTAACCTAAATGATTTAGTTGCCAACTAGTGACTTAGAGACACCCCAGATCAACTCTAGCGTTAGCAGCCAACTAGCAACCACCTAAGCTTAGCAAAGTTT
>CM055819.1:53376565-53425292 GCA_029582265.1 Zoroaster sp. YZ-2022
TTGAATTTAAGTAAACTTTTCTTTGGAACTATCAGATTATTGGGCCTTCTCGCTGGTGCATGCAGCATGTAAGCTACAGAGTGTGGTTATGAGAATTACAGCCTCACTTTCGTATTTATGGTGAATAAGGCAAATTGGTGTTGGAACCACACATCCACAGCAAAAACCGGCTTGTTAAAAACTACACTATTGGTGTGAATAGTTGGCAACTTGCCTTACATGATCAACACCAATTCGCTTGTCCCCATCGCCTTCATCCAAAGGTTTGTTGAAATGTATTTGGTTGAAATTTGTAAATGCAAGTACAAGGCTACATTTTCCTTTCAGATGATAGTGATTATTGTTATTCATTATAGTGAATTTGTATCACACGTATACATGATATGTGTGTTGACCATATATGGTCACCCATGATACTTTGCGACTTCCTGAGAAGAACACCAAGGACGAATAAAGCAGACGTCACTGGTCTTATTTTAAAACCTTAGGTTTTTTTTTCTCTCTCTCTCTCTCTCTCTCTCTCTCTCTCTCTCTCTCTCTCTCTCTCTCTCTCTCTCGAGGTGGTAAGACGTGTGTTTTTTTGAGCTCCGGTAAAATCGCTTTTATTGGCCGTTTATACTTACAAGTTTACTAATTTTTGTATATCATTGTATTTATTATTATCTATAGCATTATATTATTCGTCCTTCTCTGTCAGATTATCGGTATTTTGTATGGTTTTTGGGAGTTTTTTGGTTTGGTTTTTCGGTTGGTTTTGGTACTGTGGATCAGCCATCATGGCCAACCAAGCAGAGCCATTGGCTACAAAAGGGCGGTCAAGCGGGAACAGCTAACACCAACAAAGACCCTATTGTTCCTGGTGGTAGCTTTCCTGGGCCCGTCTCCAGGAACAATGGGGTTGTCTTCACGCACAGGACAACGTTTCTGTGCGTACTTACATTGACCATTTCTCAAAATCTATTTCTCCCGCACATATAACCGACGCATCACGTATTAGAAATGGCCGCATTGCGCTCTACATGTCCTCGGGAACGGCAGCCTTCGAAGTCGTAGAAAATGGCTTGGAATACGACGGCTCTTTTTCTCGAGGTCATGCCGCTTGTCCGCCCCACCACTGCATGACTTTATCAAATGTTTTCCCAGAAATACCAAACATGGTGTTAATTAGCAATCTCTCAACTTTTGTAAGGTGGTTTCACAAATTCGCTCTGTTCCCTGGGTTTCAACAAAAACAGCTAGCTCATATCCGGTCCTTCAGGAGACAGGTTAGCGTGTTATTGGACAAGAACATCACACCGCCGGCTTACATCAGTTTTACACATGCCGGCGAAAACTACCGGGTTTTCATTTCAACAGAGTCCACCGGTGTTTCCAATGTGGTGGACTCGGCCACATCGCGCGTTCGTGCAGGAAGGGAACCCGACTAATGACAACAACGACAACGACAACAACCCACCAAATCCACGTCCAGTTTTCATTCATGGTAAGTCTGATCCCAAACACCCTCCCAAACAATCCAAACCTGTCCCCACTAATTTGACTGCCCCTGTCTGATACCGATAACGCTTCCTCGGGAGCGACCCCTTGGTGGTGGTGTTGCCCCGGTCGAGCTACCGGCGACGGCGGATCCGGTGGCATCACCGACCTCGAACCCCGACCGCAACCCTTTGAGGTCCTCGCTCGAGGCGTCTCCTCGCGGAGACGTAACCCCCTCTCACCGCCCATCAACCTCTAATCATATCTGGGGTACGCCCCCTCGTCCCGCCCGCACCTTCTCTGAAGTCCTAAAAAGGAAATTAACGCCTCCCCCAACACCTCTGACCCTCTCCAACAAATTCACTCTCCTCCAATCCCCTTCCCCCCCAAGGAAACTCAAGCGAGTCACAAAACCTATGGTTGACCCTCCCGCCCCCACCCAAACGCCTTCCAATCCCAGCCCCAAACCCTCCCACCCCAAACCCTCCGATCCCAAACCCTCCGACCCCAAACCCTCCGACCCCAAACCCTCCGACCCCAAACCCTCCGACCCCAAGCCCACCGACCCCAAACCCACCGACCCCAAACCCTCCGACCCCAAACCCTCCGACCCCAAACCCTCCGACCCCAAACCCTCCGACCCCAAACCCTCCGACCCCAAACCCTCCGACCCCAAACCCTCCGACCCCAAGCCCACCGACCCCAAGCCCACCGACCCCAAGCCCACCGACCCCAAACCCTCCGACCCCAAGCCCACCGACCCCAAGCCCACTGACCCTGGCCCACCGACCCCAAGCCCACCGATCCCAAACCCACTACTCCTGCCCGAAACCCTGCCTCCCCTGCCCTGTACCTCCGCTTCCCTGACCGTATACCGCCACCCCTTCCCTGAATCCTCGCGACCCCTGCCCAAATCCCCGCCACCCTACCCCGCCACCCCTACACGAAACCCCGCCACCCCCGCACCACACCCAACCTCCATCCTCGACACCCCCACACCCAAAACATTCACCCCATCCACGCCCTTAAACTCTACTCCTACCCCTTCCCTACCTACGACCTCCACCCCAACACACCAAGACATATCATCCGCACCCTCCACACCTTTATCCCAAACTACTGACCAGGACACTGACACAGACATGGGAAGACTCTCAGGGCGACGACCTCGCCCTCGAGGGTCTTACAGTTCCACAAGAGCACTCTCTCCTGCGCGAACTGCAGCGTTTCCTGTCTGTCGTAAAACAAAAGAAACCGCCATAATAGCAAAAACGTTCACGTCCAATATCCCTAGCCTTGTCAAACAACTCAAACAACTACGAACCACCCCAACCTCACTAAAAGATTGCAGCAGAGACTCACGAAACTCGTAAAAACTTAGACAATTAACTATTTTATTTAAACTTTCTCAATGGATTCTTTTGCTTTCCTTTCTTTCTTGCGATGGCTACCGGAGCTCAACTTCAAATAACACACGACTGTCTTAGCCATGTGTTCAACCTCCCCATTAACAGTTCTATTCTTAGTCTTGTAGCTGACGATGAGGCGTTTGCTGAGGTCGTGCCGTTCTCTGCTCGGCTCCTGGCGTGTGGAATAAAATTAGTGCGCCACGTCATCAACCCCACCACCGGAGAATGGATCGCGGTCAACGACCTTTCAAAAGTAATACCCAGAGCACGCCCACTCTCCCGTCGTCTTCTCAACTCCGATCTTCAACGTCTGCACTCTGTTCTCGTCCGCATGTTTCCTTCGTTCTTTAACTCCAAAGGTTTTCTTCACGCTCCAGCTCTTCTTATTCACATCTGTCACCAGCCAGATCTGCCCCTAACCATCAAGTTTTCGTCTAACATCAAAGGACTCTCCGCACCATCCAAACTAATCTACGCTATCATCAACTCCACTGTGAACCATCTGCCAGAATACACCATCACTTTCTGGCACCTGCAAGGTTTCCTCGACAAAGAAAATGAAATACAATGGAAACAAATCTATGAACTTGCCACAAGAAAGAAACAGGGGGACATGCAATTTAAACTTCTACACAACGTCATTCCTTCACTCCCAGTTCTTCAACACCTCAACCCCGACATCTCTTCTTTTTGTGGATGGTGCGGTGAGAGGGGCACGATCTGGCACATGTTCATCACCTGTCCTTCTATTCAACCAACCCTCAACCTACTTCATCGCCTCATCTGTCTCCTGCTTAACTTCAACATCTTTTGGGCACTAATTCCACACGCTGGGCGCCGCAGTAGGGAGGCTGTGAGACTGGCCATTTTCCTCGTCGTCAGCTGCAAGTATGTAATATTAATGGGGAGTTCACATGGCTTTTCTAACCGCCTCGTTTCTGTTACTTATTAAAACAAACTTTGTATTTTTGTTTGAAAATACATTCTTTGCTTTTTTGATTATTAATTTTTTTCAAAATAAGCTTCATTAACTCTTTGTACAACTTGTGTATAATGTTTTGTTTAATGTCTATATTTGTTTAATTAATGTTTTATTACTAGTTATTTTCCTCAAAAGGAAACACCACCTTTTTTCTAAATATCCCAAGAGAATTTTTTTCTGTTTTGTGTTTATACAACTGTTTAATTAATGTTCTATTGCTTAAATTACATTTCCTTCAAAAGGTTATACCACTGTTATTGTATTGAAATTGTTTATTTACTGATTCCATGGCAGGCAGGTTCATGTGATTATGCCCCAGAACATTACACCCCCGAGTGCCATAACCTTTCAGCACTCAGGGAGAAACCACCATGTTTACATCACCACTGAATTTACTGTAAAATGTTTTAATTGTGGCGGACTGGGGCATATTTCTCGCTTCTGTGAGAAGAGTAGGGCCCCTAACAAAACAAATGACTCAAATCCTCTCGACCCACCCCAGTCTTTTGCAAATAAAAATCCGATCCTAAACACCCTGCTAAAAACGCACAAACGCACAATCCCACCGCCAAACCCGCACTCATAACCAAACCTACCCACTCTTCTACCACTGTCCACCCTCCCTCACCAGCCCAACCCTCTCCCACCTCAAGACCATCTACCTCCCATGTTCCTTCTCCCTCCCATATCCCCTCTACCTCCCACATTCCTTCTCCCTCCCATATCCCCTCTACCTCCCATATCCCCTCTACCTCCCATATCCCCACTCCCTCCCATATCCCCACTCCCTCCCATATCCCCACTCCCTCCCATATCCCTTCGCCCCCCCACCCTTCAACTTCCGTCAACATCTGGGGAACTCCACCACCTGCCCCTGTCTTTTCTCAGATGTTGTTTCAAACGTAAATTACCCTCCAACTCCCGCTACCCGCCAAACACCCCTCCTAATTCCCCTCAAAGCACCCTCTCCCCCCAAAAAAATAATGAAAGTTCGCATTGCTTCACCCATGCACGTCGACCATACTATCTCTCCTCTCCCTAACACCATACACTCCCTTACCCCATCACTCCCTAAATCCTCCCCACCACCTGCACCCAAATCCTCCCCCCAACCTGCGCCCAAATCCCCTCCCCCGCCACCCGCTCCCAAATCCCTTCCTCCACCACCCGCTCCTAAATCCCATACCTCACCACCCGCTCCTAAATCCACTCCACCACCCACCTCCTAAACCCCTGTTCTCACAGTCAAATCCACTCCGAAACCCACCCGCTGTAGCAAACCATCCCCACTCCCATCCGAACCCGCCCCCACGCCCACTTCAAACCCAGCCAGACCCTCCTACACCTATGTCCACTTCACCTCCAACTACCCCTGACACCGACTCGACAATGGGAAGACTCTCAGACGGACGGCGACGAGCCGTTCTCTGAGAGTGTTCTCACAGAAAAGGCCTGCTCTCTCACAGCGAGCTTGTACATTTCCTGTCTTCTGTCAAGGGCAAAAGAAAACCCCTGCCGATTGCTCGTAAATTTACGAGCAATCTGCCGGGGTTAGCCAAACAATTAAAACCCCTCAGAACCCACCCAAGTGTGTCTAAAAGCATGCAGCAGAGACTAGTGAAACTCGTAAAGTCTCTACAGAAATAAACATTCCTTTCTACATGTTTTTTTCACTACTCTTTGCGATGACGCTGTCGTTACTCAGCCTCAACACAGGAGGGTGTACGGCCACTCTAAAAAATGCCTCCATTAAAACATATGTTGACAATATTTGTAATTATCCACAAATAATATTCCTTCAGGAAACACATTTCCTAACTTCACATAGTCCCTCTTGGAAACTGTGGCCATACACTCCCCTGTGTGCCCCAAGCCCCACCCGTGGGTCGGGAGTGACAACCCTGATTAAAAAACACAAACACAGTTATTGTTACTTCACAAATTATTTCTAATGGGCACATTCTTTTACAAAATCAAGACTAATAACACCTTTTTCTATCTTTACAACTTTTTAATTCCTCAAAACGACAAACTCGCTTTAGATTCCATCCAGTCCTTCCGCGAGCATTGTGCTCAACTTGCTAACGACGGCGTCATCGTCATCGGAGGTGACTTTAACTGCACGGAAGACCCTGTCGTCGACCGTCTGTGTATGCCAGTCGAGCATCGACCCAAAGTTGCATGTGCCCTCAGCGACGCGGTGAGTGCACTGTCGTTGCGTGATATCTGGCGCAGTCTCAATCCGAATGTTCAAACATTTACATGGTTCAGAAATAATCCCTCGTCTCAGTCTGGCTCATCCAGAGCCAGACTGGACCGTTTTTACGGCCCACAAACTATTTTTTCCTCTGTCCTTTCTTCCAAAATCATTCCTTGCACTCTTTCTGACCATTCTGCTATCTCTCTTCAAATTAAGCTGCCCTCTGCTACCCAGAGGGGTAGCGCCTATTGGAAATTTAACAACTCCCTTCTTTCCGACAATGCTTATAACGATATTATCTGTAACTTTTGGGCCAATTGGCAACATGAAAAAAATAATTTTCCAAACCTTTCCTTGTGGTGGGACTTCGGTAAGTCCCACATTAAATCTATTACTTTAAAATATAGTCAAAAAATTGCAAAAGAAAGACGAGGGATTATTTCTGAACTGAACCAAAAAATTGAAAAGTTACAAACTGCGCCAGATCTCACGTCTCAAGCCAAAGAGGTCCTCCGGGAACAAAGGAATATATTAAACGAACATTTTAAAAATAAAGCTCAAGGCGCTCTCGTCAGATCGCGCTTTAAACACTTAAATGAAACCGACTCTTCCACATCCTACTTCTTTAACCTTGAAAAAAACAACTCAATATCTAAATCTATCAGTAAAATACGTCTCCCCTCTGGCAATATCACCGAAAACCCAATTGAAATAAAAACCCACATACACACCTTTTACAAAAATCTCTATAGTCGGGTACCGACTGACGAGAGCGCTTTTGATGAAATCACCGAGGACCTCAATAGGCTTGAACCTCAAGATGCGGAGGACCTTGACTGCCCTCTTTCTCTTGAGGAACTTGACCTTGCTGTCGAGCAACTTGGAAAAAATATATCACCCGGTCTCGATGGCCTTAGTTCTGAATTTTTTCAGTGCTTTTGGCCAATTCTTAAAAATGACTTTCTTTCTGTCCTCAACTTTTCCTTTACTTCCGGCTCACTTCCGCGTTCTTTCTCTCGTGCTATTATTACTTTAATTCCGAAGAAGGGAGACCTCTCAGACATTGCAAATTGGCGCCCGGTCTCCCTTCTTAACACGGACTATAAAATTTATGCCAGGTTGCTCGCCAGCAGGCTCAAACAGTGCATTCACAGCGTTGTTAACGAAGATCAAACCTATTGTGTACCGGGGCGGTCGATTTTTGATAACATCAATCTGATCCGAGACATTATTTTGTACTCTGATCTCAACGACGCCCCCGTTAGCAGTGGTCAACCTCGACCAAAAAGCCTTTGACAACGTTGACCACTGCTATCTTTTCAACACAATGAGGGCCATGGGCTTTGGGGAGTTGTTTCTCCGTCATTTACGGCTCCTGTACAGTGGTTCCGAGAGCCTGATCATAGGTGTGCTCCTCGACGTCGCCCTTCTCCTTTGAGAAGGGCATACGTCGAGGTGCCCGCTCGGGACTGCTGTACTCGATCACTATAGAGCCACTCTTGAACAAACTTCGTTCTAACATCAATAAGAGTGGCTTCAAACTTCCTGATACGGAGAAATACTGCTCGGTTTCGGCATACGCAGACGACGTGTCTGTGTTTGTCACCTCCGATGCGGGTTTCGCTGCGGTCGAGGAAACTTACGACCTTTTCGGCCGCGCCTCTGCTGCTTGTTTAAATGTTAAAAAATCCCAGGGGCTATGGGCCGGATCGTGGGTCAGACGGGTTGATAGGCCTCGGTTTCTTGTGGAACAGCGAGGGGCTAGAGTTCCTGGAGTTCATCTAGGAAACAACTCTAGTTATGAACAACTTAATTGGAAAAAATGTAAAGAAAAACTCAAAAAAACGTTGACTTCTTGGAAAAAACTATCCCTGTCCCTCTCTTTCAAAGGCAGAGTCCTTATTTGTAATCAACTTGCTGCTTCCAAAACTTTTCACACCCTCGCTGTCCTTTCTCCCCCTGCCTACATCCTTGACGAACTCCAAGGAATGCTTTTCGACTTTGTCTGGCCCAATCCAAAACACCTGCTAAAGAGACGACTTGTACTTCAAAAACCCGACAAGGGGGGACTTGGTTTAACCTGCCTCCAAGCACGCACCCTCACATATAGATTTAATCGCATACAAGCTTTTCTTAATAATCGCTCACACCCCTCTCTTTCCCTCTTCGCTCATTTTCTCCAGAACTATCAAAACTTAAAATTCGATTTTCAATTATTTTTTCTAAAAACAAACATTGAATCCCATGTTACCCTTCCCAGTTTCTACAGCGATGTGTTGCGTGCTTGGACGGCCTCCGGAGCTCAAATTATAATTGCATACGACAACACAAGTCACGTCATAAATCTCCCCATTAACAGTTCTATCCTAGCTTCTCTTGCAGCTGACGATGATCTAGATACTGATCGCCTCCTGGCATGCGGATTCAAACAAGTTCGTCATCTCCTCCATCCATCCAGTGGGCGTTGGTCCGATGCCAGCGACGTCATCCAATCTACGTACGGACCACGCCCACTCTCATCTCGTCTTCTCCAACGTCAACTCCTTCGTCTTCGTTCTATTGTCATCCGTCTCTTCCCAAATGTCTTCAATCTTCACGGTCTCGTCCAGTCTTCTCCTCCCGCAAGTTTCAACTTAAAACCAGATCTGCCCCTCGGAATCAGTTTGTCTTCCAACATTAACGGAATCTCCGCACCATCCAAAGCTATATATGAACAAATCAACAAACATATCAACGAGCTCCCAGAATACACACGAACGCACTGGCACGACGTCGGCTTCCTGAACCATCCCAATGAGATAAACTGGAAGGAAGCTTATGAACTGCCCTCCTCGAAGAAGGAGGGTGATGTTCAATATAAATTGTTCCATAACATTTTGCCGTCGTTGCCAGTGCTTCATCATCTCAACAAGAACATTCCACCTTCATGCGGATGGTGCGGAGAGAGGGGAACGATCTGGCATCTTTTTCATCCTGTGTCCGTCCGTACAACCAGCTCTAACGCTCCTTCACACCCTCATCAGCCGTCTCCTTCCAAGCCTTCCTCTCAACTTCAATACCTACTGGTCTCTGATTCCGCATGCCAGAAGACGCGACAAACAAGCCGTGCGAATCGCAAACTATCTCATCGTCAGCTGCAAGAACGTTATATATTACCTGTATAGAACTTGCCACTTTTTAAATCCCATTTTAATTTGGAAACAACGGTTGAAAAACAAAATTTACTTGATTTTATTTCTTTAAACTTAACAACAATCTTAATGACTTCGAAAAGAAATGGTCCCCAAAAAACGCACTTGTTAAAACTGTTAATGGGGAATTAACGTGGCTTTTCTAAACAAATTATAAAATAAATATACTGTTGTATGTTTGTTTTTTATGTTTACCTATATTTATTGACGTGCCTTTTTATACGCTTTTCGTATTAAACAAACCAAAAACCAAACAAAATTATTCCAAAAAATGTAAAAAATCACAAAGCGCTTCTTGTGTTTTATTGTTTTTTGACTGTGCCCTTTCATCTATTCAATGTACCTTTATTTTAAACCAAACATTTTATATCTCCATCGTTTTAAACAAAAAGTCATATTTGCTTTTATTCAATATTTCTTATCTAAAACCATTTGTATTTTTATACCTCGATCATGTACATTTTACTCAAACATTGTTTTTGTTATAATACACCAGCTTTTCTATATAATAATTATTGTTCATATTACTTCGCTGGAATTTTTTAAAAAGAATGTGCCTTTCATAGTTTTAATTTTTATCACAATTTATACAATGTCATTTTCTGTAATGTTTGGTTTTTAAAAATGTTTGGTTTTAAAAATGTTTGAAATGAAGATTATATTTGAAATGTCTCTCTTCTCTCTGTCTGACCCTCTCGGTCCACCTTTCCCTCTTCGACCCCACCTTGTGAACAGCTACTCCTATCTCTCTCTGATTGGAGGCAAGGTCTCTACCACTGTTCACGAGTGGGGTCCTCTCTTCCTTTCACTTTCCTTTTCCTCTCTTTTCTTTCTCTTTGGGAGCCGCTGGAGTGGGTTTAAGACCCACACCAGTAATGCCAGTGGCTCCCCACCCTGGAAGCTTTAGGGGAGTCTGCTTACACCATGGTGCTTGCAGTCTCCCTTTAGAGGATCCCTTTCCTTTCCTTTCCTTTCTCATCCTTTCTTCCACTCTACCTTTTGTTTATTTCGTTTTGCTTTGATCTTTTAATGTTTTTGTCTTTCTTTATATAATGTATTGTTGTTATTACCTTTGTTAAACAAAGTTTACAGAGTTTTGTTACTTTTACAGTAATATTGGAAACCACCATTTTTTGTTAAACATTGTTTTCTATTCTGTAATGTTGTATTGTTCTGCTTTGTAAATAAAGTTTTCCTTGAAAAGTCAAAGTCTCTCTCTCTCTCTCTCTCTCTCTCTCTCTCTCTCTCTCTCTCTCTCTCTCTCTCTCTCTCTCTCTCTCTCTCTCTCTCTCTCTCTCTCTCTCTCTCTCTCTCTCTCTCTCTCTCTCTCTCTCTCTCTCTCTCTCTCTCTCTCTCTCTCTCTCTCTCTCTCTCTCTCTCTCTCTCTCTCTCTCTCTCTCTCTCTCTCTCTCTCTCTCTCTCTCTCTCGAAGATTTGGATGTGTGGTGGGAGCATCGAAATAATTCCCTGTTCACGGGTCGGACACATCTACCGGGATCGGTCGCCTTACTCGTTCATGGGAAAGAAACCCTTGGAAGTAGCAGAAAGAAACGCCGCGCGTGTTGTCGAGGTACTGTAGAGCCGTCTCCTTGATCATTTTGGAATATCCAAAAATATTGCGTACATCTTGAAAAACACTTTTAATCTGTGTATTTGTATTATAAACTAATAATTGCAAAATAGTAGTTACTGGACTTACGTTTCGAACCTAGCAGGCTCTTTCTCAAAGGGTACTTGTCTGTTTTTGTTTGTTTCTGTATGTTTAAATTAGTTTTTGTAAGCAACATGTGCATTGAGTCCTGTTATTTTGTCCTCCCAATGGTATGCTCTCTTTTATTTCTTTTTCTATAGGCTCAATGCACGTGCTTGCTTTATAGGGACCACTGTTTACAAGCTTTGCTTCTTAATGGATCACTCTGCAGTATCACATTTACTTTATTCACATCTTTATATATTTCATTTACACGTAACTTTCTGTGATTAACTTTCTTTGGTTTAATACTGTGGAAATAAATCAACTTGAAACCTGAATAAACCTGAAAGGCAAAATGATCGAGATACTAACACTGTACATGGACCTACATAAACACAAGAGTGAGCAGAAGTTAGTCAGGTGTGAAATGAACACAAAAGAAAAAAGGTATAAAAAAGTGTGGACACATGAATAGATAGATAGAGGTACAATACAAGAAGTTGTTATCTGGAAGAAGAGATTATGAGAATGGTGAAAAGCAATGAGTCAGACAGAGGAGTAAAACAAAACAGACACACTGACTAACAAACAAAACAAATGTAAAACAAAATAAAAATGTCTGTGGAGAAAGGAAAAAAAACAATAGTCATTCTCTTCCTGTATGTTGATACCATGGGGGTGCATGGCGTAGAACTGTTTGTTCTGTTTTCACTGCCTTTTGCAATTTCGAGAACCTTTATATTAAATCTGATAGCAAAGGACCTAGGTGTCTTGTTCTGTCTTTGTGAGTTTGTACCATAAACATTCAGATTTGTAATTAGTTTTAATAATAATATAATAATGGACACTTAATTTGCGCCGGTTCCCGCTATGTTTGACGCTCATGGCGCATGAACATTATTACCCCTGTCATCAGGCCAGTTATATCATTTCTAGAACCATCTCAACTCCCTGGGGAGTATGCAGCACAACGAGCTTAATCAAACACAATTACCATCTCTGCCCTCAAAGGTCCTCGTTGAAGAGAAGTAATTATAGTTAAGTGTCTTACTTCAGGTTGCGGTCAGGATTAAGACAACTCAGCCATCAGAACACAAGTCCAATGCACTAAACCGCTCGGTCATGGCACCCCACACACATCTTCACCCCACACGCATCTTCACCCCACACGCATCTTCACCCCACACGCATCTTCACCCCACACGCATCTTCACCCCACACGCATCTCACCCCACACGCATCTTCACCCCCACACACCTTCACCCCATACACAAACACACACACACACACATACATTCTCATTTTTGCATCCTTGTGGAGACCTCTATTGTTCTTTCCTTTGTCCCTGTACTTAACCATTTCCCATAGGATTTGTACACAAATTTCCTTGTGGAGCACGGAGTCCTTTAGAATTCCCCTGTGGAGACCAATTGTTCTTGCCTTTCCCTTTTGTTATAGGACTCCACAAGGTAGCGAAAGTAAGAGCACCCCCCACACACACACATTCTCCCCCCCCCCCACACACACACATTCACCCCCCACACACACATTCACCCCCACACACACTTTCACTCCCACACACTTTCACTCTTGCTGTTTAGGTGTGGACAGGCGAGTATAAGAAGAACTTTTACAATCGGCTTCCCCATCTACGGAAGAAAGACTTCGGTGACGTTAAGGAACGCAATGGAATCAGGGAGCGACTCAAATGTAATAGTTTTGATTGGTACCTTAAAAACGTGTACCCAGAGCTGTACGTGCCAGACATGAGCTCCGTGCAGAAGTACACAGCCGCGGTAAGTACACGCCCATATCATTGAAACTTAGGGTGGGGGAGGGGGCTGAGCAGTATGTAGAGGGGAAATTGGCTTTGTACATGGGAGTTCGCAGCAAATTGATCTTCTTGCCCCAAGGGAGGTGGGGGTGCACCAGTGCCTTTTATATGGGCCTGGGTAAATTTATGGTGCTGAAGAAAAGAACGGTTGGATAAATAAAATAAAAAGGTTTACCACCTGGGGGCCAAATTCATAGAGCTGCTAAGCAGAGAATTTTGCTAAGCAAATATTCTTGCTAAGCAACATAAAACAGACTACCAGCCAAAACGCGTACATTTTGTATGAAAGCTTGGCTGGTAACCAAATAAATCCGCTAAGCAAATTCTTCTGGTAAGCAATTTTATCAGCTAAGCAGCTCTGTGAAATTGGCCCCATTCAAAGGTGGAAGTAAGACGGATCCATCTGGTGAAAAGCGTACATTGCAGTGGCGTAACTATGGGGGCACGGGGTCACGTGCCCCCAGGTCTGTGCCCCCCCAGGTGCCCCCATTCAGAATTTGAAAAAATAGGTCCCCATTTGAGGCTGCAGGATACAACATTTTCAAGTATTGACCGTGCCCCCCCTAGAAAAAGTGGTGCACCCCCTACTGCCATCTGAAAATTGGACCCTAGTTACGCCACTGGTACATTGGCCTATGACCCAAATCCAAATCATGTTCTAATTTAACTGTTGTTAACTGGTGTTGGTTCAGTAGGGCGGAGGCACTTGGAGGGGCGACATGATTTTTAGTGGGGCCCTTATGTTATTCCTCAAGTATCCTAGATCTGAAAGATAAATTGGGGCACCTGGCGGGAGGGAGGGGAGGTGAGGTAAGGGTTTTGGCACAGGCCTTGGCCGGGCAGGTAGTTCCGACTCGACGTACCATACATTATTCAATTCAACGATTGCAAATAGCGTTGCCATTGGTCTTTTGCAGGTTGCAAGTAGCTTGGGAGTTTGTCTGGACTCTAACGACCAGAATGGGCAAACCGGTAAGAGACTCATCGTATGGGGATGCCATGGACAAGGCGGCAATCAGGTAAACATTCTCCACAGAGAAGGGAATCCGGGCATCCACGAGGCTTTCAAGGTGCACTTCCGTTGTGCTTTTATCTTGAGCTTAATACTACGTACACGGTATATTTCAACCCGTATTTGAACCTGATGTGAACCACTGATTGCATGCGTGCATCAGCGACGTCTTCTTCAAAGAAGTGTTTGGCTCTAAGGCCAAAAAACGTCTCTGGTTTTTTTTTTTTTTTTTGGTAATCTTTTTTCTTCTTCTTTTGGCCAACAGGAAAATACGTGATACATGTACGCGGGGACCAAATTTCCTATATATAAAGTATGGTGGCTAAGAGAAGCCTCACAAATCGGGCAAACGTTCATACCCCTATGTGAACAAGTCGTTTATAACACAGTATGGCGTAATTCCAATCGATACAGCAATTTTGACTTCAATTGGACATCGTTTCATAGCAAAAAAAAAGGGGGAAAAAACAAAAAAAGAGAAAGAAACCGGACACTTGTTTTTGCCTAATGAGTCGATGTTTTTTGCTAAACATTTTGACCGTCTACAGTCTTGCTGTTCTCAATCTCATAGCGTAAACCAAGATACTGAAGTTAGCGAAGTATAACATGATCATATTGCTGGTCATAATATCTAAACCCCGTTTTGCATTGCAGTATTTTGAACTTACCGACAAGGGACAAATGAGGAACGACGAACTTTGCCTGGAACCAGACCAGAATGGTCGCTTTGTTCTTTTGGGCAGGTGCAGCTCCTCCGGAAGTGAACTAACCCGCCAACAGTGGGAATATAACGTAAGAATTCATTTCATTTGATCTTCAAATAATCAAAGAAGGGAAAACTGACCAGGCACTCACCAATAACATAATTATTTTGAGTGAAGTAAGAAAATATTTCCGAATAAGGACTTTGACATTTGACCCACAAAATACCATCCGTCCAATAGACATTCAGTATCTTCGTCAGGCCATCTTCGTCAGATACCCTGTGCGTAATTACCATTAATAGAGCATTTATGTAAAAGGTGCCAGCCTTGTTCCCTACTAGTCTACGGCCAATTTCATAGAGCTGCTAAGCAGAGAATATATTTTAGCAAATATTTTTGCTAAGCAATATAAAACAGACTACCAACCAAAATGAAGAAATTTTATATGAAAGTTTGGCTGGTAACCAAAGAAATCCGCTATAGAGCAAATTCTTCTGGTAAGCTACCGGTATTTTATCTGTTAAGCAGCTCTACAAAATTGGTCTCTGGTCATGTGTATTGACATGGGAGACAAACGAGATAGATGCAGCGTTGTAAAGGTCTTGTTGAGCTACGAATAGCGGCCTTCCAAATTTGCAATCATCTTTGGGTGCGAGCTTTATAGTTTGGCGCCATGAAACCCATACAGTATTCCTGAAGTTCATTTAAGATATATCGCCCGTGTTTGGCTCAAGCGACCCACAACATAGCATTTAAAAAACGAACGAATTTTAGAAGATAATATTGTTATTAAACGGGGAAAAAAAAAAATTCGGATGTCGGAAACTGTAAATAGAAGCGATCTTTCAAACGCGCTTGATTCTGAATGACGGCAGTGTTGGCCAATCAGAGGACTGCACACGCCCTCTGCCGTTACGTACAATAAATTGTGTGGTCACGTGCAAGCTGAGGATTAAAACAGTGGGCCAGCATTTTATAATTTATTTTTTTTTAATTTACTGGTACTAATCCTTAATGGATTTTTTTGTTCAATGTCTCAAATGAAAGCTTATAACTCCAGAAAAATAGTAATTCACAATTTTAATCTATCTTCTACCGTCAAATCGGCCCAAACACGGGCGATATACCTGTAAGACTGCTGATAATGTATTTGCTATATCAATATGTGTACTGCAGGGCAAGACTTTGAAACACGTTGAATCTAGGAACTGTTTACACGTGGCCAAACCAGTGAAAGGCACAGAGGTTGAGGTGAGAATGTGCTGGGCAAACGATACACACCAGCAGTGGTCATTCACGTAAAACCAGCCGTGGCTAGTGGCCTTGAATACTGTAGAGCTTGCGAGAGTTTGCAAGTAGCCTATATGTTACTTAATTTGTTTTTAAATTATTATTATTTTTCTCTTTCAGATGGAACTTATAGTTCCTTTTATTACAAATTATGATTTCACATTCAACATACATACACAAAATAGATACACTCAATCTCATAAGTCAAAAGGTAAACTGAAATTGGTTCTTACATTATGAAAATAAGATTCAACATATAGCAACGCCGTAAATATTAAACAAATTGGTAAGTGATTACTTTAGTGCATCGGATTTGTGTACTGATGACTGAGTTGTCAGAATGTGGGTTCGAATCCTGGCTGCGACCGTGGTACTTGTGTCCTTGAGCAAGACACTTTACCATGATTGCTTCTCTCCACCCAGGGCTAAATGGGTACCTGTGATGGCTAAATGGGTATCTGTGAGGACAAAGTTGGTTGTTGTGTTTGTTAGCCCTATATGCGCTGTAATGGTAGCAATTGAGCTGTATTCTCCCCAGGGAGCTGAGATGGTTTTCGGAATGATTTGCGCCTGGTGAGCAGGAGTAATAATATAATGCGCCTTGAACACCAGTTTGGTGGATACGTGCGCCATATAAGTCTACATTATTATTATTATGATTATTATTATTATTATTGTTATTATTATTATTATTGTTATTGTTATTGTTGTTTTTGTTGTTTTTGTTTTTGTTGTTGTTGTTGTTGTTGTTGTTATTATTAAGCACATTTAGTATTAGAAGCAGTACGTACTTCATAACATCATTTTCTAACAAACACAATGCTGTGTTGTTTAAATAATCCTTGTTATTTCTTCTCCTATGAAAAGTTTCAAGCTACATTTGTAATCTGTCAGAACATGGACCTGTTTTGCCGTTTTAATTTCCATACTTATTTGGCATCTGTTTATATGATTTTATGAAGTCGTCCTATAAGGCCCCCCAAAAAAGTCTCTGGTTTCTCCCGCGTCGGCATTTTAATTTGTTTTGTTGCTTTCTATGAAACGATGTCCAATTGCAGCCAAACTTGCTGAATTGATTGGAATTCTGCTGTGCGAGTTTTCACATAGGGGTGTGAACGTTTGCCCAATTTGTGAGGCCTCTCTTAGCCACCATACTTTGTATATGGGAAATTTGGTCACCGCGTAGGCTATTTCCATGTTGGCAACAAAAATAAAAAAAATAAAATCACCTCACCAATTTTGAAGACGACTTTTTTGATCCTTATTGTTATTGTTATTGTTATTTTGTTTTCTTTTATTTGGCGTTAATCTTTTGTATTCAGTCTTGTCTAACCTAGCACACCTTGCTACAAAATAAAAAAAGAAGAAGAAGGTTTTGTGAAACCACAGTTTACATAGGAAATGATAACATATTGAACATATTGTAAATGACTGAAACAAATAAATAAAGTTTGTCAGACAGAACAGAAACTCATTGGCTAGACTAGTTCTTGTTTGATATTCAGGTGGTTGCTCCAAAAATGACCATTAAGCCGCGACACTTGCTAACTCTACATCAGAGCATAGTTTGAATCATCAAAAGGACAAAACTATTTTATAAAATTAAGCAAGTTTGGGCACTGTATGTGATACACAGATTTGTTTTTTATTAGTAACAAAAGTAGAAAACCGAATATGGTGTATTGCGGTTAGACAGCCTTTAGTTTTTGCAGGACATATTAAATGTCCTCAAATAATTAATAATATTATTATACATTTTAAAACCAAAATATATATTTTTTACATATAAGTATAGCCTTAGACAAGACAAAGACATTATGATGCCTTTTAAAAGTATAAAAGTGTATAATTTGGTAATTCAAATTTGTTTTTCATTATTATTATTATTAGTTTTTTATCGAAATTGTATGAAAATTACTTGGTGTTTAGCTGATTGAATCAATATTCCCTACACTGTAAAAATTGTGTGACTTCACAGTAGTTATTCTGTTTAAAAGAATCAACCATTTACAGCAGTAGTGGCCGTTTTCAGATTTTCCTGCGAATATACAGAGATGTGCCGTTTCTAAATGGTTACGTTCCTATTCTCTGTCAAGTTACAGCAGGTCTGCTGTTGATGCACAAGGAACAAGGAAAAATTCTGCTGTATAACAAAGAATCTGCTGTATAATAAAGAAGTCTCCGTAATGCCAGTTGACAAAACAACTTACTGTAAACGAACAACAATTGTTTAACAGCGTATAAATTTCATCAACCTATAGCGTATAAATAATTTGCTGCAAGAAATGTGAACTAATCTCCGACAACTCTCTTCTATATTCTGCATATAAGATTAGCATCTAAATACAGCAACACCTTTTTTGTATCACCGTGCATGTACATTTATCACTGTTCCCCCTCTTATTGTCAGAGTGCCTTCTTTTTGGCCGTTATCCCCCTTTTTTGAAACCCTGGCTCCGCCCATTAATGCAACATTAAACACGAGATATAATGCCTGTATGGCTGAGGTGATTTCCATACTAATTGTATTCTTATAATAGAAGTTTTGTAATGGCAACAAGCAAAGATTTGACGTAAAGTATTTGTTTGATCTAGCCAGTCAAACAACGCATTACAAATAAAACGTTTGATCAACGTAGTCGTTCATGGATGGAACAGCGTTACCCAAATGGTCATCTGTGCTGTTTAATTGGCAGACCGGATTCGTCTTTTATAAAAACCTTTTGTTGTAGCCAAGATTATAAATGATAATATTATTACTGGCCAGAATGAAACAACCTAACCCTAACCCTAACCCTAACCCTAACCCTAACCGGACTCTTTGGTCTATTGTAAACAAAAACATTTTTGTTGTAGCCACGATTAAAGGGAAGTTTTATTTCTGGCCAGAATGAAACAACCTAACCCTAACCCTAACCCTAACCGGACTCTTTGGTCTATTGTAAAAAACATTTTTGTTGTAGCCACGATTAAAGGAAAGTTTTATTTCTGGCCAGAATGAAACAACCTAACCCTAAGTGTAGAATTATTCAGCTAAAAGTGAATCGCATACTCAAATTCGCAGCCATAATGTCTCCTATATGTTGGAATACCGCCCTCGACGGTCATTGCTGACCTCCATTAACTGAAATAGAAAAAGACACAAAATGAAATTTGAAAGAAATAATCACATAATATAATAAACCAGCACATATACCATTGCTGGATCCAAGGTGTATAAAGAGGGAATATACCCCCGTTTTTTTTAACACCGTACCTGCTGATAAACCATCTTTGTTGTACCCCCTTTTTCGGTAGGTAGCCCCACCCCACCCCTTCTTCCATTTTTGAGACCTTACATCAATGGAATCCGGATCCCGGCACGAAATCAAGACAACTTACCCTTGTCGGTGTCTCGTTGTGCCAAGATTGGGCTCTAACGGGTGTTCTACTTCCCCACTGGTACTGCAGAGGTCTACCTTGTACACTCTGTAAATCACAGTGAGCGAATAAAAATGAAGCGTTAATTTTTGAAGACGTTTGAAGCGTTAGGTGGCAGCAGACAGGTCCTGCCTTCATTGTCCTATTTCAAAATTATATAAAGCATGCGCACTATTTCGAAGAATACATGGTTTATATTTTTACGCACGAGATAATTCCCAGACACATAGTAGGCCTACACATACATTGTACTGATTGGGCTTCAAAATATGCATCGCTACATATTGTCCGAGTACTGGGTAAGACGATGTCATCGATGTTTCACCTTAACAACAAAGAAGCATCGCGTGAGATGAACGTCACGGTAGACCAAGCCCGGCTGCAGTCCCAGTCTATTCCCACGTAACTCGGTGTGAAGCTGGACAGAACGCTGACGTTCAAACAACACCTGGAAAGCGTCAAGGCAAAGACAACCGCCCGTGTCGCCCTGATACGTCGCTTCGCTGGTACCACCTGGGGAGCCGCAACGAAGACGCTGCGTATCTCCACCCAGGCCCTGGTGTTCTCCGCCGCTGAATACTGCGCTCCGGTCTGGTGCCGAAGCCCACATGTCAAGAAGCTGGATGCAGCCCTCAATAGCGCCCTGCGGACCATCTCGGGGTGCCTCCGTGCCACTCCGGTGAACCAGATGCCTATCCTAGCAGGTATCACCCCAGCCAGCATCAGACGAGAAGCGGCTACGCTGGCCCTCTCCCGAAAGGCTCCGGCAAGTAAATCCCACCTCCTCCACAAGGTTGCCACGGAGAGGCCACAACGTGCACGCCTCAAATCCCGGCGCCCGTTTGCCACGCACGCCCACGAGCTGCTCACGACACCGGCAGACGTCTCCAAGGCCGCCTGGGTAAAGACCAACTGGAGAGTCCGGTGGACCTCAGCAGAACCCATATCAATTTGTTTATGGCCAAAACCGCTCCTATTTATTTTACTCAATTTACTCAATTTTGCGCGTCGCACGATTGTAACAAAATGTAATACATTGCACGTACGTGAACGCAGACTAGCTCATCATGCACAGCACGCGCAACGCAATAGCTTGAATGCTCATGTAAGCGGGATTATGATTGGCGATCATGTTCTTCAATCCTAACAGTACGAGCCTTAACAAGGTCCAATCAGAATACTTTTTAGATAACTAGTTACACCAGAACCTTCCTTAACAACACTTTTTTTAAGAAGGTCACACGGTGGCGCTGTTTGTATTTACGGTGAGTTGAAGACATGGAAGAGACTTGGGTTTACTGAAAACCGCGATTTTACACACAAAATGGTGATACATTCTGCTAAAACAACAATAAAAATCCTTAAAAGTACGGGCTTTCTTTTTAATAAAAATTCAATATTTTATATCAGTGTGATGTAGAATTATGTTGTCTTCCTTATATTCTTTTAAGAAGTCAAAGCGTTGCTCCTCTTTTTAAATGGTGTACAAAAAACGACATCGAGGCGCAGTTTTTGATGGCAATTCCCATAGCGGAAAAATCAGTGACTGTGTGGACGCTTGAAAAGGAGCGCTAACAAATTGATATGATCTAGGCTACACCGCTTCATAAATGATCCTGGGGATGTGTCCGGTCAAGACCTCCCACGGAAGCAGTGGACGACCCTCAACCGTCTTAGGACTGGTGTTGGACGCTATGGTGCGTCCATAAAAAGCTGGGGACTGGCAGACAGCGCTTCCTGCGACTGCGGAGAACCCATCCAGACAGTAGATCACATCATCACCACCTGCCCAAAACACCGGCCGCCGCACGGTGAATGCGGCCTGATCGACCTGGACGACGACACACTGGCCTGGCTGGCCACGACAGAGCTGCAAGTCTAAGGACATACGACAGAAGAAGTCCGAGTACTGGGAAAAAGGACGTCTCAAACGTCTCCCGTTTCCGTTTATGACCACTAGAGGGCGCTGTAGCTGTAAAGCTAACCTTTACACGAATAAATATACTTTTTACATTATGGAAGTGGGTGGAGCACAGGCCTTGGGTGCGGGAGAGAGGTACTTGCCTGTTATAGTTATGCCACTATACCATTTATCAGTAAAGACTGCGGTGACATGTGAAATTCTCAATTGAGTAATAATTAGTTGTAAAAAGAACTGGTAGTTTTTAGAACTAATTACACATGGTGTCACCGCAAACGGTCTTTACTTATCCTTTTCACCATGCAAAGCTACAAAAATAACATAACTTTTATAATTAGTCTATGCACCATAACTGCTGAACAGTAGGAACTTTTCGAGGTTCTGAAATTTGACACTGTCGATAATAATTCGTCCCTAATTTGCCATAGTGACCAATCCCGAATTAAGTTGGCATAGTGACCAATGCGTGCGGTATTGGTCACTTTGCCAAATGACAAAAATAGCCAGTTAGAGCATTCGTCATTTGAGGGCAAGGAGGAAGGGCTAGCACAGGTTCCTGCACCGGCCCTGGCTTTACCTGTGGCGCCTGCAGCAGAGTCTGTGGGTCCCGTATTGGACTCCTTCCCCATGAAAAGACCCATCACTAATTATGTCTACAAACGGACGTCGCTGGATACCCATGCGTCATCATCGACATGGGACTCCATCATCATGGTAGTCACTGAGTTAGTCTAAAACGCGTTCCGATTCTATGCCCTGTTGATCGTAACAATACTGTCCATATAACAAGACAGTAAACAGCACTGGTGTTATTTTAACACCACGGGTTTTGGCTGGGTAGAGAAGCGATATAGTGATTAATTCACAAGTTTAAAAACGGTCCAACCTCCAATTTCCTACCTCCTGATCCTCTCTGTGAACCAAATTGGTCATGTATTCCGCTAGCTGGCCCAGTCTTCTTTCATCAGCATGGGAAAAGAAGAGGTCGCTAGTCCCACTTTGATCTTCCTCCAAGCCTCGGTTTGTTTCTCCGGGAGAAAACGAAGTGGTCTCGTGACGGGGGATTTCACACATTGATAAAGCCCCGTCTGATTTCCTCCTCAGCCTACGAAGAGTTCTCATGCATAAGCAAAACATGAAGATCGCCGTTGCAAGCAGGAGAGCAAAGCCACCAAACACAATCAGCACGATGATAAGTATTGAGAACCCTACAATGAATATAGATGGGCGAAAATTGTGACAATATCGTCACGATCAGAGCAGACTTCCAACAGAGCACGGAATCGGTGTTCTAGTTTAAGAGGCACCCAGTGACTGAAAATTACTGGCTCATTTATGCAGCAGCAACGGTAATATGACCTTATTATGCGGGGTATTATTTTCAGTCACTGAGTTAATCTAAAACTAGCACTCCGATTCCATGCCCTGTTGATCATGTCGATAATGTCTCTATTAACTAAAAGACAATTCCTGAAACTATGCATTTATTCACACACTTTATCCAAATTGCAGAACCAAATATTTAAGATTGAATTTTGAGAAAAAAGCAACAATTATTTTTATTCCTTTATTATCGTTCTGGTGATAGATGTCAGTTGAAAAACGTAATATCCAGAAACTTAAAAAGTTGGAAACAGCATAATTACCAGCGGCGTAGCCACGGGGGGACCTGGGTGGGAGGGGGGGGGGCACATGCCCCCCCACAAATTTTCAGTGCCCCCCACGAAAAATCCCGATAGTGCCCCAAAAAAAAGAAAAGAAAAAGAAAAGGGAAAACCCATACCCCCTGGGCCCTCCACTGAAAAGCCATACCCCCTGTGCCCCCACTGAAAAAGTCCTGGCTACGCCGCTGATAATCACTAGTGGAAATGTTTGGATTATACAGTAAAACTTCGCATTAAAGAATCCACACTAAAAGTTCATTGTAGCTGTTATTCAGTTAATAATGGAATAGTTTCAAATTATTCAATGTATAGCAGTGATTGTATTACAGACATTGAAAAGAAAATGTACTTATGTAATTGACTTTTGTAAAGTACTTACCTTCACAGCCATCGCCAGTGAAAAGTGATATACATCTGCATGCGAACAAAAAACCGATTATGTTAGGACATATTATGGAAAACATTGTTTGATTAATTTTAGCTATCGTAAAGAGAGGCAGCTAGTGTCAATGTCTGAATGGATGGATAGACATTTTGAAACTTTCCAAAAAAGAAATATCACGGAGAGCACAAATAAGAAATAATCTTTTTTTCCATTTGTTTTGATTTATGTGATGTATGTATATAAGTTGTATATGAAATTATGAATTGAAATAAAAGGAACTGAAAAGTTCCATTTGGAAAATCCATTAGTAAAAAAAATTATCTGAATTTATTAGAACCACAATCTCACTTTGCGATAGGTGAGATCCAAACCACAATCATGGTGTTACCGCAAGCCGTATAACCGATAATAAAAAAAATGGTCTTTTCGTCGTTTTCTCAAACGTGAAACACCAAATGTGATTAAACGTTCACAGGTTAATTTTAACATATATTTCTTGAAAATAAGAGGGTTAAAATGAAGTTTTCACACTGTGTAATGTTCGTACTGGTAATGTAATATTTTTCGAAGTATTCTATTTGTACTGTTTTAAAGGGACTGCGTGGTGACGATCAGAGCAGACTTTCAACAGGGCATGGAATCTGTGTCCTAGATGAACTCGGTGACTAAATTTACAGGCTCATTTATGCAGCAGCAATGGTAATATGACTGTCACAAGAGGGCGATATTTTTACTTACCTGGTACGTCATCACAGCAGAATTTCGACACCCCAGAACGGAATGTAAAGTAGATGTAAATTAGATGTAAATTATATGCAAACTTTTCGGGGGGGGGGTATACGTTACTCCTCGAATAAGGTTTCAGCGGGAGATTTGTTTTATTCATGTGCGTTGTGCTGGGAAATTTACTTTGGTTAACAATGGTCAAGAGGTTAGAAACTCCGGGTATAAATACGTGAGGATATCGAGGGGGTGGGATATTATTTTCAGTCACTGAGCTAATCTAAAACTAGCACTCTGATTCCATTCCCTGTTGAGCGTGACGATATTGTCCCTTAATAGATAAAAATTAAATTTTCTATTTGCCTACAAAGCCTTTTAGGCCCAATACATGATAATCTGCAACACACAATTGCTTACCTGCATTTATGCACGAGATCGGGGTAGAATCCAGTGGTTTCACATGTCCCACCGTTCCAACAGTTTAACTGGCATTCTGTTGTTAATACTAAAAAAAGGGAAAATGGTTTGAATTCATAAAATTATGAAAAATTACAGTGAATTCCACTGGCTAAATGTCAACACAATGATTGTGTTAGAAAGGTAAATCCAGTATGGGTGAAAAAATGATTGTTTTATTTATGTTTGCCATTTCACATTACATAAATTAATTAATTAATTTGTTTGTTTTCCTAATAAGTTCAAGAAGTTTTTTTAATAAGTTAAAAGTATTGTTAAGATATTTTTGACATTGATAGTTTATATTCACTAAAGATTTTCAAGAATTCTTCAGTCTAACATCCTTATTTTCAAGTCCAGATCGAAAATAGAATAGAATATAAGGTATTTGCAATATTTGCTCTATGGGGCCATGTCAGTGGATCGCCCACCAACATAGGGGCTGATTAGGATTTGTACACAGAATAAATATATTTAGGATGAAACTGACTTGAAATATTACGGTATATATATATATATATATATATATATATATATATATATATATATATATATATATATATATATATATATATATATATATATATATATATACTTCAATGTAGCGGTCTATCTTGAAGTAGAGTGCTCAATGCCACATAGACAGAGCGTAATATACTTGTAGTAAAACTGGTGGAACGCTGGTAGTTGTAACTCCGAGTTTCACGCGTTATGTGATCATCAGACAACTCAGTTGTCTGATGATCGCATAACGCTTGAAACTCGGAGTTACAACTACCAAGCGTTCCACTAATACTATATATATATATATATATATATATATATATATATATATATATATATATATATATATATATATATATATCTATATATACTTTTTATGGAGGATGTTATCATTGGCTCATGTAACCAACATTCCACATTGAATAGGCGCGAGAAATGATTCACATTAATGTTTCAAACCTTCATTTTTATAATTTTTTATTTTTTGTTTTAAATAATTCTTCACGTTATCTGACAAATTCGAATTTCGAGGACTCCTTTCAAATATTGTACAAATGCTAACTCATACCTTTTACATCGAACGAATCCTCGTCCAGCGTAAGAAATGTGTTGCCATCATCCAAACGATTGGTTTTCAAGGCTGTTGCTATGCTCTCAACAGAGACTTGGTCACCGGTCGGGAAAATGCAAACAGTCTCAACAATAACACTCCCTTCTTTCAATCCGACACCTATAACATCCTCCACGTGCTTTGTGGCGTTATTTTGCAGCAGTGAGTTCAATATCTACAGAATATCAGGAACAGAACACAATCAATTGTAACACGTAACATTCCTTTATATTTGGCATACATAAATAGCAGACGATGCCGATAAAAGAAAGTTAAGTAAAACTCCTGCGAGTAATTTAAAGGTCGTATGAAATAGGAATTTTTAAATTTCAAAAAATACGCACAACCCTGTATCCATAAGCCTATCGATATGTGGACATTCAGTTTTCTACCTTTAATTTTGTTTATGTTTTGATACCTTTTAGGATGTTTGTTGCTGTACATGCTAATAAGAGTTTGCATATCATTAGTAAATCAGTGATGTCACATTGGGATCAGACGCAACATCATGGTTGATTTGCGCATTAACGTTCACGAAATTCCTCATCTTTTCAAAAGACAGAAACGTGCCGTTACGAAAATGGTTACGTTCCTATTCTATGTAAAGTTACAGCAGGTCTGCTGTTTAACAAAGAATCTGTTGTTTAATAAAGTAGTCTCCGTTAATACAATTGACAAAATAACTTGCTGTGAATGAACAGTTTTTAATAGTGTATGTGGAGAAGTACAAAATGTACAAACTCTGCAAACAAATACACACACTTTTGCCCGGCGGGAAATGACCCGGGTACTCTAAAAACGTACTCACGCAAAGTGTAAACAACTCGCATGATCAATAGATGTATCAAATAACGTTTGACTTACGACTGGTGTAACAACACAAAAGAGTGCTTGAGAAGCGGCAGAGTTAGGGTCTTGGTAAGCCTGCGTGTAGTTTGTCTCCGTGCCATTAATGTCAAGTACACGAATCTTGGATGTGAAAGCTGTTTTAACTGAAAAGTGAAAATATTTATAAACTGTCTAACTGAGCAATCATTTTTTTCAATTCAATTAGAAGAGACGTTATCTAAAACGGAACTGTTTTCATCACATGTCCTTGCAGTTAAATTTTATGGACCTATTTTTGCCAACAAAATTTGAAATTATGAAAAGTAATACGAAAAGAAATGTAAATTAAGTGAAAACGTATATACTGTGAAACTAAACCGACAACTCATTTCACATTTACTGTTATCCAGAACAGTTTTGACCCAGAATGACATGTCAGGTATAAAAACTGCAGACAATTATTTGAAGGTTGCTTCTGACCTAGGAGTCAGAGTGTAGCTCCCAGTATATCTACGCTGGGTTATATCCGTCAAGTATGCAGGCCTAGAGCCCGATGTAGTCCTTCGTAAGAACACACCAATTATTGGTTAACGATTCATTTCTTGCACCTCTAAAGTCGGCTATAACAAACCTCCAAAATAGCAGGTCTAAACTCGAGAGGCATGAAAACAGAAAAAAAATAAAAAAACGAGGCTCGATAGTGTTGTTACTCTGCTGTGCTAGGATCTTAAATTGTTTGAACGCATCTAATGATCTACCCTGGACAATATTATTTTCAACTCACTGGTGCAAACGCCGTTCTCGTAAACGTAGCCGTCTAATGTTTTGCATTTACATTCGTAGCCTTCTGGTAGCATCGAGTTGGCTTTGCAGTATTCCCCTTCCTTGGAGCACAATGATGAATTTGCCACACATGGGTTCTTAGATGGTGCAACTGTGGACATTTTATTATAAATTAGTAAATAAATAATGAATTATAGACCTCAATCGCACTACAGCCGTCTCTTTGTCATCCAATATTATAGCACACCCCCACAGCTTTGTTTTATGGTGTAAACCGAGGACTTCGATTCCATTGTTCCCGTAGCAACCGAGGACGTGTAGTTCTCTATTGTGATTGCAACTAAGGATGCATTGTCCTTTTTGTTATAAAGTCCTCGGTTTGAATGCCTACACAAACTCACACACACATTTGCGTTACATACCCTATGTGGACATATTTTCCGTGTAGTTAAACCGTTGCTATTTGCACTGAAGATTCTTTTTGAAGCGGATTTTGTCTCAGTCTTTCCCTTGATTAATCTACTTCATTTTGCGACAAATAACGACACATACTAAAATGCTTCCTTTTTGATCTGAGAAAATTTAGATTTTCTAATTCGTGAAAACCTTGTGTGGACGTGTGTAAGTCCACATAACGTCTCAAGAACCTATATTGTGTGGACATTTTTTGTTCTCAGGTCCACATAGCGTATGTAACGCTTACTCACACCCCCACACAGATCCTTGTCATTTGATTGGTGGAACACACATCGATTTGTCGTTTGAGGCTCAACTGAAAATCGATATTTGGGGGTGTCACACCCCCTTTGGCTGCGGCCATGTGAGTATTATTCATAATGCTGACGAATACAAATTTATAGCTTCACAAAAGACTCCAGAATACCCAGGCAGACAAACACACTCGCAGAATTCCTTATCGAGCACTCCTTTACTTTTACATGGACTCATCTGGCAACCTAGAGAAATTGATGAACACAATTTCTCTATGAAAAGTTCAGATAACGTTTAAAATGGTGAATAATAAAATACCATAATAGTAAACATTTTTATGTAAAATGTCTCTGATGTTTCTTAAATATTATTTGAAGGCATTTTCTCGAGCTTCTCGTTATCAACCTCAACGTAAAACCTAAAACTGGTTGCTTATTTAATGTATATCTTGATTTAAAGAGAGTAAAGCCAACATTACCAATGCACCTTCATTCTGAAACTATTAAAACTGACCAACTGCTATTCTTAATATATACATAACAGCAAAAGAAACGTCACCCCCTAAATTTTGTTAAGTAACTGTATTATTAAACATAATAAATATACAATGTTGTGGGATGGTTGGCTGCCAGGTCAACCAAATTTGCCACATTGTGTTCGTGTTACACTCCATACTCATAATATTCTTCATTAAACAAATTATATTAATTATAAAATGAAAATAATAATAAAAAAAATAGGGGTGACGTATCTTTTGCTGCTATGTATAGATTATCATACGGTCTGATTTGATCTCCTGTTTGTCTATCTGTGGCCTGCTGTGATTTGTCCTGTAAATCTATGGGCTTTGTACGTTTTGTCCGTTAACCCTGCGAGCAGGGAATAGGTGATTCCGGAAGGCACTTTTTGACCTTTTGTTTAATTGCTCAAACACCGTTTGGCCAATTACGCTGAAACTACATGATATCCTCAATGGAACCTTCTAGATTGACATACTATAGTAACCTTTAACATCGAGCTCAGCAAAGGTCACCCCCGACCGTGGGAAATCTGGGCAACCAGCCAGAGCCCTGCGAGCAGCGAATAGGTGATTCCGGAAGGCACTTTTTGACCTTTTGTTTAATTACTCAAACACCGTTGGGCCAATTACGGTGAAACTACATGATATCCTCAATGGAACCTTCTAGATTGACATACTATAGTAACCTTTAACATCGAGCTCAGCAAAGGTCACCCCCGACCGTGGGAAATCTGCCTATTCGTTTGTGCACAATGTGTTTTGTGTACAAATCTAAGCTCCGTTCACGCGTGTACAAATCTAAGCACCGTTCACTCATGTACAAATCTACTCGCTGCCAAGAAAGGTCAGCTGGCTGACCTTCACAACCCTAACTATCAATCATCCTAATGTAGGAGTGTCTAGGAGACATCCATTCATAAATTTAGACTGTCAGTGAAGGGTTAGGAAAGGGTTAGGAAAGGGTTAGGAAAGGATTGGGTAAGGATTGGGTAGTGTATTAGTTCGTTAGAAAACGGATCGCGTAGTGTAATTACGCGTAATTAAAAGTGCCTTCCGGAGTCTCCCCTTATTCCGCTTGTGGCCCTTGTGGTGTATTGCGGCTCGGAGGGTTAAGGTAAAATTATATTTCAATGTAACCCACTGACGTTATGTATTGCAGAACAATGTCACAACCTGTCATGAAATGTAACTGAAAGATGAGTGCAAGGCTAGGCGTTGAAATAATTATTTACATTTTTGGTTTGAAATTGACACTGTTTGCTGTACACCGAAATGGCTCCACACAACACACAACACACAACACTATAAAAGGCTATCAAGGCCACACAACGCTATAAAAGGCTATGTTTTCGAGTGTCTGCGGCTCGGGCAAAAATTGAACCCACACCGTCAGGCTTACTAGTACGTCTTTTCTCTAAATTATTATATTGTTCACCTGCAGTTACGATTTCTATTCCATTATAAATTATATTTGGTCAATATATAAATACGGTTCTGTCAGTTTTCAGTTCCATGTTCTAAAGTGAAATAATGCAAAGATATTCAAGATAAGTTACAAAAAGAAAACTTAACTGAAAAACAATCAGTGAAAACATACACATGCACCAATGTTTTCCCAAAAAGTAAATTATAAAAATCAGTTTAGAAAAACAACCTTTCACTTTTCATAGAAAACGAACGACGGCAATCAATCTGAACTTTTTCAAAGGATGTTGTCGAGTATGTACCACCTTTGCAAACAAAGTGTGAAAAAGTCATAGATACCCATATTTTCCGTTTGCACATCACACATTATCAAACCAACAATTATGTTTTGTGAAATATTCTTGAAATTACTTTTGGCAATGTCTGATCATCACCTTTTAGGACCAACGTTAATTTCAAAAGAGTTGGTGATACATACCATGAAGATATTTAATACAAAACTATAATTACCATTTGTTGTTGTTGCCATTAGAGTAGTGCCTGCATAGAACATGATGAAAGTGTTAACAATGTAAAGATTAGAACAGTAATACAAGTATTTATACATTAAAATATATGCATACATGTGGTTACCTGTATAGATATATTTAAGCGGTCCTAAACTAGCCTTGGCCAAGGCTATTGTAGTGCGCACTTACAACAGCAGACCCATCCAGTACCGATTTCTGGCTTGAGAAAATCAGCACACACTGTGTCCTGTCCCCAGATAGGGTCCATACATACACACGTACATATATATTACACTGTATACAGCAAGATCAATAACTGAGTCGTTGATATGATGTGCATTGCGACCTCGTACACGTTCGAATTGAATCGAACTGAATCAACAGCCTTGACGATCCTTACGTTATCGAGAGTTTATGTGCTTCTGTATTTTCCCATTGGAAATCTGATGGAAATTCATATGCAAAATTGTTGGCGGTTCCTTTTAAACGATGGCCAATCACATGTCCCTAGCTTTGACCCCGTTTGACCACACACAATGCATGCACACACGCATGCACACGATCAAGCATATCGCAACGAGCAGTTGCTGAGCCAACAAATTAAATAACCAATGAGAACAAGTCTTTCGTTTTAAAATTTGGCATAACGAGCTACGCATTGAATTTTGGCAAATACAGAAGGATCAAGGAGTGTCGCCCGAATGGTCACTATCTGTATGTACATATACAATGTGTATGCATATGGATCTGTGTATACAGACTACACTGGCTGCAATTGAAAGCTCGGATAGCAAATTGGACCAAACCGTTCCAACACGCCTTGGTCAAGGTTAGTCTTAAACATTCGGCATATTTGGGGGCAAAAATAGTAAAACAGTAGACGTCAGTAAAGCCTACCTTTCGGGATGTCAACTTTGGTCGTATGGGGGTTTTCGGTTTTTCCATTTGTAACTGTAACTGTTGTTGCTTCGTGGGTTACATTGATTTCACCTCTGGATGTCCCCGGGGTTGTTGGATTCGTGGGAGTCCCCGGGGTTGTTGGATTCGTGGGTGTCCGCGGGGTTGTTGGATTCGTGGGTGTCCCCGGGGTTGTTGGATTCGTGGATGTCCCCAGGGTTGTTGGATTCGTGGGTGTCCCCGGGGTTGTTGGATTCGTGGGTGTCCCCGGGGTTGTTGGATTCGTGGGTGTCCCCGGTGTTTGTGGATTCGTGGGTGTCCCTGGGGTTGTTGGATTCGTGGGTGTCGCCGGGGTTGTTGGATTCGTGGGTGTCGCCGGAGTTGTTCCATTCGTGGGTGTCGCCGGGGTTGTTGGATTCGTGGGTGTCATCGGAGTTGTTGGATTCGTGGGGGTCCCCGGAGTTGTTGGATTCGTGGGTGTCATCGGAGTTGTTGGATTCGTGGGTGTCCCCGGAGATGTTGGATTCGTGGGTGTCCCCGGAGTTGTTGGATTCGTGGGTGTCCCCGGAGTTGTTGGATTCGTGGGTGTCCCCGGAGTTGTTGGATTCGTGGGTGTCATCGGAGTTGTTGGATTCGTGGGTGTCCCCGGAGTTGCTGGATTCGTGGGTGTCCCCGGAGTTGTTGGATTCGTGGTTGTCCCCGGAGTTGTTGGATTCGTGGGTGTCCCCGGAGTTGTTGGATTCGTGGGTGTCATATGAGTTGTTGGATTCGTGGGTGTCCCCGGAGTTGTTGGATTCGTGGGTGTCCCCGGAGTTGTTGGATTCGTGGGTGTCATCGAAGTTGTTGGATTCGTGGGTGTCCGCGGGGTTGTTGGATTCGTGGGTGTCCCCGGGGTTGTTGGATTCGTGGGTGTCCCCGGAGTTGTTGGATTCGTGGGTGTCATCGGCGTTGTTGGATTCGTGGGTGTCCCCGGAGTTGTTGGATTCGTGGGTGTCATCGGAGTTGTTGGATTCGTGGGTGTCATCGGAGTTGTTGGATTCGTGGGTGTCCCCGGAGTTGTTGGATTCGTGGGTGTCATCGGAGTTGTTGGATTCGTGGGTGTCATCGGAGTTGTTGGATTCGTGGGTGTCCCCGGAGTTGTTGGATTCGTGGGTGTCCCCGGACTTGTTGGATTCGTGGGTGTCCCCGGGGTTGTTGGATTCGTGGGTGTCCCCGGAGTTGCTGGATTCGTGGGTGTCCCCGGAGTTGTTGGATTCGTGGTTGTCCCCGGAGTTGTTGGATTCGTGGTTGTCCCCGGAGTTGTTGGATTCGTCGGTGTCCCCGGAGTTGTTGGATTCGTGGCTGTCATATGAGTTGTTGGATTCGTGGGTGTCCCCGGGGTTGTTGGATTCGTGGCAGTCCACGGAGTTGTTGGATTCGTGGGTGTCCCCGGAGTTGCTGGATTCGTGGATGTCATCGACGTTGTTGGATTCGTGGGTGTCCCCGGAGATGTTGGATTCGCGGGTGTCATCGGAGTGGTTGGATTCGTGGGTGTCCCCGGAGTTGTTGGATTCGTGGGTGTCCCCGGAGTTCTTGGATTCGTGGATGTCCCCGGAGTTGTTGGATTCGTGGATGTCCCCGGAGTTGGTGGATTCGTGGGTGTCATCGGCGTTGTTGGATTCGTGGGTGTCCTCGGAGTTGTTGGATTCGTGGGTGTCATCGGAGTTGTTGGATTCGTGGGTGTCCCCGGAGTTGTTCGATTCGTGGCTGTCCCCGGAATTGTTGGATTCGTTGGTGTCATCGGAGTTGTTGGAATAGTGGGTGTCCCCGGAGTTGCTGGATTCGTGGGTGTCCCCGGAGTTGTTGGATTCGTGGGTGTCCCCGAAGTTGTTGGATTCGTGGGTGTAATCGGAATTGTTGGATTCGTGGGTGTCCCCGGGGTTGTTGGATTCGTGGGTGTCCCTGTGGTTGTTGGATTCGTGGGTGTCCCCGGGGTTGTTGGATTCGTGGGTGTCCCCGGGTTTGTTGGATTCGTGGGTGTCATCGGAGTTGTTGGATTCGTGGGTGTCCCCGGAGTTGTTGGATTCGTGGGTGTCCCCGGAGTTGTTGGATTCGTGGGTGTCCCCGGAGTTGTTGGATTCGTGGGTGTCATCGGAGTTGTTGGATTCGTGGGTGTCCCCGGAGTTGTTGGATTCGTGGGTGTCATCGGAGTTGTTGGATTCGTGGGTGTCCCCGGAGTTGTTGGATTCGTGGGTGTCATCGGAGTTGTTGGATTCGTGGGTGTCCCCGGGGTTGTTGGATTCGTGGGTGTCATCGGAGTTGTTGGATTCGTGGGTGTCCCCGGAGTTGTTGGATTCGTGGATGTCCCCGGAGTTGTTGGATTGGTGGGTGTCATCGGAGTTGTTGGATTCGTGGGTGTCCCCGGGGTTGTTGGATTCGTGGGTGTCATCGGAGTTGTTGGATTCTTGGATGTCCCCAGGTTTGTTGGATCTCGTGGGTGTCCCCGGAGTTGTTGGATTCGTGGGTGTCCCCGGAGTTGTTGGATTCGTGGGTGTCATCGGAGTTGTTGGATTCGTGGGTGTCCCCGGAGTTGTTGGATTCGTGGGTGTCATCGGAGTTGTTGGATTCGTGGGTGTCCCCGGAGTTGTTGGATTCGTGGGTGTCCCCGGAGTTGTTGGATTCGTGGGTGTTCCGGAGTTGTTGGATTCTGTGGGTGTCCCCGGGGTTGTTGGATTCGTGGGTGTCCAAGTAGTTGTAGGATTCGTGGGTGTCACCGGGTTTGTTGGATTCGTGGGTGTCATCAGAGTTGTTGGATCTGTGGTTGTCCCCAGGTTGTTGGATTCGTGGGTGTCATCGGAGTTGTTGGATTCGTGGGTGTCCACGGAGTTGTTGGATTCGTGGGTGTCCCCGGAGTTGTTGGATTCGCGGGTGTCACCGGAGTTGTTTCATTCGTGGGTGTCACCGTAGTTGTTGGATTCGTGGATGTCATCGGAGTTGTTGGATTCGTGGGTGTCACCGTAGTTGTTTCATTGGTGGGTGTCACCGTAGTTGTTTCATTCGTGGGTGTCACCGTAGTTGTTGGATTCGTGGGTGTCATCGGAGTTGTTGGATTCGTGGGTGTCACCGTAGTTGTTGGATTCGTGGGTGTCATCGGAGTTGTTGGATTCGTGGGTGTCCCCGGAGTTGTTGGATTCGTGGGTGTCATCAGAGTTGTTGGATCGTGGGTGTCCCGGAGTTGTTGGATTCGTGGGTGTCCCAGGTTGTTGGATTGGTGGGTGTCCCGGAGTTGTTGGATTCGTGGGTTGTCCCCAGGTTGTTGGATTCGTGGGTGTTATCAGGTTTGTTGGATTCTTGGATGTCCCCGGAGTTGTTGGATTCGTGGATGTCCCCGGAGTTGTTGGATTGGTGGGTGTCCCCGGAGTTGTTGGATTCGTGGGTGTCATCGGAGTTGTTGGATTCGTGGGTGTCCCCGGAGTTGTTGGATTCGTGGGTGTCATCGGAGTTGTTGGATTCGTGGGTGTACCCGTAGTTGTTGGATCTCGTGGGTGTCCCCAGGTTGTTGGATTCGTGGGTGTCCCCGGAGTTGTTGGATTCATTAGGTGTCCCCGGAGTTGTTGGATTCGTGGGTGTCATCGGAGTTGTTGGATTCGTGGGTGTCCCCGGAGTTGTTGGATTCGTGGGTGTCATCGGAGTTGTTGGATTCGTGGGTGTCCCCGGAGTTGTTGGATTCGTGGGTGTCATCGGAGTTGTTGGATTCGTGGGTGTCCCCGGAGTTGTTGGATTCGTGGGTGTCCCCGGAGTTGTTGGATTCGTGGGTGTTCCCGGAGTTGTTCGATTCGTGGGTGTCCCCGGAGTTGTTGGATTCGTGGAGTTGTTGGATTCGTGGGTGTCCCCGTAGTTGTTGGATTCGTGGGTGTCATCGGAGTTGTTGGATTCGTGGGTGTCCCCGGAGTTGTTGGATTCGTGGGTGTCCCCGGAGTTGTTGGATTCGTGGGTGTCCCCGGAGTTGTTGGATTCGTGGGTGTCATCGGAGTTGTTGGATTCGTGGGTGTCCCCGGGGTTGTTGGATTCGTGGGTGTCATCGGAGTTGTTGGATTCGTGGGTGTCCCCGGAGTTGTTGGATTCGTGGGTGTCCCCGGGGTTGTTGGATTCGTGGGTGTCATCGGAGTTGTTGGATTCTTGGATGTCCCCGGAGTTGTTGGATTCGTGGATGTCCCCGGAGTTGTTGGATTGGTGGGTGTCCCCGGAGTTGTTGGATTCGTGGGTGTCCCCGGAGTTGTTGGATTCGTGGCTGTCCCCGGAGTTGTTGGATCCGTGGGTGTCATCGGAGTTGTTGGATTCGTGGGTGTCCCCGGAGTTGTTGGATTCGTGGGTGTACCCGGACTTGTTGGATTCGTGGGTGTCCCCGGGGTTGTTGGATTCGTGGGTGTCCCCGGAGTTGCTGGATTCGTGGGTGTCCCAGGTTGTTGGATTCGGTCCCCGGAGTTGTTGATTCTGTGGGTGTCCCCAGGTTGTTGGATTCGTGGGTGTCATATGAGGTTGTTGGATTCGTGGGTGTCCCCGGAGTTGTTGGATTCGTGGGTGTCCCCGGAGTTGTTGGATTCGTGGGTGTCATCGGAGTTGTTGGATTCGTGGGTGTCCACGGAGTTGTTGGATTCGTGGGTGTCCCCGGAGTTGTTGGATTCGTGGGTGTCCCCGGAGTTGTTGGATTCGTGGGTGTCATCGGAGTTGTTGGATTCGTGGGTGTCCCCGGAGTTGTTGGATTCGTGGGTGTCATCGGAGTTGTTGGATTCGTGGGTGTCATCGGAGTTGTTGGATTCGTGGGTGTCATCGGAGTTGTTGGATTCGTGGGTGTCCCCGGAGTTGTTGGATTCGTGGGTGTCCCCGGGATTGTTGGATTCGTGGGTGTCCCCAGAGATGGATTCGTGGGTGTCCCCGGAGTTGTTGGATTCGTGGTTGTCCCCGGAGTTGTTGCATTCGTGGTTGTCCCCGGAGTTGTTGGATTCGTGGGTGACCCCGGAGTTGTTGGATTCGTGGATGTCATCGGAGTTGTTGGATTCGTGGGTGTCCCCGGAGTTGTTGGATTCGTGGATGTCATCGGCGTTGTTGGATTCGTGGGTGTCCCCGGAGTTGTTGGATTCGTGGGTGTCATCGGAGTGGTTGGATTCGTGGGTGTCCCCGGAGTTGTTGGATTCGTGGGTGTCCCCGGAGTTGTTGGATTCGTGGATGTCCCCGGAGTTGGTGGATTCGTGGGTGTCATCGGCGTTGTTGGATTCGTGGGTGTCCTCGGAGTTGTTTGGTTCGGGTGTCATCAGGTTGTTGGATTCGTGGATGTCCCCGGAGTTGTTGGATTCGTGGGTGTCCCCGGAGTTGTTGGATTCGTGGGTGTCCCCGAAGTTATTGGATTCGTGGGTGTAATCGGACTTGTTGGATTCGTGGGTGTCCCCGGGGTTGTTGGATTCATTTGGGGTGTCCCTTGTTGGATTCGTGGGTGTCCCAGGTTTGTTGGATTCGTGGGTGTCATCAGGTTGTTGGATTCGTGGGTGTCCCAGAGTTGTTGGATTCGTGGGTGTCACCGGTTTGGTTGGATTCGTGGGTGTCATCGGAGTTGTTGGATTCGTGGGTGTCCCCAGGTTGTTGGATTCGTGGGTGTCCCGGAGGTTGTTGGATTCGTGGGTGTCCCCAGGTTGTTGGATTCGTGTCCCCAGGTTGTTGGATTTCGTGGGTGTCCCCGGGGTTTGTTGGATTCGTGGGTGTCATCGGAGTTGTTTGGTTCGTGGGTGTCCCAGGGTTTGTTGGATTCGTGGATGTCCCCAGGTTGTTGGATTCGTGGGGTGTCCCCGGGTTGTTGGATTCGTGGGTGTCATCAGATTCTTGGATTCGTGGGTGTCCCCGGGGTTGTTGGATTCGTGGGTGTCCCCCAGGTTGTTGGATTCATTGGGTGTCCCCAGGTTGTTGGATTCGTGGATGTCCCCAGGTTGTTGGATTCGTAGGTGTCCCCAGGTTGTTGGATTCGTGGGTGTCATCGGGGTTGTTGGATTCGTGGGTGTCCCCGGGGTTGTTTGGATTCATGGGTGTCATCGGAGTTGTTGGATTCGTGGGTGTCCCGGAGTTGTTGGATTCGTGGGTGTCCCGAGGTGTTGGATTCGTGGGTGTTCCCGGGTTGTTGGATTCGTGGGTGTCCCCGGGTTGTTGGATTCGTGGATGTCCCCAGGTTGTTGGATTCGTGGCGATTGTCCCCGAGTTGTTGGATTCGTGGGTGTCATCGGAGTTGTTGGATTCGTGGGTGTCCCCGTAGTTGTTGGATTCGTGGGTGTCATCTGATTTGTTGGATTCGTGGGTGTCCACGGAGTTGTTGGATTCGTGGGTGTTACCGGAGTTGTTGGATTCGTGGGTGTTCCCGGAGTTGTTCGATTCGTGGGTGTCCCCGGAGTTGTTGGATTCGTGGATGTCATCGGAGTTGTTGGATTCGTGGGTGTCCCCGTAGTTGTTGGATTCGTGGGTGTCATCGGAGTTGTTGGATTCTGTCCCCGGAGTTGGATTCGTGGTGTCCCCGGGTTTGTTGGATCGTGGGTGTCCCCGGAGTTGTTGGATTCGTGGTGTCATCGGCGTTGTTGGATTCGTGGGTGTCCCCAGGTTGTTGGATTCGTGGGTGTCATCAGGTTGTTGGATTCATTGGGTGTCCCCCGGGTTTGTTGGATTCGTATGTTGGTTCGTGGGTGTCATCAGGTTGTTGGATTCGTGGGTGTCCACGGAGTTGTTGGATTCGTGGGTGTCCCCGGAGATGTTGGATTCGTGGGTGTCCCCGGAGTTGTTGGATTCGTGGGTGTCCCCGGAGTTGTTGGATTCGTGTCTGTCCCCGGAGTTGTTGGATCCGTGGGTGTCCCCGGAGTTGCTGGATTCGTGGGTGTCCCAGGTTGTTGGATTCGTGGGTGTACCCGGACTTGTTGGATTCGTGGGTGTCCCAGGGTTGTTGGATTCGTGGGTGTCCCCAGGTTGTTGGATTCGTGGGTGTCCCCGGAGTTGTTGGATTCGTGGGTGTCCCCGGGTTGTTGGATTCGTGGTGTCCCAGGTTGTTGGATTCGTGGGTGTCCCCAGTTGTTGGATTCGTGGTGTCCCCAGGTTGTTGGATTCGTGGGTGTCCCCGCAGTTGTTGGATTCGTGGGTGTCATCGAAGTTGTTGGATTCGTGGGTGTCCGCGGGGTTGTTGGATTCGTGGGTGTCCCCGGGGTTGTTGGATTCGTGGGTGTCCCCGGAGTTGGTGGATTCGTGGGTGTCATCGGCGTTGTTGGATTCGTGGGTGTCCCCGGAGTTGTTGGATTCGTGGGTGTCATCGGAGTTGTTGGATTCGTGGGTGTCATCGGAGTTGTTGGATTCGTGGGTGTCATCGGAGTTGTTGGATTCGTGGGTGTCCCCGGACTTGTTGGATTCGTGGGTGTCCCCGGGATTGTTGGATTCGTGGGTGTCCCCAGAGTTACTGGATTCGTGGGTGTCCCCGGAGTTGTTGGATTCGTGGTTGTCCCCGGAGTTGTTGGATTCGTGGTTGTCCCCGGAGTTGTTGGATTCGTCGGTGTCCCCGGAGTTGTTGGATTCGTGGCTGTCATATGAGTTGTTGGATTCGTGGGTGTCCCCGGAGTTGTTGGATTCGTGGATGTCATCGGCGTTGTTGGATTCGTGGGTGTCCCCGGAGTTGTTGGATTCGTGGGTGTCATCGGAGTGGTTGGATTCGTGGGTGTCCCCGGAGTTGTTGGATTCGTGGATGTCCCCGGAGTTGTTGGATTCGTGGATGTCCCCGGAGTTGGTGGATTCGTGGGTGTCATCGGCGTTGTTGGATTCGTGGGTGTCCTCGGAGTTGTTGGATTCGTGGGTGTCATCGGAGTTGTTGGATTCGTGGATGTCCCCGGAGTTGTTGGATTCGTGGGTGTCCCCGGAGTTGTTGGATTCGTGGGTGTCCCCGGAGTTGTTGGATTCGTGGGTGTAATCGGAATTGTTGGATTCGTGGGTGTCCCCGGGGTTGTTGGATTCGTGGGTGTCCCTGTGGTTGTTGGATTCGTGGGTGTCGCCGGGGTTGTTGGATCGTGGGTGTCAATCAGTTGTTGGATTCGTGGGTGTCCCCAGGTTGTTGCTGGATTCGTGGGTGTCCCCGGAGTTGTTGGATTCGTGGGTGTCATCGGGTTGTTGGATTCGTGGGTGTCGCCGGGTTTGTTGGATTCGTGGGTGTCATCGGAGTTGTTGGATTCGTGGGTGTCCCCCAGGTTGTTGGATTCTGTGGGTGTCCCCGGGGTTGTTGGATCGTGGGTGTCCCCGGGGTTGTTGGATTCGTGGGTGTCATCGGAGTTGTTTGATTCGTGGGTGTCCCAGGAGTTGTTGGATTCGTGGATGTCCCCGGAGTTGTTGGATTGGTGGGTGTCCCCGGAGTTGTTGGATTCGTGGGTGTCATCGGAGTTGTTGGATTCGTGGGTGTCCCCGGAGTTGTTGGATTCGTAATTGTCCCCCACGTTGTTGTTGGATTCGTGGTTGTCCCCGGAGTTGTTGGATTCGTGCGTGTTCCCGGAGTTGTTGGATTCGTGGGTGTCCCCGGGGTTGTTGGATTCGTGGGTGTCATCGGAGTTGTTGGATTCGTGGGTGTCCCCGGAGTTGTTGGATTCGTGGGTGTCATCGAAGTTGTTGGATTCGTGGGTGTCCCCGGAGTTGTTGGATTCGTGGGTGTCCCCGGAGTTGTTGGATTCGTGGTTGTCCCCGGAGTTGTTGGATTGGGTGTCCCTGGGTTGTTGGATTCGTGGGTGTCATCAGAGTTGTTGGATTCGTGGGTTGTCCCAGGTTCGTGTTCCCAGGTTGTTGGATTCGTGGGTGTCAGAGGAGTTGTTGGATTCGTGGGTGTCCCCGGAGTTGTTGGATTCGTGAGTGTCCCCGGAGTTGTCGGTTTCGTGGTTGTCCCCGGAGTTGTTGGATTCGTGGGTGTCATCGGAGTTGTTGGATTCGTGGGTGTCCCCGGAGTTGTTGGATTCGTGGGTGTCATCGAAGTTGTTGGATTCGTGGGTGTCCCTGGAGTTGTTGGATTCGTGGGTGTCCCCGGAGTTGTTGGATTCGTGGGTGTCCCCGGACTTGTTGGAGTCGTGGGTGTCATATGAGTTGTTGGATTCGTGGGTGTCCCCGGAGTTGTTGGATTCGTGGGTGTCCCCGGAGTTGTTGGATTCGTGGGTGTCATCGAAGTTGTTGGATTCGTGGGTGTCCGCGGGGTTGTGGGTTTATTGATTGTCCCCGGAGTTGTTGGATTCGTGGGTGTCCCCAGGTTGTTGGATTCGTGGGTGTCATCGGCGTTGTTGGATTCGTGGTGTCCCCAGGTTGTTGGAGTCGTGGGTGTCACAGGAGTTGTTGGATTCGTGGGTGTCATCGGAGTTGTTGGATTCGTGGGTGTCATCAGGTTGTTGGTTCGTGGGTGTCCCCGGAGTTGTTGGATTCGTGGGTGTCCCCGGGGTTGTTGGATTCGTGGGTGTCCCCGGGACAGTCCCGGGCTCAGGATTCGTGGGTGTCCCCGGAGTTGTTGGATTCGTGGGTGTCCCCGGAGTTGTTGGATTCGTGGATGTCCACGGAGTTGTTGGATTCGTGGGTGTCCCCGGAGTTGTTGGATTCGTGGCTGTCATATGAGTTGTTGGATTCGTGGGTGTCCCCGGAGTTGTTGGATTCGTGGATGTCATCGGCGTTGTTGGATTCGTGGGTGTCCCCGGAGTTGTTGGATTCGTGGGTGTCATCGGAGTGGTTGGATTCGTGGGTGTCCCCGGAGTTGTTGGATTCGTGGATGTCCCCGGAGTTGTTGGATTCGTGGATGTCCCCGGAGTTGGTGGATTCGTGGGTGTCATCGGCGTTGTTGGATTCGTGGGTGTCCTCGGAGTTGTTGGATTCGTGGGTGTCATCGGAGTTGTTGGATTCGTTGATGTCCCCGGAGTTGTTGGATTCGTGGGTGTCCCCGGAGTTGTTGGATTCGTGGGTGTCCCCGAAGTTATTGGATTCGTGGGTGTAATCGGAATTGTTGGATTCGTGGGTGTCCCCGGGGTTGTTGGATTCGTGGGTGTCCCTGTGGTTGTTGGATTCGTGGGTGTCGCCGGGTTTGTTGGATTCGTGGGTGTCATCGGAGTTGTTGGATTCGTGGGTGTCCCCGGAGTTGTTGGATTCGTGGGTGTCCCCGGAGTTGTTGGATTCGTGGGTGTCATCGGAGTTGTTGGATTCGTGGGTGTCCCCGGAGTTGTTGGATTCGTGGGTGTCATCGGAGTTGTTGGATTCGTGGGTGTCCCCGGAGTTGTTGGATTCGTGGGTGTCCCCGGAGTTGTTGGATTCGTGGGTGTCCCCGGGGTTGTTGGATTCGTGGGTGTCATCGGAGTTGTTTGATTCGTGGGTGTCCCAGGAGTTGTTGGATTCGTGGATGTCCCCGGAGTTGTTGGATTGGTGGGTGTCCCCGGAGTTGTTGGATTCGTGGGTGTCATCGGAGTTGTTGGATTCGTGGGTGTCCCCGGAGTTGTTGGATTCGTGGGTGTCCCCGCAGTTGTTGGATTCGTGGTTGTCCCCGGAGTTGTTGGATTCGTGCGTGTTCCCGGAGTTGTTGGATTCGTGGGTGTCCCCGGGGTTGTTGGATTCGTGGGTGTCATCGGAGTTGTTGGATTCGTGGGTGTCCCCGGAGTTGTTGGATTCGTGGGTGTCATCGAAGTTGTTGGATTCGTGGGTGTCCCCGGAGTTGTTGGATTCGTGGGTGTCCCCGGAGTTGTTGGATTCGTGAGTGTCATCGGAGTTGTTGGATTCGTGGGTGTCATATGAGTTGTTGGATTCGTGGGTGTCCCCAGAGTTGTTGGATTCGTGGTTGTCCCAGGAGTCGTTGGATTCGTGGGTGTCCCCGGAGTTGTTGGATTCGTGGGTGTCCCCGGAGTTGTTGGTTTCGTGGGTGTCCCCGGAGTTGTTGGATTCGTGGGTGTCATATGAGTTGTTGGATTCGTGGGTAACCCCGGAGTTGTTGGATTCGTGGGTGTCATCGGCGTTGTTGGATTCGTGGGTGTCCCCGGAGTTGTTGGATTCGTGGGTGTCCCCGGAGTTGTTGGATTCGTGGGTGTCCCCGGAGTTGTTGGATTCGTGGGTGTCCCCGGGGTTTGTGGATTCGTGGGTCTCCCCGGGGTTGTTGGATTCGTGGGTGTCCCCGGGGTTGTTGGATTCGTGGGTGTCCCCAGGGTTGTTGGATTCGTGGGTGTCCCCGGGGTTGTTGGATTCGCGGGTGTCCCCGGGGTTGTTGGATTCGTGGGTTTCCCCGGGGTTGTTGGATTCGTGGGTGTCATCGGAGTTGTTGGATTCGTGGGTGTCCCCGGAGTTGTTGGATTCGTGGGTGTCATCGGATTTGTTGGATTCGTGGGTGTCATCGGAGATGTTGGATTCGTGGGTGTCATCAGAGTTGTTGGATTCGTGGGTGTCCCCGGAGTTGTTGGATTCGTGGGTGTCCCCGGAGTTGTTGGATTCGTGGATGTCCACGGAGTTGTTGGATTCGTGGGTGTCCCCGGAGTTGTTGGATTCGTGGGTGTCCCCGGAGTTGTTGGATTCGTGGGTGTCCCCGGAGTTGTTGGATTCGTGGGTGTCCCCGGAGTTGTTGGATTCGTGGGTGTCCACGGGGTTGTTGGATTCGTGGGTGTCCCCGGAGTTGTTGGATTCGTGGGTGTCCCCGGAATTGTTGGATTAGTGGGTGTCCCCGGAGTTGTTGGATTCGTGGGTGTCCCCGGGGTTGTTGGATTCGTGGGTGTCCCCGGGGTTGTTGGATTCGTGGGTGTCCCCGGAGTTGTTGGATTGGTGGGTGTCCCCGGAGTTGTTGGATTCGTGGGTGTCATCGGAGTTGTTGGATTCGTGGGTGTCATCGGAGTTGTTGGATTCGTGGGTGTCCCCGAAGTTGTTGGATTCGTGGGTGTCCCCGGAGTTGTTGGATTCGTGGATGTCCCCGGAGTTGTTGGATTCGTTGGTGTCCCCGGAGTTGTTGGATTGGTGGGTGTCCCCGGAGTTGTTGGATTCGTGGGTGTCATCGGAGTTGTTGGATTCGTGGGTGTCCCCGGAGTTGTTGGATTCGTGGATGTCCCCGGAGTTGTTGGATTCGTGGGTGTCCCCGGAGTTGTTGGATTCGTGGGTGTCCCCGGAGTTGTTGCATTCGTGAGTGTCATTGGAGTTGTTGGATTCGTGAGTGTCACCATTGTTGGTTTATCAGTGGCTGTGTAATATGATGATGTAAAGGAGGTATTTGGTACATTTTACTGTAATTACCACATCGGGATTAGAAATCGTCTAGGAATTGAGAAAAATAATTTTAATATTATTATACAATGACGTTCTCAGATAGTGATTATTACTTTCAACTAATTTCTTAAAGCCTGAATACACAATTGGGTTAATGAAATTAATATTTGTTTACACTTGAGTCCGAATCAATGTAGGAAACTGTGATAGTACTATCCGAAATAGGAACCGAAATAATATGAAAACATTGTGGATTGCCACTTTCAAGCTGGGGTCACTCTGTTATATTTAATCATATGTTGACTTGTACATTTTGTGGTGTCAAGATAGTTCTAATATTGTAAATGAGTCATCAAAGCAAAAATACATCGGAACATTGATTATATCTTTTAGACAAATACTTTGAAGTAAGAAATTCCACAATATAGTTATCGTAAGCGTGGTATAACAGACAATCAAATCTGGTGTAATATTATGTGACGTGCTTTGGTGACATCTGATAAACTGCCAAAGAATGGTGTTTTTCTTACAAAATTACCGTTGATCGTGGTTATAAATACTAAAGACAACACATTTGTCAAGTTTGATTGCAAATTAAGGATAATATAGGGAAATTTTTTGACCAAACATTTTAAATAAATGGGTATAAAGCGCTCGCTCCTTAACGGTGACCCACAGAAGTTGTTCAACGTAATGGTAGACCAAGAACAATAATTGAGCTGTTTGTATAACTTTCGATTCCCATTAAGTAAAGGCTGTTTGCGGTGATACTGTGTAGACATACTCTTTTGAGAAGTAATTAACCGGCTCTTTTCAGAACTAATCACTACTCAAAAGAGAATTCCTGATCCCCATTAACTATTAATGCTTATGTAGACATTTTACCAAAAGTATACTGAACAGCAAAAGAAACGCAAGTCCGAGGTCTTGTCAAGTTTTCAAATAGAAGACAAACCATTTTGATTCTAATCACTCATTTAATGAAAAATGCTTTCAATTTGTGAGCTGAAAGTGACTGTTGAATGTGAAAATCTTGCAATGCAATTTCAACAGTCACTTTCAGCTCACAAATTGAAAGCATTTTCATTAAATGAGTGATTAGAATAAAAATGGTTTGTCTTCTGTTTGAAAACTTGACAAGACCTCGGACTTGCGTTTCTTTTGCTGTCCTCGGATTTGCGTTTCTTTTGCTGTTCAGTATATAATTGATCCTTATAACAGGTCTATACTTTTGTTTATGTATGTCTTAACATATGTACACACAAATATATTCAAAAGTCATGTTTTTGGTACAAAACTACCGAAAGGTGTAATGTAATGTGTTATTACTTGTATTAAAGACAACATTGGTCCCAAGTTTGATGGCCAACAGACGAAAATGAAGACAAACTGACATAAAATGGGTATTTTGTGTCTTCTTATTGGAATGGTTGAACTCAACATCCTCGGGCTCGAACTCGGACTCGAATTCGACCCTTCGGACTCGGGCTCGGACTCGACCCTTCGGAATCGTGACTCTGACTCTGACTTGTTACTCGGACTTTTTGTGTATGGATGCCTTATTTACAGACATTTTACCATAAGTATAAAAATATTGGCATTAAGGAATTTATAGGCCTTCCTTTTAGTGTACGTATAGTGATTTTTAAACATATTTTAAACATATATATTTATATATGTATTTATAATTTGGCTATTTATAGGAATAGGAATAGGAATTTATGAGAATTTTAATGTGTTGATTTTTAACCATCTGTTCCCTCCCACCGAGATTCCCTTTATCCCTACCCTCCTACCTGTATACCCAGATCTCCTTGTTCCCACACTATTATACAGCCACTATCCCTACCATCTGTTCCCTCCCACCGTGATTCCCATTATCCCTACCCTCCTACCTGTATACCCACACCTTTGTTCCCACCCTAGTATACAGCCACTATCCCTACATCTGTCCCCTCCCTCCATGATTCCCTTTATCCCTACTCTCCTACCTTTATACCCACATCTCCTTACCTTCGTTCCCACCCTCGTATACAACCAATATCCCTACCATCTGTCCCCCTCCCACCATGATTCCCTTTATCCCTACCGTCCTACCTGTATACCCACATCTCCTTACCTTCGTTTCCACCCTAGTATACAGCCGCTATCCCTACCACCTGTCCAGTCCCACCGTGATTCCCTTTATCCCTACCGTCCTACCTGTATACCCACATCTCGATACCTTCGTTTCCACCCTAGTATACAGCCACTATCCCTACCATCTGTCCCCTCCCACCATGATTCCCTTTATCCCTACCGTCCTACCTGTATACCCAGATCTCTTTACCTTCGTTCCACCCTAGTATACAGCCACTATCCCTACATCTGTCCCCTCCCACCATGATTCCCTTTATCCCTACCGTCCTACCTGTATACCCACATCTCTTTACCTTCGTTCCCACCCTTGTATACAACCAATATCCCTACCATCTGTCCCCCTCCCACCATGATTCCCTTTATCCCTACCGTCCTACCTGTATACTCGCATCTCTTTACCTTCGTTCCACCCTAGTATACAGCCACTATCCCTACCATCTGTCCCCTCCCACCATGATTCCCTTTATCCCTACCCTCCTACCTGTATACTCACACCTTTGTTCCCACCCTAGTATACAGTCACTATCCTTACCATATGTCCCCTCCCACCGTGATTCCCTTTATCAATACCCTCCTATATACCTGTATACTCACACCTTTGTTCCCACCCTAGTATACAGCCACTATCCCTATATACCATCTGTCCCCTCCCACCGTGATTCCCTTTATCCCTACTCTCCTACCTTTATACCCACATCTCCTTACCTTCGTTCCCACCCTCGTATACAGCCACTATCCCTACCATCTGTCCCATCCCACCGTGATTCCCTTTATCCCTACCGTCCTACCTGTATACCCACATCTCCTTACCTTCGTTCTCACCCTAGTATACAGCCACTATCCCTACCATCTGTCCCCTCCCACCGTGATTCCCTTTATCCCTACCCTCCTACCTGTATACCCACATCTCCTTACCTTCGTTTCCACCCTAGTATAGTCACTATCCCTACCATCTGTCCCCTCCCACCATGATTCCCTTTATCCCTACCGTCCTACCTGTATATCCACACCTTCATTTCCACCATAGTATACAGTCACTATCCGTACCATCCAACTCCGATTGTATGTGTTTATGTCTTTCTCGTTATTTAGTGTACGTATAAAGAATTTTTCGAAGTACTTGTACATTATTTTGTAAACATTTGCCTTATACGTGTATTTATAATTTGGCTATTAATTTTTTAATGAAAATTATTAATATTTTCCAGTGTTATTTGAATTTGTAAAAATGTAACTCTTCTATCAATTCCGCCACTGGCGGTGAACAAGTAGAATGCAATAAACCATTACATTTTCCCCTTTCTTCTACTTACTTTGAGCAAACGCCAGAACAAACCAGCCTCCATTTAGCACGGCAAGCAATAAAATCCAACGCATTGCGATGTCGGATCTCAGTGTATTACTTAACGTCATTTATAACTATTTTACCTCTAAAAAGAAACCTAGTTGTATAAACGTCCCATCACTGTATGGTAGCTTTACCCTAGACTTAGTTCACTTCTGACTAATGTAAGTTAATATTTAATTTTCAACAAAACATGTTTTTCACTTCCTTTAATGCAATAACATACTACAAATTGAACAAATAAAGGCGTTTGCGCATTACCAAATCCAAAGGTCATAATATTATGCTTATGCTTCAATTGTCAATCAATGTTTATTATTATAATTATTAGAGGTTTTGGCCTACTAGCTGAAACGCCTTCTGATTCTGGTCAAGATTTTAATTTATTATTATTATTATTATTATTATTATTATTATTATTATTATTATTATTATTATTATTATTATTATTATTATTATTATTATTATTATTATTATTATTATTATTATTATTATTATTATTATTATTATTATTATTATTATTATTATTATTATTATTATTATTATTATTATTATTATTATAATTATTATTATTATTATTATTATTATTATTATTATTATTATTATTATTATTATTATTATTATTATTATTATTATTATTATTATTATTATTATTATTATTATTATTATTATTATTATTATTATTATTATTATTATTATTATTATTATTACGCCTTCTGTCGTCCTGATTGAAATTTATGATTATGTGTTCAGGCACGGCTATTTTTAAAACATAAAATTCGAAGATGGTAGTAAAATAAAGGCAGGAAAAAAGGATTAGATGTTACATTAATGTTATTATCTATATCTTGTAAACTTTGTGGATTGATTGATTGATTGATATGGAGTGCCATAGTCGAGCGGTTTAGTGCATCGGATTCCCAACCGTGACCGGGGTACTTGTGTCCTTGATCAAGACACTTTACCATAATTGCTTCTCTCCACCCAGGGGTAAATGGGTACCTGTGAGAACAGAGTTGGTTGTTGATTAAATATGTGATCTTGATTAAAGAGAATACGTGTGCTGTGGTTATATCTGATGTGGTTATATCTGATATGGTTTAACATTGTTAAAGGAAAGATATGACATTGGTATTAAATCCAAAATAACCAAATTGTCGAATTACAACGTGACATTTACTATATAAAGCTGATTGTATAGTATAAATCTTTCCCGAAAAAAGTTGTATAATAATGTAATAATTAATATTTAATTCTCTTATAGCACATTTCAAACAATGTCTCAATGCGCTTTACATAATGCCCCTGGTTATTGGGCCAATATCATTCATGTAATCTTTCTCAGCTCCCTAGGGAGTATACAGACTGAGCTGCCGAAGTGCGGAGTCTGAGATTCTGCAAACTTCGGACTTGGTACCGAGTCCTAAATTCAGTTATATCCACTATGGGAACAAACACTGGAAAGTATAAATATGATAGTAGAGTTCATGTGATTTATTGATGGTATCAAATTCGATGTAATGAAGTCAAACAGTCGTGCTTTGAAATCAGATAACTTTTGACTTATTGCACTGTTCCGTAGCTGAAACATGCATGTTTAGTGTAAATACTACCGTATTTTTCAGGCCTGTGATTCTCAGGATTTTTCTCCTGATTTCAGGACTTTTTACAAATCTCCTTTTACCTGAAAATTTTCTTGAAAGAGAGGAAAGAAAGGAGTAACCTGTATTAAGCGTACTAACCTCTAGTTTCTTGTTTGTGGTTATGTAGAGAGTCTGTAAATCCTACAAAATTAAACATCCAGGAGGTTCAGGGGCTTTGTCCTCTAGACCAAAGGGAAACCAAGGCTAGCTACCCATTTT
>CM055819.1:53425792-53441644 GCA_029582265.1 Zoroaster sp. YZ-2022
CATCATGGTTGATTTGCGCATTAACGTTCACGAAATTCCTCATCTTTTCAAAAGACAGAAACGTGCCGTTACTAAAATGGTTATCGTTCCTATTCTATGTAAAGTTACAGCAGGTCTGCTGTATAACAAAGAATCTGCTGTATAATAAAGAAGTCTCCGTTAATACAATTGACAAAACAACTTGCTGTGAATGACCAACATATTTTTAATAGTGTACGTAGAGAAGTACAAAATGTACAAACTCTGCAAACAAATACACACACTTGATTTAATTTTGCCCTACACCGACGTGTGTATAGCACTGTATGCTCAGTGCTTTCCGAGTGTCTGTGAAAGAACTACACAGGCGACTCGGGCGGGATTCGAACCCACGACCTCCTGCTTACTAGTGCAGACGTCTTACCTCTCGACCACCGAGGCTTGTAGTTTATCAATTGTTTATCTCCCGACGCAAGAATTTCACCAATCTATAAATACACACACTTTTGCCCGGCGGGAAATCACCCTGGTACTCTAAAAACGTACTCACACAAAGTGTAAACAAGTTGCATGATCAATAGATGTATCAAAGAACGTTTGACTTACGACTGGTGTAACAACACGAAAGAGTGCTTGAGAAGCGGCAGAGTTAGGGTCTTGGTAAGCTGGCTTGTAGTTTATCTCCATGTCATTAATGTCAAGTACACGAATCCTGGATGTGAAAGCTGTTTTACCTGAAACGTGAAAATATTTATAAACTGTCTAACTGAGCTATCAATTTGTTCAATTCAATTAGAAGAGACGTTATATAAAACGGAACTGTTTTCATCACATGTCCTTGCAGTTAAATTTTATGAACCTATTTTTGCCAACAAAATTTGAAATTATGAAAAGTAATACGAACAGTAACACAAGTGTACAAAGAAATGTAAATTAAGTGAAAACGTATATACTGTGAAACTAAACCGACAACTCATTTCACATTTACTGTTATCCAGAACAGTTTTGACCCAAAATGACATGTCAGGTATAAAAACTGCAGGCAATTATTTGAAGGTTGCTTCTGACCCGGGAGTGTTACGAGTGTAGCTCCCAGTATATCTACGCCGGGTTATATCCGTCAAGTATGCAGGCCTAGAACCTGATGTAGTCCTTCGTAAGAACACCTGCACGTCTAAAGCCGGCTATAACAAACCTCCAAAATAGCAGGTCTAAACTCGAGAGGATATTCTCAAGACCTAGTTATCCCTACGAAAATTAACGAAAGTCAGCTGAATATTTAAGAAAATGTGCCCCAGGCATGAAAACAGAAGAAGAAAAAAACGAGGCTCGATAGTGTTGTTACTCTGCTGTGCTAGGATCTTAAATTGTTTGAACGCATCTAATGAGCAGGGAACCGGTCAGCACCAATCTCTTTTGTAGATCCTTAATCTACCCCGGACAATATTATTTCCAACTCACTGATGCAAACGCCTTCCTCGCAAACGTAGCCGTCTGATGTTTTGCATTTACATTCGTAGCCTTCTGGTAGCATCGAGTTGGCTTCGCAGTATTCCCCTTTCTTGGGGCACAATGGTGAATCCGCCACACATAGGTTCTTAGATGGTACCACTGTGGACGTTTTATTATAAATTAATAAATAAATAATGGGTTATAGACCTCAATCGCACTACAGCCGTCTCTTTGTCATCCAATATTATAGCACACCCCCACAGCTTTGTTTTATGGTGTAAACCGAGGACTTCGATTCCATTGTTCCCGTAGCAACCGAGGACGTGTAGTTCTCTATTGTGATTGCAACTAAGGATGCATTGTCCTTTTTGTTATAAAGTCCTCGGTTTGAATGCCTACACAAACTCACACACACATTTGCGTTACATACCCTATGTGGACATATTTTCCGTGTAGTTAAACCGTTGCTATTTGCACTGAAGATTCTTTTTGAAGCGGATTTTGTCTCAGTCTTTCCCTTGATTAATCTACTTGGAGTGTCATGGCCGAGCGGTCTAGCGCACCGAACTCAAGTTCTGGTGTTGCCAGCAGCAGGGTGTGAGTTCGAGCCCCGGTCATGACACTTGTGTCCTTGAGCAAGGTACTTAACCATAATTGCTTCGTCCTTCGGATGGGACGTAAAGCCGTAGGTCCCGTGTGTTGTGTAATGCCTTGAGTACCTTGAGCACTAACCATAATTACTTCGTCCGGATGGGACGTAAAGCCGTAGGTCCCGTGTGTTGTGTAATGCACGTAAAAGAATGCGCCTTGAGCACCACTTAGTTGGTGGATACGTGCGCTATATAAGTCCACACATTATTATTATTATTATTATTATTCATTTTGCGACAAATAACGACACATACTAAAATGCTTCCTTTTTGATCTGAGAAAATTTAGATTGTCTAATTCGTGAAAACGTCTCAATATTGTGTGGACATTTTTTGTTCTCAGGTCCACATAGCGTATGTAACGCTTACTCACACTCACACACAGATTATTGTCATTTGATTGGTGGAACACACATCGATTTATCGTTTGAGGCTCAACTGAAAATCGGTATTTGGGGGTGTCACACCCCCTTTGGCTGCGGCCATGTGAGTATTATTCATAATGCTGACGAATACAAATTTATAGCTTCACAAAAGACTCCAGAATACCCAGGCAGACAAACACACTCGCAGAATTCCTTATCGAGCACCCCTTCATTTTTACATGGACTCATCTGGCAACCTAGAGAAATTGATGAACACAATTTCTCTATGAAAAGTTCCGATAAGGTTTAAAATGGTGAATAATAAAATACCATAATAGTAAACATTTTTATGTAAAATGTCTCTGATGTTTCTTAAATACATATATTTGAAGGCATTTTCTCGAGCTTCTCGTTATCAACCTCAACGTAAAACCTAAAACTGGTTGCTTATTTAATGTATATCTTGATTTAAAGAGAGTAAAGCCAACATTACCAATGCACCTTCATTCTAAAACTATTAAAACTGACCAATTGCTATTCTTAATATAGATTATCATACGGTCTGATTTGATCTCCTGTTTGTCTATCTGTGGCCTGTAAATCTATGGGCTTTGTACGTTTTGTCCGTTAAGGTAAAATTATATTTCAATGTAAACCACTGACGTGGAACAATGTCACAACCTGTCATGAAATGTAACTGAAAGATGAGTGCAAGACGTTGAAATAATTATTTACATTTTTGGTTTGAAATTGACACTGTTTGCTATACACCGAAACGGCTCCACACAACACTATAACACTATAACACTATAAAAGGCCACACAACACTATAAAAGGCTATGTTTTCGAGTGTCTGTGGCTCGGGCAGAAATTGAACCCACACCGTCAGGCTTACTAGTACGTCTTTCCTCTAAATTATTATATTGTTCACCTGCAGTTACGATTTCTATTCCATTATAAATTATATTTGGTCAATATATAAATACGGTTTTGTCAGTTTTCAATTCCATGTTCTAAAGTGTCATAATGCAAAGATATTCAAGATAAGTTATAAATAGAAAACTTAACTGAATAAAAATCAGTGAAAACATACAAATACCCTAACTGTTTTCCAAAAAGTAAATTATAAAAATCAGTTTAGAAAAACAACCTTTCACGAATGACGACAATTAACCTCAATGAATCTTTCAAAGGATGTTTGTCAAGTGTCTACCACCTTTGCAAACAAAGTGTGAAAAAGTCATAGATAGGCTACCCATATTTTCCGTTTACACATCACGCGTTATCAAACCAACAAATCAGTTTTGTGAAATGGTTTTGAAACTTCTTTTGGCAATGTCTGATAATCACCTTTAGGACCAACGTTATTTTCAAGAGTTGATGATAAATATAATTGAGAAAATTAAGATTATAATTACCCTTTGTTGTTGCAATTAGCGTAGTGCCTGCATAGAACATGATGAAAACATGTTAAAAAAATTATAACGGTTAGAACACAAATACAAGTACATGCATTTATACATTATTCATGAATGTCCGAAATATGATTGAGACATTCTGATTGGTTGACAATTGGTTATTGGTTTGTTTAACCGGTCTTAAACGTTTTTTTTTGTAAACAGTTAATATTGTTTAACATCATTCCACATTCTTAAAATTTTAAATATGTGGGGAAACAAAATAAGTATTAACATTTTGACAACAAACGGCATTTATCAGTAAAACCTTACACGCCTTACACGCCTACCTTTTGGTACGTCGGCTGCAGTGGTTGTCGGAGTGGTGGCTTCAGTGGTTGTTGTCGGAGTGGTGGCTTCAGTGGTTGTTGTCGGAGTGGTGGCTTCAGTGGTTGTTGTCGGAGTGGTGGCTTCTGTGGTTGTTGTCGGAGTGGTGGCTTCAGTGGTTGTTGTCGGAGTGGTGGCTTCAGAGGTTGTTGCCGGAGTGGTGGCTTCACTGGTTATTGTCGGAGTGGTGGCTTCACTGGTTATTGTCGGAGTGCTGGCTTCAGTGGTTGTTGTCGGAGTGGTGGCTTCAGTGGTTGTTGTCGGAGTGGTGGCTTCAGAGGTTGTTGTCGGAGTGGTGGCTTCAGAGGTTATTGTCGGAGTGGTGGCTTCACTGGTTATTGTCGGAGTGGTGGCTTCACTGGTTATTGTCGGAGTGGTGGCTTCACTGGTTATTGTCGGAGTGGTGGCTTCACTGGTTATTGTCGGAGTGGTGGCTTCAGTGGTTATTGTCGGAGTGGTGGCTTCAGTCGTTGTTGTCGGAGTGGTGGCTTCAGTGGTTATTGTCGGAGTGGTGGCTTCAGTGGTTATTGTCGGAGTGGTGGCTTCACTGGTTATTGTCGGAGTGGAGGCTTCACTGGTTATTGTCGGAGTGGTGGCTTGAGTGGTTGTTGTCGGAGTGATGGGTTCCGCGGTTGTTGTCGGAGTGATGGGTTCCGCGGTTGTTGTCGGAGTGATGGGTTCCGCGGTTGTTGTCGGAGTGATGGGTTCCTCGGTTGTTGTCGGAGTGATGGGTTCCGCGGTTGTTGTCGGAGTGATGGGTTCCGCGGTTGTTGTCGGAGTGGTGGCTTCACTGGTTATTGTCGGAGTGGTGGCTTCAGTGGTTATTGTCGGAGTGGTGGCTTCACTGGTTATTGTCGGAGTGGTGGCTTCAGTGGTTGTTGTCGGAGTGGTGGCTTCAGTGGTTATTGTCGGAGTGGTGGCTTCACTGGTTATTGTCGGAGTGGTGGCTTCACTGGTTATTGTCGGAGTGGTGGCTTCACTGGTTATTGTCGGAGTGGTGGCTTCAGTGGTTGTTGTCGGAGTGGTGGCTTCAGTGGTTGTTGTCGGAGTGGAGGCTTCACTGGTTATTGTCGGAGTGGTGGCTTGAGTAGTTATTGTCGGAGTGGTGGCTTCAGTGGTTATTGTCGGAGTGGTGGCTTCAGTGGTTGTTGTCGGAGTCGTGGCTTGAGTGGTTATTGTCGGAGTGGTGGCTTCAGTGGTTATTGTCGGAGTGGTGGCTTCACTGGTTATTGTCGGAGTGGTGGCTTGAGTGGTTATTGTCGGAGTGGTGGCTTCACTGGTTATTGTCGGAGTGGTGGCTTCAGTGGTTGTTGTCGGAGTGGTGGCTTCAGTGGTTATTGTCGGAGTGGTGGCTTCAATGGTTGCTGTCGGAGTGGTGGCTTCAGTGGTTGTTGTCGGAGTGGTGGCTTCAGTGGTTATTGTCGGAGTGGTGGCTTCACTGGTTATTGTCGGAGTGGTGGCTTCACTGGTTATTGTCGGAGTGGTGGCTTGAGTGGTTATTGTCGGAGTGGTGGCTTCAGTGGTTATTGTCGGAGTGGTGGCTTCACTGGTTATTGTCGGAGTAGTGGCTTCAGTGGTTGTTGTCGGAGTGGTGGCTTCAGTGGTTATTGTCGGAGTGGTGGCTTCACTGGTTATTGTCGTAGTGGTGGCTTCAGTGGTTGCTGTCGGAGTGGTGGCTTCAGTGGTTGTTGTCGGAGTGGTGGCTTCACTGGTTATTGTCGGAGTGGTGGCTTCACTGGTTATTGTCGGAGTGGTGGCTTCAGTGGTTATTGTCGGAGTGGTGGCTTGAGTGGTTATTGTCGGAGTGGTGGCTTCACTGGTTATTGTCGGAGTGGTGGCTTCAGTGGTTATTGTCGGAGTGGTGGCTTCAGTGGTTATTGTCGGAGTGGTGGCTTCACTGGTTATTGTCGGAGTGGTGGCTTCACTGGTTATTGTCGGAGTGGTGGCTTCAGTGGTTATTGTCGGAGTGGTGGCTTCAGTGGCTATTGTCGGAGTGGTGTCAGGTTATTGTCGGAGTGGTGGCTTCACTGGTTATTGTCGGAGTGGTGGCTTCACTGGTTATTGTCGGAGTGGTGGCTTCAGTGGTTATTGTCGGAGTGGTGGCTTCACTGGTTATTGTCGGAGTGGTGGCTTCAGTGGTTATTGTCGGAGTGGTGGCTTCAGTGGTTATTGTCGGAGTGGTGGCTTCAGTGGTTATTGTCGGAGTGGTGGCTTCACTGGTTATTGTCGGAGTGGTGGCTTCACTGGTTATTGTCGGAGTGGTGGCTTCACTGGTTATTGTCCGAGTGGTGGCTTCACTGGTTATTGTCGGAGTGGTGGCTTCACTGGTTATTGTCGGAGTGGTGGCTTCAGTGGTTGTTGTCGGAGTGGTGGCTTCAGTGGTTGTTGTCGGAGGTGGCTTCACTGGTTATTGTCGGAGATGGTGGCTTCTGTTGTTGTCGGAGTGGTGGCTTCCCGGTGGTTATTGTCGAGTGGTGGCTTCACTGGTTTGTCGGAGTGGTGGCTTCAGTGGTTGTTGTCGGAGTCAGTGGTTCTCGGTTATTGTCGGAGTGGTGGCTTCAGTGGTTGTTGTCGGAGTGGTGGCTTCAGTGGTTATTGTCGGAGTGGTGGCTTCACTGGTTATTGTCGGAGTGGTGGCTTCACTGGTTATTGTCGGAGTGGTGGCTTCAGTGGTTATTGTCGGAGTGGTGGCTTCACTGGTTATTGTCGGAGTGGTGGCTTCACTGGTTATTGTCGGAGTGGTGGCTTCACTGGTTATTGTCGGAGTGGTGGCTTCAGTGGTTATTGTCGGAGTGGTGGCTTCACTGGTTGTTGTCGGAGTGGTGGCTTCAGTGGTTATTGTCGGAGTGGTGGCTTCAATGGTTATTGTCAGGTGGTGGCTTCACTGGTTATTGTTGGTGTGGCTATTGTCGGGTGGTGGCTTCACTGGTTATTGTCGGAGTGGTGGCTTCACTGGTTATTGTCAGATGGTGGCTTCATGGTTATTGTCAGGTGGTGGGTGGTGGCTTCACTGGTTATTGTCGGAGTGGTGGCTTCACTGGTTATTGTCGGAGTGGTGGCTTCAGTGGTTATTGTCGAATTAATTGGCTTCACTGGTTATTGTCGGAGGTGGTGGCTTCACTGGTTATTGTCGGAGTGGCTTCACTGGTTGCTTCACTGGTTATTGTCGAGTGGTGGCTTCACTGGTTATTGTCGGTGGGTGGCTTCACTGGTTATTGTCGGAGTGGTGGCTTCAGTGGTTATTGTCGGAGTGGTGGAAACTACTGGTTATTGTCAGTGGTGGCTTCACTGGTTATTGTCAGGTGGTGGCTTCACTGGTTATTGTCAGGAATGGTGGCTTCACTGGTTATTGTCGTCGGGTGATGGTGGCTTCACTGGTTATTGTCGGGTGGTGGCTTCACTGGTTATTGTCAGGTGGCTTCACTGGTTGTTGTCGGGTGGTGGCTTCACTGGTTATTGTCGAGTGGTGGTTTCAGTGGTTATTGTCGGTGGGTGCTTCACTGGTTGGCTTCTGGTTATTGTCAGAGTGGTGGCTTCACTGGTTATTGTCGGAGTGGTGGCTTCAGTGGTTATTGTCGGAGTGGTGGCTTCACTGGTTATTGTCGGAGTGGTGGCTTCAGTGGTTATTGTCGGAGTGGTGGCTTCACTGGTTATTGTCGGAGTGGTGGCTTCAGTGGTTATTGTCGGAGTGGTGGCTTCACTGGTTATTGTCGGAGTGGTGGCTTCACTGGTTATTGTCGGAGTGGTGGCTTCACTGGTTATTGTCGGAGTGGTGGCTTCACTGGTTATTGTCGGAATGGTGGCTTCAGTGGCTATTGTCGGAGTGGTGGCTTCACTGGTTGAGTGGTGGCTTCAGTGGTTATTGTCGGAGTGGTGGCTTCCTTCACTGGTTATTGTCGAGTGGTGTGGTTATTGTCCGTGTGGTGGCTTCACTGGTTATTGTCGGAGTGGTGGCTTCAGTGGTTATTGTCCGAGTGGTGGCTTCACTGGTTATTGTCGGAGTGGTGGCTTCACTGCTTATTGTCGGAGTGGTGGCTTCACTGGTTATTGTCGGAGTGGTGGCTTGAGTGGTTATTGTCGGAGTGGTGGCTTCACTGGTTATTGTCGGATTGGCTTCACTGGTTATTGTCGGAGTGGTGGCTTCAGTGGTTATTGTCGGAGTGGTGGCTTCACTGGTTTGTCGGAGTGGATTGTCGTGGTGGCTTCACTGGTTATTGTCAGTGGTGGCTTCACTGGTTATTGTCCAGATGGTGGCTTCTGGTTATTGTCCGAGTGGTGGCTTCACCTTCAGTGGTTTTTGTGGGAGTGGTGGCTTCACTGGTTATTGTCGGAGTGGTGGCTTCAGTGGTTATTGTCGGAGTGGTGGCTTCACTGGTTATTGTCGGATGGTGGTAGTGGCTTCACTGGTTATTGTCGGAGTGGTGGCTTCAGTGGTTTATTGTCGGTGGTGGCTTCACTGGTTGTTGTCGGAGTGGTGGCTTCACTGGTTATTGTCGGAGTGGTGGCTTCAGTGGTTATTGTCGGAGTGGTGGCTTCACTGGTTATTGTCAGTGGTGGCTTCACATGGTTATTGTCGGTGGTGGCTTGGTGGTTATTGTCGGAGTGGTGGCTTCACTGGTTATTGTCGGAGTGGTGGCTTCAGTGGTTATTGTCGGAGTGGTGGCTTCACTGGTTATTGTCTGGTGTTCGGAGTGGTGGCTTCACTGGTTATTGTCGGAGTGGTGGCTTCAGTGGTTATTGTCCGGAGTGGTGGCTTCACCGGTTATTGTCGGAGTGGTGGCTTCAGTGGTTATTGTCGGAGTGGTGGCTTCACTGGTTATTGTCGGAGTGGTGGCTTCAGTGGTTATTGTCGGAGTGGTGGCTTCACTGGTTATTGTCGGAGTGGTGGCTTCACTGGTTATTGTCGGAGTGGTGGCTTCACTGGTTATTGTCGGAGTGGTGGCTTCACTGGTTATTGTCGGAGTGGTGGCTTCAGTGGTTATTGTCGGAGTGGTGGCTTCACTGGTTATTGTCGGAGTCAGTGGTTATTGTCCAGTGGTGGCTTCACTGGTTATTGTCGGAGTGGTGGCTTCAGTGGTTATTGTCGGAGTGGTGGCTTCACTGGTTATTGTCGGAGTGGTGGCTTCACTGGTTATTGTCCGAGTGGTGGCTTCACTGGTTATTGTCGGAGTGGTGGCTTCACTGGTTATTGTCGGAGTGGTGGCTTCAGTGGTTATTGTCCGAGTGGTGGCTTCACTGGTTATTGTCGGAGTGGTGGCTTCACTGCTTATTGTCCGAGTGGTGGCTTCACTGGTTATTGTCGGAGTGGTGGCTTGAGTGGTTATTGTCGGAGTGGTGGCTTCAGTCGTTATTGTCGTAGTGGTGGCTTCACTGGTTATTGTCGGAGTGGTGGCTTCAGTGGTTATTGTCGGAGTGGTGGCTTCACTGGTTATTGTCGGAGTGGTGGCTTCAGTGGTTATTGTCGGAGTGGTGGCTTCACTGGTTATTGTCGGAGTGGTGGCTTCAGTGGTTATTGTCCGAGTGGTGGCTTCACTGGTTATTGTCGGAGTGGTGGCTTCAGTGGTTATTGTCGGAGTGGTGGCTTCACTGGTTATTGTCGGAGTGGTGGCTTCAGTGGTTATTGTCGGAGTGGTGGCTTCACTGGTTATTGTCGGAGTGGTGGCTTCACTGGTTATTGTCGGAGTGGTGTTATGGTTATTGTCCGGGTGGTGGCTTCAGTGGTTATTGTCAGTGGTAGCTTCACTGGTTATTGTCGGAGTGGTGGCTTCAGTGGTTATTGTCGGAGTGGTGGCTTCACTGGTTATTGTCGGAGTGGTGGCTTCAGTGGTTATTGTCCGAGTGGTGGCTTCACTGGTTATTGTCGGAGTGGTGTCGGTGGTGGCTTCTGGTTATTGTGGCTTCACTGGTTATTGTCGGAGTGGTGGCTTCAGTGGTTATTGTCGGAGTGGTGGCTTCACTGGTTATTGAGATGGTGGCTTCAGTGGTTATTGTCGGAGTGGTGGCTTCACTGGTTATTGTCGGAGTGGTGGCTTCAGTTGGTTATTGTCCAGATGGTGGCTTCACTGGTTATTGTCGGAGTGGTGGCTTCAGTGGTTATTGTCCAGTGGTGGCTTCACTGGTTATTGTCCGAGTGGAGGCTTCACTGGTTATTGTCGGAGTGGTGGCTTCACTGGTTGTTGTCGGAGTGGTGGCTTCACTGGTTATTGTCGGAGTGGTGGCTTCACTGGTTATTGTCGGAGTGGTGGCTTCACTGGTTATTGTCGGAGTGGTGGCTTCACGTTATTGGCTTCACTGGTTATTGTCGGAGTGGTGGCTTCACTGGTTGTTGTCAGAGTGGGTGGCTTCAGTGGTTATTGTCGGAGTGGTGGCTTCACTGGTTATTGTCGGAGAGGTGGCTTCAGTGGTTATTGTCGGAGGTGGTGGCTTCACTGGTTATTGTCAGGAGTGGTGGCTTCAGTGGTTGTTGTCGGAGTGGTGGCTTCACTGGTTGTTGTCGGAGTGGTACCACTGGTTATTGTCGGAGTGGTGGCTTCACTGGTTATTGTCGGAGTGGTGGCTTCACTGGTTATTGTCGGAGTGGTGGCTTCACTGGTTATTGTCGGAGTGGTGGCTTCACTGGTTATTGTCGGAGTGGTGGCTTCAGTGGCTATTGTCGGAGTGGTGGCTTCACTGGTTATTGTCGGAGTGGTGGCTTCACTGGTTATTGTCGGAGTGGTGGCTTCACTGGTTATTGTCGGAGTGGTGGCTTCACTGGTTATTGTCGGAGTGGTGGCTTCACTGGTTATTGTCGGAGTGGTGGCTTCACTGGTTATTGTCGGAGTGGTGGCTTCAGTGGTTATTGTCGGAGTGGTGGCTTCACTGGTTATTGTCCGAGTGGTGGCTTCACTGGTTATTGTCGGAGTGGTGGCTTCACTGGTTATTGTCGGAGTGGTGGCTTCACTGGTTATTGTCGGAGTGGTGGCTTCAGTGGTTATTGTCCAGGAGTGGTGGCTTCACTGGTTATTGTCAGGAGTGGCGGCTTCTCTGGTTATTGTCTGAGTGGTGGCTTGTCTGGTTTTTGTCGGAGTGGTGGCTTCAGTGGTTATTGTCGGAGTGGTGGCTTCACTGGTTATTGTCGGAGTGGTGGCTTCACTGGTTATTGTCGGAGTGGTGGCTTCACTGGTTATTGTCGGTGGTGGTGGTTATTGTCGGGTGGTGGCTTCACTGGTTATTGTCGGAGTGGTGGCTTCACTGGTTATTGTCGAGTGGTGGCTTCACTGGTTATTGTCGGAGTGGTGGCTTCAGTGGGTATTGTAGGAGTGGTGGCTTCACTGGCTATTGTCGGAGTGGTGGCTTCCCTGGTTATTGTCGGAGTGGTGGCTTCACTGGTTATTGTCAGGATGGCTTCAGTGTTGGTGGCTTCAGTGGTTGTTGTCGGAGTGGTGGCTTCACTGGTTATTGTCGGAGTGGTGGCTTCAGTGGTTATTGTCGGAGTGGTGGCTTCAGTGGCTATTGTCGGAGTGGTGGCTTCACTGGTTATTGTCGGAGTGGTGGCTTCACTGGTTATTGTCGGAGTGGTGGCTTCAGTGGTTGTTGTCGGAGTGGTGGCTTCACTGGTTATTGTCGGAGTGGTGGCTTGAGTGGTTATTGTCGGAGTGGTGGCTTCAGTCGTTATTGTCGTAGTGGTGGCTTCACTGGTTATTGTCGGAGTGGTGGCTTCACTGGTTATTGTCGGAGTGGTGGCTTCACTGGTTATTGTCGGAGTGGTGGCTTCAGTGGGTATTGTCAGAGTGGTGGCTTGGTGGTTATTGTCGGAGTGGTGGCTTCAGTGGTTATTGTCGGGTGGTGGCTTCAGTGGCTCTTCACTGGTTATTGTCAGGTGGTGGCTTGAGTGGTTATTGTCGGAGTGGTGGCTTCAGTCGTTATTGTCGTAGTGGTGGCTTCACTGGTTATTGTCGGAGTGGTGGCTTCACTGGTTATTGTCGGAGTGGTGGCTTCACTGGTTATTGTCGGAGTGGTGGCTTCAGTGGTTGTTGTCGGAGTGGTGGCTTCAGTGGTTGTTGTCGGAGTGGAGGCTTCACTGGTTATTGTCGGAGTGGTGGCTTGAGTGGTTATTGTCGGAGTGGTGGCTTCAGTGGTTATTGTCGGAGTGGTGGCTTCACTGGTTATTGTCGGAGTGGTGGCTTCACTGGTTATTGTCGGAGTGGTGGCTTCAGTGGCTATTGTCGGAGTGGTGGCTTCACTGCTTATTGTCGGAGTGGTGGCTTCACTGGTTATTGTCGGAGTGGTGGCTTCACTGGTTATTGTCGGAGTGGTGGCTTCACTGGTTATTGTCGGAGTGGTGGCTTCACTGGTTATTGTCGGAGTGGTGGCTTCACTGGTTATTGTCGGAGTGGTGGCTTCACTGGTTATTGTCGGAGTGGTGGCTTGAGTGGTTATTGTCGGAGTGGTGGCTTCAGTCGTTATTGTCGTAGTGGTGGCTTCACTGGTTATTGTCGGAGTGGTGGCTTCACTGGTTATTGTCGGAGTGGTGGCTTCAGTGGTTATTGTCGGAGTGGTGGCTTCACTGGTTATTGTCCGAGTGGTGGCTTCAGTGGTTTGTCAGTGGTGGCTCACTGGTTATTGTCGGAGTGGTGGCTACTGGTTATTGTCGTAGTGGTGGCTTCACTGGTTATTGTCGGAGTGGTGGCTTCACTGGTTATTGTCGGAGTGGTGGCTTCACTGGTTATTGTCGGAGTGGTGGCTTCACTGGTTATTGTCCGAGTGGTGGCTTCAGTGGTTATTGTCGGAGTGGTGGCTTCACTGGTTATTGTTGGAGTGGTGGCTTCACTGGTTATTGTCGGAGTGGTGGCTTCAGTGGCTATTGTCGGAGTGGTGGCTTCACTGCTTATTGTCGGAGTGGTGGCTTCACTGGTTATTGTCGGAGTGGTGGCTTAAGTGGTTATTGTCAGGTGGTGCTTCACTGGTTATTGTCAGGATTGGCTTCACTGGTTATTGTCGGAGTGGTGGCTTCACTGGTTATTGTCGGAGTGGAGGCTACGGTTATTGTCTGAGTGGTGGCTTCACTGGTTATTGTCGGAGTGGTGGCTTCACTGGTTATTGTCGGATGTAGTGGCTTCACTGGTTATTGTCGGAGTGGTGGCTTTCACTGGTTATTGTCGGAGTGGTGGCTTCAGTGGTTATTGTCGGAGTGGTGGCTTCACTGGTTATTGTCGGAGTGGTGGCTTCACTGGTTATTGTCCGAGTGGTGGCTTCACTGGTTATTGTCGGAGTGGTGGCTTCACTGGTTATTGTCGGAGTGGTGGCTTCACTGGTTGTTGTCGGAGTGGTGGCTTCACTGGTTATTGTCGGAGTGGTGGCTTCACTGGTTATTGTCGGAGTGGTGGCTTCACTGGTTATTGTCGGAGTGGTGGCTTCACTGGTTATTGTCGGAGTGGTGGCTTCAGTGGTTATTGTCGGAGTGGTGGCTTCACTGGTTATTGTCGGAGTGGTGGCTTCACTGGTTATTGTCGGAGTGGTGGCTTCACTGGTTATTGTCTGAGTGGTGGCTTCACTGGTTATTGTCGGATGGTGGCTTCACTGGTTATTGTCGGTGGTGGCTTCACTGGTTATTGTCGGTGGGTGGCTTCACTGGTTATTGTCGGAGTGGTGGCTTCAGTGGTTATTGTCGGAGTGGTGGCTTCCAGGTGGTTATTGTCGGGTGGTGGCTTCACTGGTTATTGTCGGAGTGGTGGCTTCACTGGTTGTTGTCGGAGTGGTGGCTTCACTGGTTGTGTCGGAGTGGTGGCTTCACTGGTTATTGTCGGTGGTAAACTTCACTGGTTATTGTCAGATGGTGGCTTCACTGGTTATTGTCGGAGTGGTGGCTTCACTGGTTATTGTCGGAGTGGTGGCTTCACTGGTTATTGTCAGGTGGTGGCTTCACTGGTTATTGTCTGAGTGGTGGCTTCACTGGTTATTGTCTGGTGGTGGCTTCACTGGTTTTGTCAGGTGGTGGCTTCACTGGTTGTTGTCGGAGTGGTGGCTTCACTGGTTATTGTCGGAGTGGTGGCTTCACTGGTTATTGTCGGAGTGGTGGCTTCACTGGTTATTGTCAGATGGTGGCTTCACTGGTTATTGTCGGGTGGTGGCTTCAGTGGTTATTGTCAGTGGTGGCTTCAGTGGCTATTGTCGGAGTGGTGGCTTCACTGGTTATTGTCAGATGGTGGCTTCACTGGTTTATTGTCGGTGGTGGCTTCAGTGGTTGTTGTCGGAGTGGTGGCTTCAGTGGTTATTGTCGGGTGGTGGCTTCACTGGTTATTGTCAGGTGGTGGCTTCAGTGGTTATTGTCAGTGGTGGCTTCACTGGTTATTGTCGGGTGGAGGCTTCACTGGTTATTGTCAGGTGGTGGCTTTGCAGTGGTTGTGTCGGAGTGGGTGGCTATCAGTGGCTATTATCGGAGTGGTGCTTCACTGGTTATTGTCGGAGTGGTGGCTTCACTGGTTATTGTCGGAGTGGTGGCTTTCAGTGGTTATTGTCGGAGTGGTGCTTCACTGGTTATTGTAGGGTGGTGACTTCACTGGATTTATTGTCGGAGTGGTGGCTTCCAGTGGATTGTTGTCGGAGTGCTTCACTGGTTGTGTCGAATTAATTGGTGACTTCACCTGGTTATTGTCGGAGTGGTGGCTTCACCTGGTTATTGTCGGAGTTGGTGGCTTCACTGGTTATTGTCGGAGTGGTGGCTTCACTGGTTATTGTCGGAGTGGTGGCTTCACTGGTTATTGTCGGAGTGGTGGCTTCAGTGGTTATTGTCGGAGTGGTGGCTTCAGTGGTTATTGTCGGAGGGCTGGGGTCTGCGGCTGGGTATTATGATGATGTAAATGAGATATTTGGTACATTTTAATGTAATTATCAACAGAGGATTAGAAACCAGAAGTAATGGAAATATTTTAACATAAATTGTACATTGAAGTTTATATATTTATTATTAAATTCTACTAATTTTTGTAAATCCTGAGTACACTTTTGGTCAAGTTGCTCAATGAAATTATTGAAACAATGACAGTACTGTCATTGAAATACTGACCGAAATAATATCACAGTATTGTGGTTCGCCGCTTTCAAGCTGGGTTTACACTGAAAAGTTGTTCATTTCATGGTATCAAAACCTATTGGTGAAATATAAGTGATCACTGTAACATCCTTTCTGTTTGAGGTGTTTTCATATAATTTAGTACAATGAATCGAATTAGATTGCAAATGAATTGTTATCTTCAAGAGAATTCCACGTTGGCAATAAATACGAACAAATGTGAATACATATTCTTGTTAACGCCATATTGTAACACGCCAAAACTAGAAGTACATACTGGCAATAAGATGAGTGTAATGGTTAGGCCGACTTACTTTGAGCAATTGCCAGAACAAACCAGCCTCCATTCAGCACGGCAAACAACAAAACCCAACGCATTACGATGTCGGATCTCTGTGTATTACTTAACGTCATTTATAACTATTTTACCTCTAGAAAGAAACGTAGCTTTATAACAGTCTCATCACTGAATGGTATGGTGGCTTAATCCAGGACTTAGTTCACTTCGATTAATGTAAGTGTAAGTTAATATTTAATTTTCAACAAAAACATGTTTTATCACTTCCTGTAAT
>CM055819.1:54176549-54287700 GCA_029582265.1 Zoroaster sp. YZ-2022
AAAATTGCAGATAACAATCGCTGGAGTCACAGCCATATCCAGCCTGCCCTGTCGGCTTCCTCAAAGGCATTACCGGGGTACTATTCGCGAATACTACAATGCGTACAACCACCAGCAGTGCTCTAGACAGAACAGCGCAATTTGCAGCATTACTCGCGAATAGTATTCGCGAACAGTTCGCGAATAGTTAGTTCATGACCGCAATTTTTATGCTGTGTAAAGGCAATACATTATTGCAGGCAACAGTCGCCGCAGTCACAACCATCCAGCCTGCCATGTCGGCTTCCTCAAAGGCATTACTATTTGCAAACACTACAAGTACAAAGCTTACCACCATGACCAGACAAAACGGTGTAATTGCCGCCAGCTTAATAGGATTACTTGTGAATAGTAGTCGTGAATAGTAAGCAAACAAAGGCAACTGATCTTTATTCGCGAATAGTTGTAGAGTATTCGCGCCTGCGCGATTAATCGAATAATTCAAAACCGCGAATACGATTAGTTAACAACTATTCGCGAATATTCGAATAATCGAATTATTCGCACAGGCCTAGTGGTAACACAATTTTTTTACTTGGCCGAAATGACGTCATAAAAAAAAAATTTAAAAAAATTGAAGTTGGCCATCAAAAAAAAAAAAAATTGAAAAAAAAAAAAATTTCAATCATGAAAAATTTCAATCATGTATACAGCATCTTGACCTTGATTGTGGCGCAGCGGTGGTGCATTGTGGTGCATTGCCATTACAAACTGCACAAAATCACTGCAGACAAACTGCACACTGTGGAGGTGGAGCAGTGGTAACACAATTTTTTTTTTACTTGGCCGAAATGACGTCATAAAAAAAAATTTTTTTTTTTAAAATTAAAAAATTGAAGTTGGCCATCAAAAAAAAAATTATGGTGGCTCCACCACCACAGTGTGCAGTTTGTCTGCAGTTTGTCTGCAGTTTGTCTGCAGTGATTTTGTGCAGTTTGTAATGGCAATGCACCACAATGCACCACCGCTGCGCCACAAACGAGGTCAAGATGCTGTATACATACTACTTATACAATAGTACATGTTGGTCGCGACTAGGATACGCGTCATTGTGCGTCATTGTCCCTATTCGCAGGGGCTACCGAACACTAACATTCCTTCGATTGATTACTGCATAAAAGGACTGCTCGTCCCCGCGATCACCAGATTCTAAGCTTCGGTTTACCAAAGACGGACGGACGGACAGACAGTCCTGTGGCTGCCGGGCCAGCCGTGAGGCGTTGCCCCATGGAGTGAGTCGAGTTCCCGCTGACACTATATCTTCCATCATGGTCACCATCAACACTACTTTGTCGGCCCGTCTTCAACCGACTCTTCTCCCTGCTGCCGGTTTTGGTCCCTGAGTTATTGATGTCGTCACGACTAGACTCTGCCCAAGGACTAGACCAGCACCCGCCAGTCTACAAAACCCCAGCCTAGTTTCTCATTGGAGGTACCTCCCCTCAAAACCATGAACGTTTTGTTATTTATTATATATTTTCATTAATAATAATAATAATAATAATAATAAAGATTTTTAGCGCGCACATATCCACCCTGCTGGGCGCTCAAGGCGCGGAAACAAAGAAAAAACATTAATACAAACAATATACAATGATAGCATAGGGAAAACAAATTATGTACCGAGATACATGTACCTACAATGCAATTACAAATATACATCATCTTTGAAGAGTTGTGACATAAGATGAGTTTTAAACATCGACTTGAATCTGGTTATACTATGACAAGATTTGAGTTTAGTTGGAAGATGATTCCAGAGTCTCGAGTTGCGACAGAAAAACGACCTATCACCCCAGTTTCGTTTTGAAGTTGGTTCCTTGAGGAGTGACATGTTGCTGGAGCGCAAATTGCGTGATGGAGTGTAGACTTTAAGTAGTTCAGAAATATAAATTGGAGCAATGTTATTAAAAGATTTGTGAACAATTAGCATAAGTTTAAAAAATTGAATGTGATTACTGTTTATTTGAACTGTTGATTATTTGTTATATTAAATGACTTATATTTTGTTCTTCTAAATCCCGACTCCTATATAAATTCCTTTCAGTGGTGGTCTTTCCCTTTCTGTTAAGTTGATCAATTTGGTTCGAGACTTCGTAACAGAACAACTCTGTCACTATAACATAATTAAGAGATTATAGAATAAGGGTACAGTATTATAAAGAGAATGAAGAAAAAAGTCTTTGATCCTATATTAACCACAGTGTTCCTATAGCACATAATTACATGGATGGTTATTATGATTAGTGATAGAACAACCCTATGTCACTATAACATAATTAAGAGATTATAGAATAAGGGTACACAGTATTATAAAGAGAATGAAGAAAAAAGTCTTTGATCCTATTAACCACAGTGTTCCTATAGCAATAATATTACATGGATGGTTATTATGATTAGTGATAGAACAACCCTATGTCACTATAACATAATTAAGAGATTATAGAATAAGGGTACAGTATTATAAAGAGAATGAAGAAAAAAGTCTTTGATCCTATATTAACCACACAATGTTCCTATAGCAATAATATTACATGGATGGTTATTATGATTAATGATAGAACAACTCTATGTCACTATAACATAATTATTAAGAGATTATAGAATAAGGGTACAGTATTATAAAGAGAATGAAGAAAAAAGTCTTTGATCCTATATTAACCACACAATGTTCCTATAGCAATAATATTACATGGATGGTTATTATGATTAATGATAGAACAACTCTATGTCACTATAACATAATTATTAAGAGATTATAGAATAAGGGTACAGTATTATAAAGAGAATGAAGAAAAAAGTCTTTGATCCTATATTAACCACACAATGTTCCTATAGCAATAATATTACATGGATGGTTATTATGATTAATGATAGAACAACTCTATGTCACTATAACATAATTATTAAGAGATTATAGAATAAGGGTACAGTATTATAAAGAGAATGAAGAAAAAAGTCTTTGATCCTATATTAACCACACAATGTTCCTATAGCAATAATATTACATGGATGGTTATTTTGATTAATGATAGAACAACTCTATGTCACTATAACATAATTAAGAGATTATAGAATAAGGGTACAGTATTATAAAGAGAATGAAGAAAAAAGTCTTTGATCCTATATTAACCACACAATGTTCCTATAGCAATAATATTACATGGATGGTTATTATGATTAGTGATAGAACAACTCTATGTCACTATAACATAATTATTAAGAGATTATAGAATAAGGGTACAGTATTATAAAGAGACTGAAGAAAAAAGTCTTGATCCTATATTAAGCACACAATGTTCCTTTATAGCAATAATATTACATGGATGGTTATTGTGATTAATGATAGAACAACTCTATGTCACTATAACATAATTAAGAGATTATAGAATAAGGGTACAGTATTATAAAGAGAATGAAGAAAAAAGTCTTTGATCCTATATTAACCACACAATGTTCCTATAGCAATAATATTACATGGATGGTTATTATGATTAATGATAGAACAACTCTATGTCACTATAACATAATTATTAAGAGATTATAGAATAAGGGTACAGTATTATAAAGAGAATGAAGAAAAGTCTTGATCCTATATTAACCACACAATGTTCCTATAGCAATAATATTACATGGATGGTTATTATGATTAATGATAGAACAACTCTATGTCACTATAACATAATTATTAAGAGATTATAGAATAAGGGTACAGTATTATAAAGAGAATGAAGAAAAAAGTCTTTGATCCTATATTAACCACACAATGTTCCTATAGCAATAATATTACATGGATGGTTATTGTGATTAATGATAGAACAACTCTATGTCACTATAACATAATTAAGAGATTATAGAATAAGGGTACAGTATTATAAAGAGAATGAAGAAAAAAGTCTTTGATCCTATATTAACCACACAATGTTCCTATAGCAATAATATTACATGGATGGTTATTATGATTAGTGATAGAACAACTCTATGTCACTATAACATAATTATTAAGAGATTATAGAATAAGGGTACAGTATTATAAAGAGAATGAAGAAAAAAGTCTTTGATCCTATATTAAGCACACAATGTTCCTATAGCAATAATATTACATGGATGGTTATTGTGATTAATGATAGAACAACTCTATGTCACTATAACATAATTAAGAGATTATAGAATAAGGGTACAGTATTATAAAGAGAATGAAGAAAAAAGTCTTTGATCCTATATTAACCACACAGTGTTCCTATAGCAATAATTTTACATAGATGATTATTATGATTTTTCCATGTTAATCCAGTGCAAATAAGCAATCCCCAAAATATATAACAATCATTTTTGTAATGATTGAATCATAGTTTTAGTCATATTGAGGGACAATTTATTGACTCTGAACCAATTTGCAACTAATTTAATTTCATTGTTCACTGTGTCGATGAGATAATTAAGGTAACTATGAGAGAGGAATAAATTTGAGTCATCAGCAAACAGAATAAAAGAAAGTACATTAGAAGATTTTGTAAAATCATTTATGTAAGGGTTTTAATTTTGATCCTTGAGGTATGCCATATGTAAGAATGCTTGAATTTGAATTAATACCATCAATAGACGCATATGAGATCTGTTAGAAAGGTAATTGTTAAACCCACTCTATAGGAAAGTCCCTTGAATGACATAAAAATAAAGTTTATATAAATTTCAAGGTCAATTGTATCGAATGACTTCGAGAGGTCAAGGAATATCCCAAGAGTATGTTTTGAGTCATCAATATTGCATGACGAAACTTTATTTAAAAAAATTTTTAAAGGTTGAGTGTCAACCACTGCGAAATCCAAATTGTGAATTAGCCAAGATATCAAATTTATCTGAAAATAATATACGGGCATAAGCGCATTTTTCAAAAATCTTGGAAAACGTAACAAGATAGAGATAGGCCTAGGCCTGTTATTATTGAATTAGGATGACACCCGTCATTTTACACATCATTGGCCTATCTCGGCATGAAGAGGCTTCACAGGAAAATATGTCTGTCTTTTGGTGGTATATAGAATTGGAATTCGATAGTCAAGCAAATTGTACGTAAATACTGTCCAAAACAAGTTGGTTGCCAAAATCTCCGATGGTCGCCATTTCTGCATGAATTACAACGATAGAACTTGTCATAGGAAGCATTTGTTGATGTCTGCATAGATATTATTTGAGGTCACTTTGCAATTTGTTGAAAAGTAAAACAAATGAGAACGCTGCTTTAAAATCAAGTAGCTGCCATAAATCCAATAGTATGGCCACCATTTCCACATAACATGGCAATAAATTGAAACATGTGTATACACGACAGCTGCATGGTTTTTGTTTATTTGGTTGTATTTTAGGTTACTTTCCAGTTTCTGTAAGTAAATTAATTGGTAGAAACCCGATCAATTGTGGTCGTGAGTTTTAGAGGGAATTATTAAAGCATTATCTTGCAAATCACCAGTGAGCATTTGAATTTGTTCTTCTTTTTCGCAAAAGTTGTATATAATTTATTTTTCCATGTTTGTAATTTTAAAAATCTGTAAAGTGCAGAACACACTTGACTCATATCACTATTCATCGCAAAATTCTGCAACAACGGTTGGAATCATAGGCCTAACAAATTTTTCAATGAACATTCTTCGGGTTATATTTTAAAGCTGTCTTTAGTATTTGGGGCAGTAAGCTATTCATAACAAACATATATGCCGAAGTTCACCTTCATCCATCAGTGATTTAATTGAATTCATTTTGTATCTATATGAAGCATAAAATAGTGACTTATCGGAAATTCAGGGATTCGGGAATACTATGCAGTTAAACAAAAGCACTCAGGTGATATGGCCTTATCATATTCTGGCTCATTTGTTCAGTATTTTACTGTTGTAAACTGCATAATGTAAACTGTGGCATGTTTTAACTCTTGCAGCCAGCCTGTATACTCAAAATTCTGCAATAGGCCTATATAGTTGCATTATGCCTAATAAAGTTTTCAGTCAACATTCTTCGGAGTTATATTTCAAAGCTACATTCCCGGCCAAAATAGTTGGGACACGTGACAATAAACATACCCTCCCCTGTCCCCCGCTCCCCCCCCCCCCCACATCAATCTTTAGTATTCGGGGTTATAATATGCTATTCATAACAAACTATGGTGAAGATCTGGTGAAGATTCATCGTCATTCATTTAATTGTATAGATGGAAACAACCTTCAATGCTTGTTCCCTGCATACTTGTCACGGGACCTACTAATATTATGTCCACAATTTTCACAATTTTACAATCCAAAATGGCAGCCAAATGATGCATGTCAGTCAAAAAATGGCATCCTAAATGTTGCATGCTGGGAATGCATGCTGGGAATAGTATTAATTAAGCGGATAAAGGCAGCCATCTTCAACCCTGATGTAGACTTTGAAATTGCTAAATCAGTTCGCCAAGCAAGTTAAATTAATTTAAAATGTCAAAATGGCTGCCCCTTTAAAATTCAAGATGGCGGCCTTGGCCCAAGTTATACATAAAACATGCGTAATAGGCTTGAAGACCCTAAATATAGCATTAAACATTTAAAAGAAAGTTTTGGTAAAATAATGTACAAGATGGCGGCCAAATTTGCCAATTAAAAATGGTACCTCGTGTTTTTGAATTCAGCATATCAAGATATTGACAAACTGTTTTGGCAATGAAAATCCAACTGGGGATAGGCTACAACAACATGTGGACTAGTATAGGCTTAGGCCTATGGGGTGTCTGTAATAGAAAAATACACAGGACAAAATAATGTAATAATCTCTGTGCTCTGATTACAGTTTTTTTAGTGGGCGATAATTATGGCGGGGGGGGGGGGCGTTAAAACCTTTTCCCCGTCTTAAATATTGGTCATGTCCCCCGTGTTCCCCCGCCTGATCACCGCCCATGCTGTACAGAACAAACGGGACCGTCCGGTCTATATCCTCAATTTACCCTAAATGACGCACCTAAGGATATATCACCAACTGGACAGTAACTTACAAATGAAATTAGCAGTTTGGTGTTTCAGTTTGTTTCAGTAACGGGGGGCCGTTAAAACCTTTTCCCCGTCTTAAATATTGGTGTGGGGTGGGGTGGGGTCATGTCCCCTGTGTCCTCCCGACCGATCACCGCCCATGCTGTACAGAACAAACGTACGGGACCATCCGGTCTATATCCTCAATTTACCCTAAATGACGCACCTAAGGACTGGACAGTAACTTACAAATGAAATTAGCAGTTTGGTGTTTCAGTTTGTTTCAGTAAGGATTCTCTTGTAAAATGCTGAATTTCAATGCATGATCATACGCGTGGACGTCTTGAGCGCCGTTTTTGATATGCACAGAATTGTGGTCATCAAGGAATTGATGTTGGTATAATGATTCACCCCAAACTGTTAAAGTTGAATAGGGGCACAGAAAATGTACCCAGAAGGAATGACCAAGCTTTGTGGAGGGTGCTTGTTAGTGTTCCGGCCTCGGCTGAATGATGATGATGATGATGAAACTGTTCAATCATGTTTCATCTTATTCCAGATGGCTTGTAAAATTGTTTTAATCTTGAAAATAAAAATATTGTTTTAGATTTTTAAAATAAAATGGTATAATTTGGAGAAGCTCTCAAAACCTTTAATCAATATTCTTGAAATACCAATAAAATGGAAGGTGGTTAAATTTTGCAAAAGTACTTTAAAACTTTGAAATGTGTAAAAACTGTTAACATTTTGTCAAATAAAATATTTCTTTTCATAACCATGATATTAATGTTTCATTTTCTCAATAATTATCCACTACCGACGAAGTAAACACCAACGAATTAAATAGTCTTCGTTCGCTTCTTCTATAAGCAACGTGTCCATTTTCAGGATCAGTATTTGCAAATGCAAAGCATTCATATATCTGTTGGTTTCCACAGAAAACAGCTCATTGACGGCATAGAACAATAAAATCACAGATATTTGTGGGAAAAAATGAGGTCATGTAAATCCCTTACTATTTGTATCTAGTAAAATCAGCCGTTAAACAACTTTTTCCGGTTTCACAAGCACCAACTTTCCAGTAAATCATACAATTTCACTATGATTTTTATTTTTGTAACAAATTAAGCATGACTTAGATAAGTTTATGCAACCAGTAATTATAGTTTTGTAAGTTTTCCAAGAAATGCTAAGCCAAAGGTAAGTGCGTCATTTCACGAGTGCGGCGAATTACGTACATGGACGATTATTATTTTTTATTTATAATAATAATATTTATAACTAAAATATTTAAAACTAAATGAGGCGACACGCACGGAGACCAGAAACCGGACATTTTGTTTGGTCTAGCGTTTAGTTCCAGATTTAGTCAAGCGCCCTCAATCGTTAATTTGGCAACAGTTTAACAATGGCAGCACCCATGAATGTTTATTAACATCGGGCACGGTCCGTGTTGATTTTATGCCACAACATCGAGTCCTCACTTCTTAATCAATATCAATGGCAACTTTACAGCCAGGGAACGTTCTGGGAAACAGTAGGCGAAAGCCCGTTATCTCTAAGACGAACCAGAGCACAAGAAATCGACATGGAAAAATTACAGCCGAAGCTGGTGACGTTCGAACGAGAAACATCGCTACAGCTCCTCAACGTCAACAAGTCAAGCTGTTCGACATCGCATTACCACCAGTGGCAGTGTTGGCAATATGAGCAATAAGACACGTCGAAGGTAACTACTAGTACTAATAATAATGTGTTGACGTGATGGTTATTCACATTTTTAGTATTTGAGGATGTGCCGAATTGTTATTTGTTGAAACTTGAATATATAAAAGTACGTTTAAACCATACATTTTCATATTGTGACGGTCAGTGCATGTTGCAAATAATGTTATTAGTTGGTGTAGCGCAGTTGCGAGCTGGTCGGGTTTTCCGATCTACGCATGCGCGTGGGCATTGCGTGCTGCATGCGGGATGTCTGGCACACTCGGTGCCGGCCAGACAGTCAGTTCGCTGCAAGATCTCAAAGGAAGAACAAGGTATGGTTTGCATGCTCTGTATATTGTGCCTAGGTTTAATGTACTGACTTAAAGGAACACTGAAATAAAGGGCAATATTGGTCTTAATAAATGTGTTTGTATAATAGAATAAAACAATGTGTATCTTTTCCTCCAATTGTAGTTCGTTCTGTTAATTTTTAAGAGTTTTTCCACTTCATGTAGCCCCCACTTTTGTCACCGAAAATCGCCATTGAATGATGTAATGCATCACGTGATTCGTGACGTCGCCAGAGAGAATTCCCAATAATAAGCTATGACCAAGCCGTCGGATGTTTATGTGTGCGTTTTGTTGTTCCAGCGTGTTCGTGCCAGCTGATGATACGTGATTTAACTAACTTCGCCTTTATTTTCAGTATATTTTTCTCGAATTTCTTATACATTACCCTGAATTTCCCATACATTATGCCGACAAGATGTATCGTGGCAGGTTGTAGCAATACCCATGGCGACGGTGTAAAGCTCCACAGGTTCCCCAAAGACGGCAGCACTCGGAAAATCTTGTCCGTGAAAGTGCGGTTGACGACTGAGCGAAATGGCTCGGCCGACTCCAGCCACCGTGATCTGCAGTGATCATTTACCGCCGGCGACTACGTAAACAAGCCTTCACGGAGAATTCGATGTCAAAAGAACCCAAGCTAAAGACAACTGCGATTCCAACGAAAATAAAGAAGCCAGTTTGTCCTGCCAACGACAAGCCAAAGCGACGAAGCGGTAGGTGAGTCACACGGGTTTTGTATTGTACAGCGCGCCGCCATGTTGGGTTTCGGACAACAACAATACGGCGTAGGCCTAGTACTACTAGTACTCAGTGACGGTACATGAACACTGCATTATAATTTTCCCAATCAGACTGCTCAATGAGCTGAAACCTAGTGATAACAAGCTGAGTAAAAACATTGTAAAATTGATCAATACTCTTTTAAAATTATGGACATGATATTGAAAGGAAAATCAATTGTTAGAGACATCACAAATTAACAATCACACTCACAGGGCCAGGATCCTTGATACAACTTGGCTACATGCATGACAACATGTATTGCGGCTAGGATAAAACCGTCTGCATTGTAAAAAGAGCATCCAACCGTATCTATCCTCTCTCCTTTACGGAAAGTTCTTTAAGGAAACAAAGAGACATTTTTAAATAAACTAATGACTACTTATAATTGCTGATTTTAGTAGTAAGACGTTTTCATGCTGTTCCTATTATAAAGTGTGTCCCCTAAAAGAACATAGAGATCATAAATGAAACAATGCCAATATTCGGAAGTTTGAAATGCTTGATGCTGATTATCAATCATGTTTTTATTTGTCCAATCAAAGGCTTCATCTAGCTGCTCTGCACTTCAATGAAAACAGTGAAAGGGAGCAGGCCACTACAACGCAGGGTGTGAAGCGGTACCGCCTGAGTAAGCCGAAGTACACGAAGGGGAATGCTACCGTCAAGGCCATCAAGGAGCCAGTTCGCTTAAGTAAGTTTAATTCAAGGAACTATTAACAAAAGAACCAAACTGAGGGGCAGGGTGGAAGATCACCCCCCCCAAACAACAAATATTTTGTGCACACCTAATTCCCAACCCCTTTCCCACATTAAAAAAAAATACCCCCCTGTGAATGGTCCTGTCCAAAATGTCGAACCCTGCAAACAACTTCTATACCCCCCCCCCCCCCCCCCCAATTTTGTTTAAATAAATAAATAAATACATAAACAAAAAAAATGAAGAAAAAATTCCAAGGACGAAGTTAGTGAATGTAGCTATCTTACACTCGAACAGGGGGAAAATAATAAGTAAAAGCAATTGGGTGTACAACTTTTTTGTTTTGTTGCTCTTCTAATTTTTGTTTCTCAAATTTGTTTCCTTCAAATTACAGCTTATGCAGAAGACTTGATGGCAAAAGTGGCAAGATGTGCCTGCAAAGCCAAAAAGGCGAAGAGAAAGGCACCTCCTACCCTGGCTAGCAAGTATGACTACCCATCCAAAGATGAGCTGATCGCATCACACTGTAGTAGATTTAATTTAAAATGAGATTTGTACATGTACACTGTATACAGCAAAGCATACATGGTTGGGATAACTTAGAAAGAGTTTGGAGGATGTACTAGAAGTAATTTGACAATGTATTTAATCATTTTATTGGAAACAAAGGAAAAGAGCTGGTAGTCCAATACAGTGAACCATGTTGGTGGACACCTGCATGACTGTTCACAACGATACAGTTATAAAAAACAAGTTAAATAATACAAGTCTACAAAGATGAGGAAATAAAACAGAAAGATTTAAAAACACCGAGTTCATAAATGTAAAAAATTTACAATGAAAAGTTAAACTATTTTATCCCTAATTTCATTTAAAAAAATGACCAGGGTGTTGCTCATTTTAAGTAGATGTTAAATATGTTTCAGGTTGTCTGCAGTCTTAAATAAACATGTAATCCTACCTCAAATGTTATGAGACAAACCTCATATTGCCTGCAACCTCAATATTGGCAATAAGCGGCTTGTAATTGTTATATTAGGAGTGAGAGCATTGTCTATGCCAAACTAAATCAAGACAGTCAGCTCAACAAAGTATTTTTGTAAGTTTTAAAGAAGTACACATATCAGGAATGAGGCTTGTTACAGCACACCAAACTGGGATCTGGAAGCACATTTATTGCTCGACAAATTAAGATAAGTCCATGAACATATAACTGGTTTGTCTTCAGAAAGACCGAGACCGAACCCACTGTAAATTACAGAAGTTGCAGACATGGTTTGAGGGGTTCGACCCCCACCAAAACATTTTCTAAACAATTATAGTAAAAGAGAAGAAAATGACAATTCACAGACCAGTCACCCCTGCAAAAACTCATGGATCCGCCGAGTTGACAATATTGTTGTGTCTCCAAGTGTACATACATGTATGAAACAGTGATATGCTTCATATAAATTTTAGTAGAGCCTACATTATGTCCCTATTCTCAATTGCTTATGAAACGAAATAAAACTACCTTTGTTTTATACATTTTACACAAAAAGGCGAAGTAGTCCAGTTAACATTCATGTGTATTTAAATGCCAATAAAAAGTAATTTGTTGTTTATACTGGCCATTATGTACAAACGATTATAATGCATTCAATGGGCTTTGATTTTAACTTTACTCCATAAATAAAAGGTAAAATATGGAATTATCACAGCCGATCTGTTGGTATGATTTAAAAAAAAAAATTTTTTAAATTATATGAGTAATGTGAATATCAAAATAAAGTCAAAATATTTAAACCTTATACAGGAGTGGCAGTTATTTTGCATACAGTTTAAATCTCTTGAAAACCCTTGTATTGATCAGAGGGATATTCAGCACGGATCTTTGCGACAGCACAAGAAGGCAAAGGTACACGTACACTCCTTCCCAAAAATCCCCAACACCATCTTGCCATCTGACGATAGGCTGTGTGCCTGTACTTCCTGTATGGAAACAAACAAAATTAACAAATCAAGTTTTAAGCAGATTTCACAAAAAGGGGATTGGGAAGGCAGGAAGGATTTCAGCATAGCAAAAATTTGGATTGAAAATGTTTTGCGCACCATGAATGCTGATTTTGAGTGGCAAATTGTGATTTTTGAGTTTTAAATGATACATTTAGTGTTGTATTTTGCTATGCGATACAAAGGAAATCTAAAACTGGAAGGGACCAGTTGCTTTATCTTTATCTAGCGACAAAAAAAAAAAGTATTTGTTTAACAAATTTCATACTTGAATTTGTTATGACTTTCACATTGTTGGAATTTATTTCTTACTGGTTTTCGGTGGCATCTTGCCTTGCGTTTCCATACTGCTGACGATATTAATAGTAGGCAGTGTCCAGGACCCATCTGTCGAGGCATACTGTACTGAACCCAGGATGCTCAGTTATGCAGTTAAGGGAAGCCTCGTCTACGTCATACTCGTCCATTTTCTGCACAACTTGTTGGATCTCCTAGCAACAAACAGACTCCCTCACAATTGGCATTTGCAAACAACAATCGCAAGAACACCTGAATAAGAATAATAATGCAAAAATAGATTATATAAGCCCCATTTTATACATGATTATATAAATTGAATTACATGCATAATTTAAGTACCAATATTAAAGTAATTTCTGTCAAGCATTTTGCTGGCAAAAGAAAATGTCATTATCATTGTCCATTGATTGAATCTGACATGTAACGTTACAGATGCCGGATTACACGTTTTTTAGGTGCAATCAATGCCTATAACCGTCTATTCCCGACACGTTCTTGTTTGTTTCACAACAACGTTAGTTATTTCCCTTTTATAAAGATTCCATTAGTCAAAAAATACAGCAAGGCGATGTTATGTTGTTTCCAAGTAAATAATATATTCCAATATGTTGAGGGAATTTGTCTAACATGATTGAAATGCTCACCAATTTATGTTGCCGAGTCTTCCGTCCTCGTCGTTATGCACACCGGGAATTTCACCGCCGTCACTGTCGCTGCTGTCGGCCTCTGGCTCGTACATATAAGGTTCTATAACCCCTTCTTCGTTTACGTGCTGATCTTCTGAGTCAGTAAATTCCTCCTCCGAAAATTCAGCATCAAATTCACTTTCTGACGACGACATTTCTAAACCATTTTCCAGTATTTTCGGCAAGAATCAACACACGACGCACACTTCCGCTGCGTGCATGCGATGCTAGCGTCCCGGCCCACGCAACAAATAGCCTAGCCGGCCAAGCGCGAAGCCTACATTCTCTTCGTGACGTCATAGCTACAGACGTGAGTCATGGTGCAAAATGACCCCTTTTCGGGGCGGGGTTATCGGCGTCGACCTACACTTCGTAAAAGCTTAAAATTATAAAAACCGCGCTAAACATTGATAATTTATATGTTTATTATCAGTCAAAATACCATAGTTTACAATATCCGTGGCTTTTAAAGCTCTATTTCAGTGTTCCTTTAATGTAGCGTGTGTGTGATCTAGCTCATCACTTGGTTGAACCAGTATTGTGTGTGCACTGGTTGAAGGTGGAATATATCCGTGGGGGATTGACTATAGCTGCGGGCTGGTCGATCGTCGGGTGGACAGTTTAGTGTCGCCGTTAGCTATCGCGGTGTGCGTGGTTGAACGGTAGGACCGAATTGTATTCGGGGTAGGCTGTCGGGAACGCCCGAGTCCGGTGGTGAGCATAGGGTTGAATTAGCAATTGGATCGTGGTAGAATTGCAGAGTTAAGAGTGAGCTCTGACAAGGGAGGGCTGCCTTGCCGTGAAGGTACACAATTGAATGGTGGTTTATTGCTGTGAATTGCATACAGTCGGTATATTACGGGCATGATTATAGACAGGGCGGCTTACATTAATGGTTGAATGTGACTTAGGTGGCTTCTGCTCATCCACATATTTCCTTGTAATTAAACCACACGGTTACCTGTAACTACGAGTATTCGAGATTTGCTGAGGAAAGAAATAAAGCACATGGTTGATTGTTCTGTTTCATGAATTCATGGACTCTTGTGAATCATTTGGTGCATAAATTATTGTTTGATATAACAGTAGGGAGAGACAATTAATTTCCAATCGGCGGTAAACTTCCTCCAAAACGAAGCTTGTCCCTAGCGTTTAGGCCGCTCAATACTAGGGTCCAGGACCACGTATATTTATTCGTAGTGATCAGGTCCTGTAGATAAAAATAAATCGGCCACAAATGGTGTCAGAAGTGGGATGATTGGAATTGATTGTTGATCTCTCTGTTCAAATTTAAGAAACGTTATTTTGGATAACTGTTGTGCTAAATTCCTGTTGCTGGGTTTACTCATAAACTGTGTAAAAAAGTACTGGCACGAACGAATACGAGACATAGTTATGAGTGGATTTCGGAAGGGTCAAGAGGGGACCTTAGGTGTTGAAGGTCAGTTGCAGATAATCCAAGATGGATTAACTAGTGCAAGGTTGGATATGGAACTTTTGCAGTGGGAGAAAGACCACTATGCTAAGAAACATGCTGAGAAGATGCTGGAGCATGGTGGTGGCACTGGCTCCCCTGGTGGGGAAAGCGAGAGGGTGAATCATGAGAGTAGTGGTGTGAGGTTTAACCCTTTCCTTACCGTAGGCGACTTTAGTCGACTGCACTCATACCCCCTCTTCCTTACCATAGGCGACTTTTGTCGACCAAGCTTTCACACAAAAAAGCACTGATCAAGCCTGAGCACAAAGGCCATTTATTATAAAGCTGTAGTTTTGTCCATGTTCACCCTCCATACCCAAGCTTACAATGGTTGGAAAGAGCAAGATCGGATCTTTTCATTGATGGTGAAATAAAATAAGGTTGCTATTATGCAATCCCTTCAAATTGTAGTGTAAAGATCCGAAATGCCAAACATCTACGGAGCGCCATGTGTTTGTGTACAAAAAGTGTTTGAGTTTACAGATCACACTGAGGAAACAAAGACAGAGAACTTGGACATTTATTGACCGATCTTAATGTTTTTTGGATTTTATGAAAGGGAATTCAATAAGTAAGATATGTTTTATTATTTATTTTGCTGTAAAACGATATCTTCAAGGTGATAATAGAGTTTGTAAAATTGGCCTTTGAACACAAGCTTTCTCTGTTGTGTAAGAATGTGTGCTTCACGCTTGAGTGGTCAAACAATACGGTCACCAGCGGTTGTTTATGTCAAAACAATTCGGTACTGAGAGGGTTAAGGTGGATTCGGACATTGAATTTCAGTACCCAGATAAAGCTTCCGGGTATGTCTCGGATAATGGGGCGAGTTCGTCTCCAGGTGTAGACAAACAACCTCAATCGGGCCCCGCGGTGGGGAGGGGTGTCCATTTTTCGGAAAGCACCCCACTTAGGGACTTTGTCTCAGGAATGCCCTCACGAGCAGTTGGGAAGCCAGTCACTGATGTTGCAGATGTGTCGCAGTCATTTCTGTTCAGTCAGAATTGTACGGAACAGGGGAGGAAGAGTACCAACCCGTTCCTGGAGGATGGAGATATGGTCAATCCAAAGAAGTTGCACAGTGAACTTTTAAGTTTTGCAACCAGACCAGTGGGTGAGGCTGGCAACATCTTTCCAGAGAGAAAGGCGCAAACCTCAGTCACGGCACCAACAACAAGTATGAGTCCTCGGCCTTTGCAGAGGGAGTCTAGAATTATCGTTGACGAAGATGGGGGTGGTTTGGAGCGTAAGTGTCGACGCCCAAACATCATTCCCGACAGATATAAGGGGAAGATTTTGTGGAGAGAGTATTTTCAACATTTTGAGTCATGTAGAGAGGTTAATGGATGGAACGAAGAGCAAGCGGCAAGGTATTTGTCGGCAAGCCTTCAGGGCGATGCTCTTAGAATTTTGGGGGATGTGTCGTTGGGTCGTCGGCGTACTTACGGTGAGCTTGTGAAGCTACTAGAGAGAAGGTTTGGTTCAGGGAGGCAAAGCGAGAACTATCTCGTGGAGCTAAGGCACCGACGGCAAGGGTCGAAGGAGAGCATTCAGGAACTTGGGCAGGCTATCCATGAGTTGGTGGTCAGGGTGTAACCGAGTTGGTGAGGTTACGCGGGATGGTGACAACGAAAAGAGTCAGAGATTATATTTCTTTACAAGTTATTTATTCGGCGTGGTGTGGATACAGTATTTACACTTTACAAAACGACAGTCACTAATAATATTATGGCTTTCTGTAAATAAAAGGGAAACAAATATTAAATCCATCGAAATTCAGTTATCCATTCAAAATATTATACACAAATTCTGTATCTTTAATAAAACAGTTAATCTAACCTAAAGCCAATTTCATTTCAGCAATCATTCTTATAATAAAATCTTACAATCATTTTAAGGTTAAAGACACTTACCGGCGCAGTTGTAGTTTCTCTACCTATGCCTCACGGAGACTGACGGCTTACCGACTGAAGATAGGGGCCTAATAAACGCAGCCCGGCAATATCAATAATTAAACAGCAAAAAAAACTCTCCAGAGGAGTAAGGTGTGGCTTCAAGGATTGCAAGAAGTCAAATGCGCTATACCCTACTTGCATACTCTCCAGGAAAAATGTCTAGGAATCTCCGGAATGTTCACGCCCATGTGCCTATAGCCGTTAAGAGGTGCATTTAAATCGTCCGCCTTATGCAAATTATGCAGTTAAAGAACGCTAGCGGGCGCAAAGTGATCAACGCTGGCGGCGCTGTTCAACTTACTTCGCCTTCTGTGCAGTGCAAGTTCCAAGCTTTTATATACAAAGAAAATAAACAAGGTAAACATTAGGTGTATTATACAGGGGCCTGGCAGCGTAGTTAGTCTGGCTGGTCACAAGGGCTTACCCTGATATTCAGGGGGACTCTCGTGAGAGGCTAGCGAAGAATCACTTTCTTGATGCAGTGGATAGTCGGACTATTCGGGAGGGTATAAACAGGGCCCGCCCGATAAATCTTGATGAGGCCATCAGAGCCGCGCTTGAGACAGAGAATTTTGAAAGGGTTGAGCAACAGAGAGTGTTGGATGGAAAACCCCCTAAGATTGCAAGGGGACTTGGTGACGACATGACTCGGAGGATAGAGAGGATGGAAGATCAACTGCAGGTTCAGGCCGATTCTTTGAAGGTGATGGCTGATATGATGGGAAGGTTGTCTCCCGATCAGCCTATTCTGGTGGGTCATCCTATTCCAGCTAAGAGAGGGAACCAGAGAGGCAGGTCGAGAGAGTGGAGATGCTATAACTGTGATGAGAGGGGCCATTTCGCCCGAGATTGTAAAGAACCTCTGGCAGGGAAACTCTGGCCAGCCCAGCGGGGGACCCGCGCGGGGGCTGGAAACCAAAAAGGGTCCAAAAGAAAATTCGAAGGTGGGCAGAAAAGTGACGACGGGCAAAGAGTGATCAATCTGCCCAAATGGACTGTGAATCCACGGTATGGACTGTATGTAAATGGGTTTGTTCGGGGTACGGAGTGTCGGTTTTTGATTGATAGTGGTTCGACTGAGACTTTAATTGACAGTGAGGTTTACTACAGGATACCGACGGAGAAGAGACCAGTTTTGGAACAGGATGGTGTTCAAGTGACACAAGTGGATGGTAGTCCGCTGTCGGTGCTGGGTGTTGCTGATGTAGAAATCAATGTCGGTCGGACGACCCAACTGGTCAGGGCAGTCTTTACCAGCATGAGATCCTCTGGAATCTTGGGAATGGATTTTCTTATGGCTACCGGTGGGAAATTGGATTTTGGGTCTCGGAAGTTGACCATAAGCGGTGAGGAGATAAGGTGTACTGGATTAGAGGGGGCGCCTTTTGTTGGTAGGGTGGTTGTCTTGGAGAACACGGTGATCCCTGCGGGTCATGAGGCAGTCATTCCGGGTATAGTGACGAGGAAAACTGGTGAACTGGTGGGACCGGCAATAGTTGAACCTTTACAGGGTGGAGGTGAGCTTGCCAGAGAGGTACCAGAGAGGTACATCAAATGTTGAACTGAAATACCACGGAGAGGTCTGGAAATGTCTGAGTGACTTCCAGGATGTTTTTTCCAGTGGGGATCACGACATTGGTATGACAGAGGAGGTTAAGCATCACATTCAGACTGGGGATGCCAGACCGATAAAGGAGAGGCCACGGCGCCACCCTTTATGCAATCAACAGGAAATCCAGAGACAAGTTGTTGATTTGGAGAAGACGGGGTGATAGAGCCATCGGACAGTCCCTGGGCCTCTAATGTCGTCTTGGTTGGAAAGAAGGATGGTACCAAGCGCTTCTGTGTTGATTACAGGAGGTTAAACGCGGTAACCATTAAGGATGCCTATCCTGTGCCTCGCATTGATGAAACATTTGATGCATTGAGTGGGGCAAAGTGGTTCTCGACACTTGATTTGGCTTCAGGGTACTGGCAGGTGGCACTGGATGAAGACGCCAGCCAGAAATCCACGTTTGTTGTGAGAAATGGGTTGTATCGGTGGAAATGTATGCCTTTCGGGCTTTGTAATGCTCCGGCGACCTTTGAGCGCCTCATGGAGAAGGTTATGGCAGGCTTGCAATGGGACATCCTCCTCATCTATTTGGATGACATAATTGTTTTTGGACAGACAGTTACGGAGACAATCGAGCGTCTCAGGGTGGTGTTGGCTAGGTTGAGACACGCAGGGCTGAAGTTAAAACCCAGCAAGTGTCACTTGTTTCGTCAGTCGGTGGCCTACTTAGGGCATATTGTGTCCTCAGACGGTGTGGCTACGGATCCACAAAAAGTACAGGCCGTGGCTGATTGGCCTGTTCCGAGGTGTGTAAGGGATGTGAGAAGTTTCTTAGGCCTCGCATCCTATTACAGGAAGTTTATTCGTGGGTTTGCAGGGATAGCTAGTCCTCTGCATGAGTTGACTGAGAAATCAAGAGATTTTGTTTGGAGTGAGTCCTGCCAGGCTGCATTCGAGGAGTTGAAGAGTAGGCTCCAGACTGCACCGATCTTGTCCTATCCAATTCCCGACCAAGATTTCATTTTAGACACAGATGCCAGTGGTGACGGCATTGGGGCGGTGTTGTCCCAGGTGCAGGATGGGGACGAGAGAGTCTTGGCTTACGCAAGTCGTAAGCTCGGTAGACCAGAGAGAAATTATTGTGTCACCCGTAGAGAATTGTTGGCCGTGGTGGTATACTTGAAGCATTTCCGCCAGTATTTGTACGGTAGAAGGGTCACAGTTAGAACTGACCATGCGGCACTTCGGTGGTTGCTCAGGTTTAAAAATCCTGAGGGTCAGTTGGCACGATGGTTGGAGGTGATCTCCGAATACGACATTGAAATTCAACATAGGCCTGGCAAGAAGCATTCCAATGCTGATGCGTTGTCGCGACGCCAGTGCAAACATTGTGGCCGAGAAGAGGGCAAGGAAGAGGTGCTGGATGTTGAAGAAGCAAGCCCTGTCGTTCATGAGGTGCAATCTCCGAAGAAAGAGTCGCTGGCTAGGGGCCTTGTGGTTCAGCCAGAACTGTCCTCTGAAGCTTTGAGGAAAGCTCAGCTGGAGGATGAGGTCATAGGTTGGTTCATCCGGAAGAAGGAAGAGTGTGACAGCCGTCCAGATTGGAAGGCAGTGTCTGATCTTTCTTTGAGGCATAAATCCTACTGGTCTGTATGGAAACAGTTGGTGCTTCATGAGGGTTTGTTTTGTAGACAGTGGGAGTCGGATGATGGGAGAACAACAAGATTGCGTCTCGTTCTTCCGAATCAGTTCAGGAAAGAGATTTTGAGTGAGTTGCATGGCGGGCAAATGAGTGGTCATTTGGGGGTCAACAAGACGATGGCCAAGGCGAAATATCGATATTTCTGGCCCAGCATGTCAGCCGACATAAGGTCCTTCTTGAGAAGTTGTGACATGTGTGCTAGGAGAAAGTCTCCTGCCAAGAAAAGAGTTTCTCCTCTACAACAGTATCATGTGGGGGTACCCATGGAGAGGGTGACGTTTGACTTGCTTGGGCCACTGCCAAAGTCCGATGGTGGTAATCAGTGGGTTATGGTTGTGGGCGATTACTGCACGAAGTGGATGGAGGCCTATCCGCTTCCAGATGCTACGGCAAGTACTTTTGCTCTCAAGTTGGTTAATGAGTTTATCTGCCGGTTTGGGGTGCCGCAAGAGCTTCATTCTGATCAGGGCATCAATTTTGAGTCCAAGGTTTTCAGCGAGATGTGCCGTGTCTTGGGGATCACCAAAACCCGTACCACTGCCTATAATCCGAAGTCTGACGGGATGGTGGAAAGGTTCAATAAGACTTTGGTTAACATGGTGGCAGTGCTCATTGATCCAAGAAAGAGGCAGAGGGATTGGGATGAATGTCTCCCTTATGCCACGTTTGCTTATCGGTGCACTCCACATGAGACACTGGGGAGTCACCCAATATGATGATGTTGGGTCGAGAAGTGAACATTCCGATTGATTTGGTGGTCGAGTGTCCCGACGGTTCAGATGACATCGGTACGGATTTCGCAGAGAAATTGCGGTGCAATATGAGACAAGCCCACGAAAGAGCACACCACTACTGCCTTGGGAAGAGCTCCCGACGGCAGAAGAAGAACTATGACAGAAGGGCAGCGGACCATGGTTTGAAGGAAGGGCAATTTGTGTGGCTCTTTAACCCAGCTAGAAAAAGGCACTTAATGCCTAAACTTCAGTTACGTTGGGAAGGTCCCTGGCTGATTATCAAGCAGTTGTCGGATGTGATTTTCCGGGTTCAGCTGAAGAAGAGAGGTAAGGCCCAAATGCATAAATAACCCGGTGTTATAAATCCCCCGGTGTTGGCCCGGTCTTAAATTAGCCCGGTGTGAGTCATGAAAGCGCTCGGTAACTCAAGCGTATCGCTTAGTTGCCTTCTGGACTCTGGCTCTGGGGTCGAACAAAAGGCTGGCTAATCGGATAAGTCACTATTGTTAAAGGATTATTCGCTGGCTAGTGATTTTGGATAGTGTCGGAGGTGCCAGTTACTACGATTTTTGGTTTAATTCAGACGATTTCTTCACCCCTTTTAAGATTTTTCTGTGTAAATTTCCGTTGGTAACATGCACACGTTAATAGGTCTTGAGTCCTTTTTATTTCCCCAGCACATAACATTAGGATGCACATACCTCGTAGCAGACTAATAATTGTATGAATCTTAGCGCCTAAATCAGCGACTATGTGGCTGTGTGTACATAAAAATATAATTCTCCTTGGTAAATTCGCCTGTATCGGCGTAAACAAGCGCCACAGCTTCCCAGGTCTCCGCAGTTTACGCACAAACATAATACATCTGTACGTTGGGACCGGCGTAGACAAATCGTCTTAAAATACTACTATAAAAGCTACTTCTCTTTTGCACCGGCGACGAATAATGTTCCACATGCCTTGAGCGTAACATGTACAGTATACAAATGAAAATGTGAACGTGGATGCACATTTTAGTCTGTGGACTCATCGTCGAAAAAAGTCCCCCATATGCAACTTCGGGTACAATCTTTGAAAATTTCATGGATTATTCTTCAAACCATAAAGAATCCAAATCAACTTGATGCCATTTTTTCTATGACCGGAATGATGTTTTCGAGGTATTTTTCGAACTAAAACGCAAACGACGAAACAAAAATTAACGAATTAGCCTACACTTTTTCCCAATTGATGCACAACGCATTTTTCGGAATCATTCGTGTTACCACTGTGCAATAGTATTCTCAATTGGTGTCCATTTCGCAGCCGGGACACTGCCATGTGTCACTTCGCGCTGTATCCGAAAATCACACACAGTGCGGTGCAGTGTACATGTATGGTTTATACATGTACGTGATTCATGTCGCGACGCGTCGGTGCATCCCATCACTGAACTGTCTTTGTTGCATGGTTTTGTGTCACAATATCTTCGTATTAAGTAGAACAAATAACATTATTCTTAACAGTTATACACTGTTGGCACGAAAATTGCCACAGACATTTGTAGAAAAACCTACTTCGAGACATCCAGGCACGGAAAAGGAACACATCGGACAATGACAGAGCCCGGATGTTATGTCTTAATTTGCTGAAGAGGGAAATCCCGAAAGATGAACTTGCCTGTCAGAATGTGACAGGAAACTCGCGCGACGAGAATAACAAAATATGTCAAATACCACAAATCAACGGAGAAGTGATTTGTAAGATGAATATATTTGTAAGATGAATAATTGTAAGATGAATATATTTGTGGAAATAGGGGATCGGGGTTTAAAATAATGTTTTGTAATAAAAGTGTTTTGAAATTTCATAACCTGAAGTACATTGTCTGTTCTTACACTGTTGTTAAAATGTTAGACCCAAAATTCAAATTCCTTGTACAAAACTCATTTTGATTGAAACGGCAAAAAATATCAAACTTAATAAAAAATAACCAAATTGATGAAATGGTTCAAAAGTAAAAAAGAAAATTACTGTATAAGCGCTGGTACCGTGAGTGAAAACGTCTAAACTGATGTGTCTATTTTAATATGTTATATCTCCAAATCCATTCATATTAATACAACACTGAAATTTTAAAGGCTGTGGTTGTATTTTGTCCTGTAAGAGTTTACATAAAATATTGTTCTTCGCGGTGATTTTTTATATTCTTATTTCACGAGCCCATCACAGCTGGAGTAGGCTCAATAGGCGGAACAGCCAAAAGGGCCAATCACTGATTGCGTGACGGATCACGTGATGCATTTCCTGCTATTCCGTGAAAAACGTACTCCCCGTACACATTATTTTAAATCACAAATCATTTGGTGCTGTGACCACTTTCGCTCGATTTTCAAGTATTAAACATTGAACCATTTTCAAGCAGTACAAGTAGCACTTTCCCTGTTTTTGTTCGTAAGGAAATATTGAGAAGAATTCTTCCTCTCTTCAAATCTGGAATCATAACTGAAAAAATGTGTTCTTGTGCTTTAGAAAACGATTTTGCAAACGGAATGTTTTTGTACTAGTTTCTAGGTGTGTGTACGCAATGCTGTGTTATTTCAAAATTTAGCACTGGTTCCTGTGACATGCCTAGCAATACGCCATCTTTAAACGGTTCAATTATAGTTCTAAAATGTATGCCTCTCGTCATAACTTCTGCAAAAATATTACACGTTTGGGAAGTTTTTATTTATTTATTTTTTTAATTTTTTTTTTTAGGGAACTCTATAAAAGCACTCACACGTAGTTAATACTGGCAAGTCTTGCGGTTTTAAGGATTAGCGCTGGAGGCCCTTTGAATCTGCTGACTGCCAGCGGAGCTATTGTTCCCTTACCCAGGAGGATTAGCGCTTGGCAAATTAGTTCTTTTGTTGTCAGTAAGACTAATTGCGGTGACACCATGTAAGAATCTCAATTGAGTAGTAATTAGTTCTGAAAAGAACTGGGGGTACATCTCGACGTTTCGATCAGTATGCTCTGATCGTCCTCAGATCGTCTTTTGTTGTCCGTACTGGCTGGCAAGCAAGCAAGCAAAGATCTCTCCAGAATCCATAATGAGGATAAACCCGGTCTGATTCAAATTTTAGCCCGGTAAACAATACCGGGTTCTGACCGGGTTCTGACCCGGCTACCAAATTCCACTGGGTTATTTATGCATTTGGGCCTAAATGTAAAGTCGTTCATGCAGACAGGCTAAAGCCCTACCTTGGTGAAGAACTTAAGTCATGGATTGGGACAGCTGAGAGTACTGACTTTGAGGCAGAGGTTGCTCAGTCAGAGGGTGGTGAAAAAGCTCCCAGTGGAGGAGAAATTCCCGGCGTGGAACTCTCTGAGGAGGTCCATCCACCAAGTGGTGATTTGACGGGACTAGTAGGGACTCCCTTGGGTGGGGAAAGTCCGTCAGTGGAAGTATGTAATAATGAGGTTGATGAGATTCCAACCAGGCGATACCCGAGGCGGAAGCATGAGCTTCCAATTCGTTTTAGATAAGCTTTCAGTGGAAGTAGTTGTTTTGTGCTCCGAAAAGAAAAAAAATGAGAAAAACAGAGAGTTGTTCTCGACTATAACCATGTTTTCTTTTGTGTTTCTCTTCAGAGTTGAGTTTGATAACCAAGTTGAATAAGATGGCTGGAAGAGCGAGAGGAGGGAAGAGGAGTAAGCCGAGACAGTATCGTTGCACTCAGTGCCTCAACAACTTCCAGCAAGCTCAAGGGTTGTGGCGACATATCAGAGAAATTCATGGTCCGGTGAAGTATCTCTACTGCGGGCGGTGCCTCTTTAAGGCGACCAGACGAGATACCCTCATCCGCCACTATCGCCGATTCCATGGAGAGCACGAGGGGGAGAGTCATCGAATCCAAGCAGAGTTGGAAAAGCCAGACACCCCCTCTCCTGTAAGTGTGGATGCCGGTTGGAGGCCGGCTACAGTGGGCAGAGCCACTACAGCACCAGCGACTGTGAGCGCCCCTCCAGCGACACCTCAAGACCAGGAAGCCGACCAGAAGGATGTACTTTCCTTGTCGCCTACACCCATCTCGGCTTTGAACCAGTCGCCCTCTCCAGTCCCCTCGGTGGAAGCTTCTCCCCCCTTCTGCCCCATTGCTCTGGTCCCATTGGGTAAGCCCAGGGGTATGCTGGCCATGTTGACCCCAGCATCCCCAGAATCTTCGTCTTCCATGCCGTCCCTGGAAAGGATAACACCGCCCCCTGTCATCGCTGAGGAAAAGGCCACACAGACCCCTCCAGCTCGGCGAGTGGTGACCGCCCTCGTTAGAGAACATCATGTGAAGGTAACCTTCGTGGGAGGAGTGCAAGTCAGGAAGAGAGAGACATCTGAAACTTATGAGGAGATGATTGAACTCTAGGGTCTTTGTGAAGCTGGCAGAAACGTGATAGGTTCTTAGAGTACTGCTTCTGTTCTTATTTTATATCAAAGTTTTATAACATATATATATTCTTATATTTATACACAACCTACCCCAAAAGTTATATTTATTGTTGATTCCTGAGTAATTCATGTTAATTGCTGTGTAAAATATTGATTGTGTAATCTTGCCAACCATCTTTCAATCAGCTGAAAATGTAAATGTTTGATTGTATAAATTAAGACCCTTTAGAAGTTTCTCTGTGCCTTAATTGTGACATTTTTGTGAATATTTAATGAGCCAAAGAATCATGTGTTTTATAATCAGTAAAATTTGCCTTTTTTTAATGCAGGGTTTAATTAGGTACTTGCAACCAAGTGTAGCATTGGTGCAAGGTTTAAGCTAGACTCATTCAACCACGTGTATAACTATTTTTTGTGCATATTTAATGAGTTTAGGGGAAAGGTACAATACTCCCCCTGGTGCTAATGTGTTTTATTATGCAGGTCATTTGGTTGAACCTGATACGGGTGTTTTATATTATATAGTGTATTTAAAGGTTTAAAGGTTTATGTATTCTTTTTAAGTACATGCACTGCCCTTGTAGTTGTGGTTTAAGCTGGTTTGGACTAGGGACAGTCCAAGCTTAGCTTGGGCCTGTGTGACGGTCAGTGCATGTTGCAATAATGTTATTAGTTGACGTGTAGTTGGCGCAGTCGCGAGCTGGTTGGGTTTTTCCGATCTACGCATGCGCGTGGGCATTGAGTGCTGCGGGAGCTGCTGGCACTGGGGTGCCAGCCAGACAGTCAGTTCGCTGCAAGATCTCAAAGGAAGAACAAGGTATGTGCATGCTCTGTATATTGTGCCTAGGTTTAATGTACTGACTTAGTGTAGCGTGTGTGTGATCTAGCTCATCACTTGGTTGAACCAGTATTGTGTGTGCACTGGTTGAAGGTGGAATATATCCGTGGGGGATTGACTATAGCTGCGGGCTGGTCGATCGTCGGGTGGACAGTTTAGTGTCGCCGTTAGCTATCGCGGTGTGCGTGGTTGAACGGTAGGACTATAGAGAAAGGACCACGGACCTTTCTCTATGGTAGGACCGAATTGTATTCGGGGTAGGCTGTCGGGAACGCCCGAGTCCGGTGGTGAGCATAGGGTTGAATTAGCAATTGGATAGTGGTATAATTGCAGAGTTAAGAGTGAGCTCTGACCATAGAGAAAGGCTCTGACAAAGGAAGGCTGCCATGCCGTGAAGGTACACGGTTGAATGGTGGTTTATTGCTGTGAATTGCATACAGTCGGTATATTACGGGCATGATTGTAGACAGGGCGGCTCACATTAATGGTTGAATGTGACTTAGGTGGCTTCTGGTCATCCACATATTTCTTTGTAATTAAACCACACGGTTACCTGTAACTACGAGTATTCGAGATTTGCTGAGGGGAGAAATAAAGCACATGATTGATTGTTCTGTTTCATGAATTCATGGACTCTTGTGAATCATTTGGTGCATAAATTATTGTTTGATATAACAGTAGGGAGAGACAATTAATTTCCAATCGGCGGTAAACTTGCTCCAAAACGAACCTTGTCCCTAGCGTTTAGGCCGCTCAATACTAGGGTCCAGGACCACGTATATTTATTCGTAGTGATCAGGTCCTGTAGATAAAAATAAATCGGCCACAATAATAATGGTGTACTCCCTTAATATTGTCCATTTTCGATGTCGAATGAAGTAGCCTTAATTTTGACTTAAAATGCAAATCCCACATTGCACCGACAATTTTGTTTTTAATCGGAACACTTTCAAAATGATATTTTTAACAAAACGTATTTGACCGATGTATTATAGAGCATTCAATATTCCCCCTTATTTGACCAGTATTAATGTATCGTGTTATATATCATACATTTATTTTTTCAGTTCGGTTAATTATTTTGTAAATTATTTTGCTTGAGTAATACATTTTTTTCTGAGAAAAATAAATATACTAATAATAATAATAATAAAGATTTTTAGCGCGCACATATCCACCCTGCTGGGCGCTCAAGGCGCGGAAACAAAGAAAAACATTAATACAAACAATATACAATGATAGCATAGGGAAAACAAATTATGTACCGAGATACATGTACCTACAATGCAATTACAAATATACATCATCTTTGAAGAGTTGTGACATAAGATGAGTTTTAAGCATCGACTTGAATCTGGTTATACTATGACAAGATTTGAGTTTAGTTGGAAGATGATTCCAGAGTCTCAGAGCTGCGACAGAAAACGACCTATCACCCCAGTTCCGTTTTGAAGTTGCTTCCTTGAGGAGTGACATGTTGCTGGAGCGCAAATTGCGTGATGGAGTGTAGACTTTAAGTAGTTCAGAAATATAAATTGGAGCAATGTTATTAAAAGATTTGTGAACAATTAGCATAAGTTTAAAAACAATTCTCTGTGAAACAGGAAGCCAGTGCAGTTCTTTCAAGATTGGCGTGATATGGCATGACTTTCTGGACAAAGTCACAACACGAGCTGCTGTGTTTTGTATGTGCTGAAGACGAGATATTTGATTCTGCGGAAGACCGTAAAGGAGAGCATTCCGTTATCAAGCCGTGATGTGACAAACGCATGTATAATTTGTTCAGCAGCACTTTTATTCAAGTATTTCCTAATTCGGCTTATATTTCTGATATGAAATGATGATATGCGAACAATGTTGGAGATATGTGGTTTTAAAGTCATTGTCGAGTCAAATATAACACCCAAATTACGTGCATGTAATGAGGGAGTTATCTGCGAGTCACCAATTGTAATAAATGGAAGAGAAACTTTAGACAATTGCTGACGTGATCCAAATAGAACAAATTCTGTTTTTTCATCGTTCAATTTCAGGAAGTTTTGTCTCATCCAACTTCGAATCTCTTGAATACATTTCTCCAGTGTTTTAATGCAGGAATCAGCAGGTTCTTGAGAAGATTTAAAAGTAATGTAAAGCTGCGTGTCATCAGCGTAAACATGGTAATTTAAATTATACTTCAAAATGATATCACGAACTGGAGAGGTATAAACAGTAAACCACTGTGGGGCCGAGCACAGAGCCTTGGGGTACAGAATAGTCAAGAGTAACAGGCTCGGAGATAGCGTTACCAATACAAACATGCTGAGGCCTATTTAAAAGGTAGGACTTACACCAATCCAGGGCTGTGTCATGTATTCCAAGATGATATTGAAGGCGGGAGAGAAGGATTTTATGATCGACAGTGTCAAAAGCGGCGCTTAAGTCTAACAAAACTAATGCAGTGATTTTCCCCTCATCCATGGCAGATAAAATGTCATTGTTGACGCGAAGAAGAGCAGTTTCCGTTCCATGAAATGGTTTGTAGGCTGACTGAAATGTGTCCGACAGGTTATTAGCACGAACATGGTCAGAGATCCGTGATGAAACAACTCGCTCGATTGTTTTTCCAAGGTACTTTAAATTCGCTACTGGTCGGTAATTTTTGAAAACTTCCTTGTCCAAATTGGGTTTCTTTAGGAGTGGTTTAACATGAGCAACCTTCTGGCTATTAGGGAAACAACCGGAAGAAAGACATCTGTTTACAATAATTGTGATATACTTAGCAAACACATCAATATTTTGTTTTATTAGCGAAGTTGGCACTGGATCAAGTTCACATGATTTTGATGGCGATTTCATGATGAGTTTCTTGATCTCCGTAACACTAGTAGGCTCAAACATGGACAGTCTACATTGTGGATCCTTGCGTGATGGTGTTTGTGATAGAATGACAGGAACTGAGGGAAAAGAACGACGGATATTCTCAATTTTTGTGACAAAAAAGTCTGAAAAAGCATTTGCGAGGTCCTGATCGGAGTGTGTAGATGGAAGCACTGGAGCTTTGGGTTTATGAAGCAGCTTTTCAACAATGTTAAAGAGTTTTTTCTGATCACCAGAGCTATCTTCCACTCAAAACAATTTAGGGAACACCGGAATAATCTCAGTTAAATCAAGATCATTTATTTCAGATAAACACAACAATGTTTCACAGAATTGATGAGAAACAACTGCACAATGAAACAGATGATAAAGGATGCATGCAGTGATTACACATTTCATGACATGACTACTGAAAGAGAGAGGGGGTTGCAAATGAAAATCCCGGTTCATGGAACATTTCAAACCTATTTGATGTTAAAAATCCGGTGTTCCCTAAATTGTTTTGAGTAGTATATTAAAAATAATATTATGTAAGAAAGATTTATTACCATATTATCAAATAAAAATATTGTATATCACCACTTAATAAAATACAATATATTCACAATGATTTCGAATAAATACAAGCATATATAATTAATCAATTAAGTTGAATAATGTTTTGTTACCGTGTAAAATTTGTATTATAGCCAGGGGCAAATTTCACGGAGCTGCTTTAGCAGTTGCTAAGCTGGTTTTGATGATTACCAGTTAAACTTCCGTACAAAATGCGTGTACTTTTGGCTGGTTATCTGTTTAATGTTGATCACAAATATTTTCTAAGCAAAATTCTCTGCTTAGCTTAGCTCTATGAAATTGGCCCTTGCTTAACAGTGGCGCACTCAGGGGGGCTTGAGCTCAGCCCCCAAGGGCCCGCTGATGTTTTTTTTTTTTTTTAAAGAAGGAGCCAGGAAAGAGAGCAAAATCTGAGCCCAAGTCTTGTCTACAGAGGAGTTCGGCAAGGAGTATAGTGCAGTGGTACAATGGATGGGGACTCAGGAGACTCAAGCTCCCCTACAAAAGTTTTCCATTTATTCCACTCACTATTATATTTTACGGCGTTGCGTATGCATGTGCATGTAAGCTTGAAGGGCCACCAGTATACATGTATATAACAAGCATTTTTACACATTCTCCCCCCCCCCTGCCATGGCGCACCCTGATCAGGGAGCAGCTTTACTTAATTTTATTTTCATTTTCTGTTGTCCGTTTCTCTTGTTGAGGTCGTTGACTGTCGTTGAGGTTACTCGTAAAATTTAAACACGCCCGCATTATAATCAACTCCTTTCCAGTTTGTACACAATGGCTCAGGATTGGGTTTTAATTTACAAAGATTATGTGACACTCTTTTAGCAAACACCGATTGGATAATATTGGGATTTGGTTTTGCCGCCAAATTCGTGTTTGAAAAAATTTAGCTCCGCCCGGAATGATCACAAACTTTACGTCCACGCAATGAAAGTATTTAACTATAGAAATCTTGCAGACGAAACAAGCTCAAGTTCTTTACATCAAGAGGAGGAAATTATATGGAAGGTAAAACCCTACGAGTCCGAATCATGCCATAATGTCTTCTTTTTATGACTAGAAACCACCAGGAAACATTTAACATGTGCCGTAGGTTCACTGACGAGCACGACTAGGGACATGGCTGCAGCCGCGCCAGCGGTTATGGTTTGGGTCAGCCATGTCTCTCCCCCATATTGGATTTCAAATAAAAATATTTTGAGCCCCCCCCCCCAATCAAATCCTGGGTGCGCCACTGCTTAAAGATTGACTACAACGGAATAATGATAAGTGCTGTGTTGCTGTTTTCGTTCGAGAAATGTGTAATGATTACTAACATATTATTATTATTCAATAAAACTTGTTCCTTCATGCAAAAAAAAATCAATTTGATCGGCGTTCTACGACCCAGAAAAGCCCAGTTTCACCAAAAGCCCTCAACTCATGAATAATTCATACTTCGTGTGTGACGTAGCACCCATGACGCTTTGTTACCCCCACGCACAACAGTCGATCGTGTGTACTGTATGCATTTACCATACATGCAATGCGGAACAACAGCGGACAAGCGACATCTTCTAGACCGAAAAACAGCGAAAATGTCCGATAGCAGCGAATATTGGGAAGATCACAGTATAGATGAGGAAGAGGAGTTTCATATAGGCACTTCTGAGGATAGTGATGTCAGCTCTAGCGATGAGGGGAGCTCCCCAGACGAGAGAGAAGGCGAAGACGATGACGAAGAACTCGAAGTACGTGGCGCTGAACCATACCGGTTCGAGCCACTTGCGGCGCCTGCAGTTGACCAGCCCGGTGACGGTGATCGTCAGGCCGAAGACGACGAACCAAATCCTGATGATAGACGGCTAAACACAGACTGGTAAGCCCACAAAATGATTCATGAATGAAATACTGAATGATGCTTCGTTTGATCAATTCGTTTCTGCTGTACAAAAATAGTTGTAGGCTATACTTGACAAAAACATGAACGAACATGATGGAGACCCAAGGTACATAATGTAGTAGTACATGTACATGTGTACAATTGTACATGTGTACAATACATGTACAGTGGAAATTTGGGGGTAATTACTATGTCATGCGTTTTATGATTTGTTGGCAATATTAGCCAGTATTTATGAAGACATGATGGGAAAGTAATCACTGCTCAAAATTCAAATAAAATCATGATCTTTTACCATCATGCTTTAAGCATAATTGACATTTACTCTTTCCCTTCAAATCAAAGGTTGTAGCCCCCTGCACAATAAAAATGTTTGATCTGCCCATGGAAAAATGTATTCCTTCGTGATGTACCTGTCCTTGATCAGTTCATGGGGATGTATTTCAAGATCAATTTTTAAAGTAGTAAACCAATGACAAAGTTACTAAAATTATATTTTCCAAACTTGTCTTTTTTGTAATAGGTGTTCGTGTGGACATTGTGTTCTTCAGCCTTTGCTCGCAAACTGTATATGTTGCAAAGAAGTTGAGAAGACAGAGAACATGATGCGGCAGCTGGACATCAACGTGGATGATCCCAACCAGTGCCTTACCATCCATGATTGGTTTGATGCGATCTGCCTCCACCCAGGAGTGCTTGCAACAGCGTATCTTCAGTACAGAGCATATTATGGCAGAGATGCAGTTGAAGGAACGCTTGACCAGTAAGTGATTTGAGTGTTGACTGAATGTACAAAGCCAATGTACCATCAATTTCAATTAATATTTTAGAGCAATGTCAGTTTTGAATGATCTGCATATCAAGCAGATTACTTTTGATTGACCAGAATGAGCACCGGTGTTTACTTCAGAGTAACCGCACACAACTGAATATGACCTTGGTTGACCCACGTGCATCTATATCTTGTTGTACATGCATTACATGTATGTAATTGTTTACTTTTGATCATGATTGCCTTTTGGTATGGTTATAGTTTTATAGCATTTCAGTTTCACATGGTGTTAACGTAAACAATATCGATACTCCACCATGCAAATCACAAATCTTATGTTTATAATTTTGTCTGATTTTTTGTTTTGTTTTACAGAAAATATCGCCATGTTGCATATCGGCAAGTGGTGAGGTGGTGTTAGGGTTATCTTGGCCGTTTCAACCGGGTGCCACTGCCATCATGTGTAATGGACGCAATCCGCAGGACGTTCCCAAACCCTGATGGACAGTACAAAGGATTTTCGTATCCACCACTGGATTAGGCCGATTTGCTTTGTTTTATTTTTTAAATTGGTAACATTCTTCCCTAGTTATAATGATCTGGAGGGAGTTACAAATTATTTTGTGCGTTCATAAACCATGATCAATGGCAGAATCAATTACGTGTGTATTTCATTTTGTGTCTTTTCGGGGGGGGGGGGGGGAGAAGTTGATTAATTTAGCACTAATGTGAAATAAACTTGTTTTACGTTGCCAATAATAATAATAATAATAATAAAAGGCATTTATATAGCGCCTTATCAAAAATGGCCAAAGCGCTTTACAAAACTTACGCTACCGACTTAAAGTAAAATACAATCTTACACAACTACAATACCCTACAATCTTACAAATACAACAAACAGAACAAAGAAAAAAAAACACCAAAACAAAGCACGATGCAATCGTAAGGCGGGGAACCTACATTTTTGGAAACAGATGAAATTTGAGGGCCTTCTTAAAACTTTGAGTCGTGGTACATTGACGAACAGAGGCAGGTAGAGAGTTCCAGAGGCGGGGAGCGGCTGCATAGAAACCCTTATCTCCAACAGTGCGCTTGGTTCGGGGAATGTTGAGAAGAAGTGTATCGTCACCTGACCTTAGATTGGATCTACTCGGGATGTACTGAGTGAGAAATTCGGCCAGATAAGATGGAAGTAGTCCATGGAAACTTTTAAAGGTGAATAACATAAGTTTAAAGATTACCCGAGCGTCAACTGGTAACCAGTGGAGCTCTCTAAGGAGTGGTGCAGATGGTTCTCTTCTATCAGATCTAAAGATCTATGGTAAAAACATTACAAATTCGGTATGGCAGAAAGATGCCAAGAACTGAAAATTTTACAAGACCTTAGTACTTTCGAATAAATGACAAGACAAAATATGTATGTATTTGCAACCAACAATTGAGTTTATTTTTGAGGTTAAAATATCAAAATTAAACAAGTTGCCTCTTGATGACGAAAACAACTTAATCAAAATCCTGTACATACTTGTTTGGAACTTGGCCATTGTTCTGTTAAACCGAACTGGAAATCCTTTGAAATTCGTTTCACACTTGCTGCTCTTTTCCCAGGAAAAACTTACAATCAGCATAACTCTACTGCTGAGCAGGTTCAGATTTTCTTGGATTAAAGCTAATTCAATTAGGTTTTTTGGCTTTGCATCACAAAAGGGAGAAGTGTGACAAAGACTAATATTGTAAATCTCATGTTGGTAAATCTCATGTACTTCTGCCTATAAAACTTAAAACTTGTTCCGAGTGTACAGTGGCAATAAATTGTAAAATACAAGAATAGAATAACAATAAATGTGTACAGGCCATGTCATTCTGTCTTCAATCAAATACTAATAAAAAATATAAAAGACATGTATATAGCACCAAATCCATTTGAATAAAATGCTCCCAGGGCCTTTAAATATAATAAAATAACCTAAAGTAACAACAGCAAAGATTATAAAAGATTAAATACATGGTAGCCAGATAAAGTGATAAAAACAGGCAAATATCAGCAGGGGCGGATCCAGGAATTTTGGCATGAAGGTGAAATCCTTTCGTGTATTATTCACGAACTTCACCCATTCCTTTGATATCGCAGGATCCCGCGGAAATTGAAAAAAATGAGTCTCTGGATTCTTAATACTATTTCTAGTGCATCCACCAACAACACATGAAGTCGGCATTATATAACTGTTACACAACAACGTCGAAAAAAAGCTTCATAAAAACTTCATGCCTCTGCTGACGCATGAAAACGCATGTATAATATACACGGAAGTAACATGGCGTCTTCTGTTTACTCTCGGGTGCTCATGGGTTATACGTCATCCCTTTTCGCTGGTTTACAAGTCCGCTGGTACTATATCGTGGATTTCATAGTGGATTTTCAATGGGTCTTTGTCGGGAACCAGTGCAGGGCGGGAAATTTCAAAAATCGAAGAAGCGGGGTCTAATTTTTTCGGTCAAATTGCAACAAAATTATAAAGAGAAAAACATGACCACAACAATAAATTGTTACCTGAACACAACATAAACAAGGTTCGATAGTCAATTTAATGTGAGAGTTCTCGTTGTAGTCCATCTTTAATGTGAATGATAATAAACTATTACGATGTATCGTTAATGATATAACATAGATATCGCGGTACCCAATGGTGTATACGATAGCCGGCCTATCGGGTGATCGTCATCGGGCAAGCTCGGTGGTTAATAGGTTACGACGTCTGCACTAGTACGTTGTGGGTTCGAATCCCGCTCCAAGTCCCCTGTGGATTTTTTTCCACAGACACTCAGAAAGCAGTGAGTATACAGTGCTGACATCGATGTCAGGTCAAAATCAAATCAATTGTTTATCATCTGACGCAGGGACGTGCACAGGGTTGTAGAGGGGCAGGGGCTCAGAGTCTGAAAAGGGCAGTGTAATTCGATGCGAGCGCGCGTAGCGCGCGATCTAAAAAAAAATTGGGCGTTTATTTATTAATAAAAACGCATAATATGGTTTTTAACATTACAATCAGATCAGATTATGTTGATGACTGGTTTTCATTTACAATCTGATCTGGTGGTGAGTGAGCCTATAGTCAAGGACCAAGTCCACCAAGTCTAATTATCCCCTTAAGTCTCAAATTTATAATAAACGTATCATATCACCTGATATTTGCACAAGAAAACGGAGCTCCGCCTAGTCAAACAATCATAAAGTGCACCAATAACACAAAACCGAAAATGAACATGTATTGGGGCAAATAGCTTACCTACCTAATGAAGTAAGTGTAGTAGTTGCTTTGAAGTAGGCTAACTGTAAGACATAGGTCTCGAGTGGGAGCGGGATGTCAATTTCGTGTTTCAGTGACAGCGTGTGCCTGCCTATCAAAGACGTATAGGCGCGCGCGGCTATGCGTGAAATCTAGTTTCGCGGAGGGGCACATGCAGGCCCGTGCACAGGAATAGTAAGGGGCATCTCTGCTGACCTAATATTTATTCTAATTTTATTCTATCCTGACATCTTTCAACTAGGCAGGGCAGTCTATGCGCAACAGGAACTTAATAATTCATTCAAAAAAAAACAAAAAAACAAACCTTGGGCTAAAAAGGGCACTTTTTATACTAGGCAAAAAGGGAAGGGGCTCAAGCACCCTTTGGGACCTATGTATGCACGTGCCTGATCTGACGCAAGAATGTCATCAATCTATAGATAGAAAAGTGAACATTGCATTCAGACATTCGATCGGTAAACACCAATCTTGTACACCTAACGTGGCATTTTGATCTGCGCTAAGATTTTCAATCAGTCAAGAATTTAGTGAAATAATAATCTGACTTATTTGACTTCAGAAGTGCTATATCACTCAGTGTGATATCAGTGTACGCTCAGACAAAAAGGTTTCAAGGGATGTTTGATACCATAATAATCAAGTCAATACCAAGAAATAGGGTCTACACTGCCAAAACTGAGGTGTTAAAATAACACTAGTGGTGTCAACTTTATTCTTCCATGGTGTTTATATTGTGCGAGTTGCTTAATATAAACACCAATGGTGTAAGTAAGACTAATTGCGGTGACACCATGTGGAATCTCAATTGAGTAGTAATTAGTTCTGAAAAGAACTGGAGGTACAACTAGACGTTTCGATCAGTATGCTCTGATCGTCCTCAGGATCCTCATTCTCCTGAGGACGATCAGAGCATATACTGATCGAAACGTCGAGTTGTACCTCCAGTTCTTTTCAGAACTAATTAGTACTCAATTGAGCATTTCACATGGTGTCACCGCAATTAGTCTTACTTATCATCCTCACCATGCAAAGCTACAAGTTTTACCTACCAATGGTGTAGTTTTTAACAGTTTTTGCAGTGTAAGTTTCATGTTAATATGTTATTATTCATGTGTTTCAAGAATTCGGCACCAATAGGGGGCTTTAAAAGTAATTTAATACACCTCAGTATGCACCAATATAATGTCTTCCTTTATGTATGAGCTGCCGTGGAGTTGATGTAGCATGGTAATACGAAGAGTGTCTCTCCATCAGCTATTGACTTGATTGCAGCATAACTAGTGGCGACCATGATGATTGGGCATATTCCGATGAGAAACACACACGCCACGGTCTCTAACCTGTGCCATAAACTGTCACAAAATACAACACAAATAATTCAACCAACTTTCATCGAATTGGTTTTGTTCATGGTTCCTTTGCTAACTTATACCTTTTGAGTGGGAATTTAAAGGTTTGCTGGAAATGAAACTCCAAACATTATTACGTTTTTAGTTTTATTTCTTTGACCAATTTTGATGCCGACCTGTGACCAAAAACCATAGACTTATTTTTTGGCCTTAATAAGAACGCAACCATATATAGAACGTAACAAACTACACAATGACGTACATGTATACGGGGATCTAATAATAATTTTCGATAGGCCTTACCGTCACAACATGAACAGAGGATTATTATTGTACTTACGGATTTGTAGAGAAACTGTCTGGCATATACATGTTTCTTAATCGCAAGTAACTCAGCCCTGGTGCAAGGAAGATTAAAAGTGGGGCTGCAAATGCTGAGATAAGCGTCATTAAGACGGAAAACTGCGGTATCGACTCAGCACAAAAGATCTGTAACAAAACGAGGAGTGTGCGAGCTACAACTCGCTTCCATCCAAAATCTGTAAGAAAAGATACAAGAAAAAAACATTGAAAACTCCCCTTCCCCTGTTACAGCCCTGCCGCAGCTTTGCATGCAGGTCGCCCTCAAGCGGCCATGCACGATGCTGATAGTGTACTAATGACATGGTGACAGTTTTATAATTACACACAATGTACACACAAAAAAATCGTATAACTTAATTGATTGGGTCCAATAATATTTATATTTTTAAAAGTAAACAGAGCAGTTCCTATTTCATCTTTCTGTCACATTTGCTAAGAATTTGAACGGAAAATTTCTCCAAACCTGGACTGCCCACATTAATTATTCGACCAATTAATTATTAATTAATTATTATTTCATCGCAATGAGGAAAACCACTTTTGGTTTAAGACAACATACAAATATGCTCACTCTCTATGAATAAGGATATTATACATTAAACAACCAACCTGTGTATCAACTTATTATATATACCGTACGATGTGTATAATAGTTAACAAAAATAATTATAATTTTACAAAAATAATTATAATTTTATTCAGATTTTTCGTAACGTGGAAGTTAAGAAAGAGTTATCTTTCCAATAATTTATACAAACAATTTATTACACCTTTGACAACAATTTTATGATTTCTAAGGAAGGTTGATGCATCATAAGCTTTATATACCAAGTATGTTTAATATTACAATTCGACCATAGGCCCATATGGGTATTTTTGACTCTGATTTTAAGATGGTACTGGCACTAAACACCTTTGGAAGTTATTCCATCTGTCAAGTTGTCTTTTTTGAGAAAACGTGAACGTATGCAGTAAAATGCACATCTGAAATGGATCACTAGACGGTGATCAGTTTCCAAATAAGAATCCACACAAACAAATTGAGTACATTTTTACTAATTTCTCGTTAAAACGAAAAAACGAAATAAGCTTGAACTATCACAGAACTGTTTCTTAACATTATCTCTTCAAAAAAATTTTTTTTTAAAGAAATCTTCACCAATACTGTACACTCCCTCTATTGAACCAATGCTACCAATGACAATCCCTTTTACAGTTTGATTTCTCAAAATGGTTTTGACAATTTTCTGTTTTCACCTTGCAAAAACTGACAACAAGGGTTTCGGCGAGTCTCATCAGGCCACTGAAAAAAAATATTATAAATATTTTTAATCAAATAAATACATTTGTATTACTGTCCTACCTTCGGGAATATCAAGAACCTCCTCAAGATGTTGAAACATGGGACTGTTCTGCGGTACAATGACTAGAGCGCTGTGAATGACCAGCATGGTGGCTGAAATGATGACCAAGCTGTCACGAGGGAGAACGTACAAGATGCTGATCCCGTTTCTATTGGAACTGCTGGTAACGAGACTAGCGAAGGAGACGAAGCAAAATACCAACGTAGGGAATATCATCCCACCGCAGGCTGTATTAAAGAATATAATCAAGTATCGTGAATACGACCAGTGGCAAATTTCAAAGAGCTAATTTGCATACAAATATGCTGAGCACAAACATTTTTTTTTGCTTTTTAGCAAAACGAACTTAGCAGCCATTGCCATGTAATGTATACCGGGGAATTGCTTCTGGCAAGGTGGATCAAGGGCAGTGGAGTAGCCAGGACTTTTTCAGTGGGGTGGGGGGGGGGGGCATTGCTTTTCAGTGGGGGGGGGGGGCAGGAGGTATGGGTTTTTCCCTTTTCTTTTTCTTTTCCGTTTTTGGGGGCACTATGAGGATTTTTCGTGGGGGTGCCTGGGGGCACTGGAAATTTGTGGGGGAACAAACATCTGTTGATGCTAAATACAGCAGATGAGAATCCATAAAAAAAATATTTTCAATGGTGCTCATTGTCCGTATTTGTCAGTATCTCTACACAGCAGTTCATTTAGGTACACACAACAGCTAGTCGTTTGTTAACGTGTTTTCGTTGCTTTTGTACTAATACCAGTACTCCATTTAACTAGCCAGGGTCGTAGCGATACACAAATTATTAATCAAGCTTTTAAAAAAATGGACATCATTCGTTTAAAAAAATACATGTACATTGATTTAGGGTGGCGTGGACAATTTCTAGCGTGGACAATTTCTGGCGTGGACAATTTCTGGCGTGGACAATTTCTAGCGTGGTGGGCCCGCCACGCCTTAATATGCCTGGCGAGAGCGCTGTTTACAAGAGTTTCATAATAATACATGTCATTCAAATGCAGTCCATCCATCTCTCTCCATGATGCATTATGTAAGTTATTAAAATACACGTTTTATTCCTATGATGCTGTACGCTGAAGCTTTGGTACATAATTTGTAATCAGTTTCTGAAAGACGCACTTTGTTTTCATGCGGCTGCTGTGTAAGCGATTTACTACAACGACATAGTACAAAACTGTTCGCATTGTTTAAAACACTATTTTGCAAATAGTGAATACTGGGTGTCGAGTTCAAGTCACAAACTTCGAGTCCGAGTCCGAGGAGTCGAGTCCGAGTCCGAGGGGTCGAGTCCGAGTCCGAGTCCGAGGGGTCGAGTCCGAGTCCGAGGGGTCGAGTCCGAGTCCGAGGGGTCGAGTCCGAGTCCGAGGGGTCGAGTCCGAGTCCGAGGGGTCGAGTCCGAGTCCGAGTCCGAGTCCGAGTCCGAGTCCGAGTCCGAATCACGAGTCTAACAAGTCTGCTTTTTACTCTTATGTGTTGTAGAACAACCACGCATACATACCTGCAAAGGTTGTCATCACACACTTGTTGAATTCTTTTGGGCTGCACATATCGCGTTGAATGACCGGTATAACAAAGTGAATGTACGGTAGATAAAGTGCAATACCAGTGATTAAAGACAAAGACCACGCATTGTAGGTAGGTGGTGGGATAGCAGCCGAGACGTCAATGTGGATGGCGGCATTGAGTGTGAGTAATACGAGACACACTGATGAAGATATATAACTCATGGCACTGATTTGCCTTAAAAGAGAATGAAACACAAAGGTGAAACATGCACAGGATGATTAAAAAACAGTTTTGCTAACCTCACCAATCAATACTAGGCCTTCCCTAAAATGTATCGCCCGTGTTTTTGTTATTAAACTGAATTTTGTTTTAAATCAGATCATTGTGAATTTAATTTAAAGAAAATTTAAATATTTCACAAAACATAGGCCTATGTCAGAAACAGCGACTATGAGCAAAAACTAATTGAAGGCGGGACACAAAAGATGCTTTCCACGGTTATTTTGTGACTATATAATGTGTAATTTTAAAGTTGTTTACCCTGATGTTCCAATGAAAAAGAAAATTATCGAAAAAGGAAAATTACAAACATGGACGATACACCTTATAAGGGTGACAAATGCAGTTCTTACCATGAATCTTTAGGGGTACCAAGCCACATGAATGGACACACCATAAACCCGAATACTAGCGGCCACATACAGAAAGTCCCATAAGCAGCTGGACCAACTATAATGTACAACAGATCTGCGATAACAAGTAACATCAGAGTACCGCCTGCAAAACTGGATACGCTTACCAGGACGTTCACTGCGGTCCTGATGAAAAAAACATTTTAAGACTCCTTCAGAAAATGTTGAACGACAATTCATAAATGCCTAAGACAGTTGAGACAATCTGATTGGACAAAACGTGAGGGTGTATGAACGGATGGTAAAGACGTGGCTGTTCGCCAGCGGTTTTGTGCAGACTCATATACTATGGAAGTGTTTCGTGCGTCCATAAAACGTGAATTTGTCCATTTCTATTTGGCGTTATTCAACAAAATATACACATATTTTACATTTTGAAAACGAAGTCGATATGGGCATTTACGAATGGGATTAACAGTTCGGCTCGCTCCTGACGCCAGTGACCACTCCCAAAACTGGTCATCGCGCGACAAACTGTTATTCCATGTGTAATATATAGAAATAGTTATTCCTAGAGATCTTCGACCAGTTTGTACATTCTAAAAACTGGATGATTTTGGTCAGTGACACTCATAATAAAGTTAAATCCAACTAAACCCAACTAAGTGTTAACATATTTAGTAAAGTCTCCTGAAGACAATCAGAGCATACTGATCGAAACGCCGGGTTGTAACCTCCAGTTTTTTTCAGAACTAATTACTACTCAATTTCAGAATTTAATTTTCACATGGTGTCACCGTAAAGTCTTTACTTATCCTTTCCACCATGCAAAGCTACAGATAGCCTATTACTTAATTAAAGGTAATTTCAACTCTCTAAAGAATTGAGTTAGCACAATTATCAAATTATCAAATTATCAATTGAACGAATCTTCAAATATACTTGGTGCTAAATTGGTACAAGAATCATTCATCGTGAAAATTATGCTGTATGAAGTGTTTCCATCTATTAAAAAAGAGACCGTGAACAGGAATTGTTATGTCGAATTCACAAAAAATAGCCGGGCGGCCATGTTTTGTAAATCATAAAAATGTTAAAACATTTAAAGACGTTAACGCTCGTGTTTTTCGCTATTTGAACGGCAGCTTTCGCTGTTTTAACGGAAATTCATTTTTTCATCGGACCATTAGGCCTACTATTTTAGTTGAAGAAGTGAATACAAACGATTTACCGAAATGAATTTATGGTGGATCCCGTCATAACTTCGTATTGACACTTTTTTTTACTGTTGAAACAAGCTTCTGACAACTATTTTGTGAAATGGAGCCTACATTTCAAAGACATAATGACAGAATGACAGAATGACGTGCGTCATGTTGGCACAAGGTATCCTGCCAGACATCCAGTCCTGCTCCGAGGAGTAGAATACTCAGTTTAAACATCAGTGTCGTTATCTGAGCATGAGATTTACCTGAGATTTACCTGAGCATGTCAAACAATCTCCATCTCTTGCTTCATTTAAAACTGCTCTCAAAACTCATTTGATGAAAATTAATGTATAATTTACTTATGTTTAACTATTGGCTTTTATGATGATGTATTTATAAGTTTTGTTTGTGTTTAATATGTCAAGAGTATCGCTACGGTGTTTATATTTTTATATTTTTTGCAAATCAACCTTGTTTGCATGGTTGTGTATGCAGGGTTTTTCCTTGTTGTCAGAATATCATCTTTGCCTAGCATATCCTGACCAGGGCCAGTCAGCCTTTTTACAATCATTGTTCCTTGTAATTTTATATTGCATTGTTCTTACCATGTATTTTGTTTTATTGTTTACTCTAATGTGTCACTGCGCCATGAGCGTCTCTTTTGACGGATACCGGCGCATTACAAATGTTCATTATTATTATTATTATTATTATTATTATCAACGTCATTATCAAACGAGTATCGAACTATATAGGTTGGTGAAATTCTTGCGTCGGGAGATATCACGCTCTGTGTTGGACCCCTTACCTTGCCCATGACCCGCCGGCTTCGTAAGCTATGGCCCCGTACGGATGCCTGTCCGTACACCGTCTCTTCTCAATTATGTTCCAGCAGCTTCCGAGTAGGGTCGCTGGATACATTGTACAGATCATAACTGTGACACAAAACAGAATTCCCAACCAACCTGTCATCAAGAATAATATCAACGGAGCTCATCAAACTCATCAAAACATTAGCCCGAGAACATGACGTAACGCGGTGAGGCATGCGACATGCGTCAAACAGATAACCAGCCTCTTCTTTTTGTAACTTTGAACTTTGAAATGGTTGGTACCACTATTGGTAATGTCAGCAAAACTGCTTCGAGAAGTTTCACAATTATCTTGGACAGTGGCGTAGCCAGGGTTTTCAGAGTGAGGGGAAAACTCATATGAACAGTCCTGACCCATCCTAGTTTGCTTACCAGAGTTACAGGGGTGTGGAGGATGCAGTGACTGTTTACCTTCAAAAACTGTACAATCATTTAAATGTCCCAAAATCCTTTGTTAGATCAGTTTTTATTGATTTCTCCAGTGCCTTTAATACCACACATTTTAAATTAAATGATAATAAGTTATTGAATTTGGATGTCGCTCGGCAACTTGCATTGGTAACTCATAATTTTCTCACCGATAGACCACAGAGGGTTAAGTGCAGTAATATGGTGTCTAGTTAAGTTTCTCAGTTAGGAGCCCTCCAAGGGTGTGTTGTGTCACCTGTTCTGGTTTTAATGTACACCAGTGATTTTGATATTTTGAGCATCAATTGCAGTATTATCAAATATGTAGATAATACGGTCATCAGCGGTTGGTCCAGAGGTTTGTTGACTGGTGCGATCGACATCACCTGGTTCTTCATGTAAATAAAACCAAGGAAATGATTTTTGATTTTCGCCGTTCAGCCAAAGTCCATAAACCTCTATAGTCATTCACAATCACCCTATCCAGCAGATTACTGGGTATACTATAAGTACTTATGTGCGGTCATCGACAATAAACTGAAATGGTATAAAAACTCTCAAATACTGTGTGGTAAAGCTAACCAAAGGTTCTATTTCCTAAGGAAACTGAACGAGTTTTATGTCGACAACATCATTTTAGTTCTTTTTTATCAGTCCTTGATTCAAGGCATTCTTATATTTAGTTTGATCTGTAATTTTGGCAATCTGTCAAAAGAAAATGTTCATAAACTGGAAAGACCGAGAAAGATCGCCCAGCGCATAATTCGCAATCAAGATCTTCCTTTGATTAGTTAACTGTACGATAAACTGGTTCTGTTAAAAGTTCATGAAATAATGCGCGACCCCTCACACCCACTGCACAATTGCTTTTCATTTAATAGACGGGGCGTTCGTCTCCATGTCCCACGTACCTCACACTGTCGTTCCAGACAATTATCATTTGTTCCCAATGCCATTAACATGTTTAATGCTACTGTACAGAGGGGTGGGGTTAACTCATAGTCTGTTTTTGCTTTTCCTTTGTCCATATGAGCATCTCTTGTCTGTTTCTTATTCTCTGTCTTCCCCATTACCTTTAACCTTTTTGTGTATTATTCTTAACAGTCAGTCCGTACTGATTATGTGGTTTATTGGATGTTTGTTGTTTATTTATGCCGTGTACTTATTGCATTGTCGTTTTTACCTTTATTGCCAGTAGAAGTTGAATTTCTACGTTTTTAAATGTGGACAATAAATGAAATCTAATCTTATCTTATCTAATCAACATTTATTTTGTTTTACCCCAAAAGTGGACGAACTCTAAGGAATGTTTAATACCGTCATAAACTATACACCAAGTAGGCTTAAGTTTCTTGTAAAAATTTGACCATGTTTGTTTTCGAGATTACCAATAATGTATAGACCATGTGACTTGTTTACACTTTGCGTGACATATACGAGTACCAGGGTGATTTCCTGCCTGGCAAAAGTGTGTGTATTTTGTATGTGTGAGTTTGTACATTTTGTACTTCTCCATAACATCAAAAACAAAATTAAAGGGGCAGTATCGTCACGATCAGAGCAGACCTTCAACAGGGCATGGAATCAGTGTCCTAGGATAAGATGAACACAGTGACTGAATATTACTGGCTCATTTATGCAGCAGCAAAAGTAATATGGCCTTATCATGTGGGTATTATTTTTAGTCACCGAGTTAATCTAAAGCTCGCACTCCGATTCCATGCACTGGTGATCGTGACGATATTGTCCCTTTAATTTTCAGATGAATACAATTTGAGATGTAATGTTAGGGCCTTATTAAAAATAAATCAAAATTTTCTGCTGGTATCTCAAAAAGATGTTATGGATTCTTGTAATAGACCAGTGTACATTTTGTGCCCGGTGCAGTTTGACATTTGACGCTCTTTTGTAAACATGTGATGTCATTGGTCACATGGTCTATAGGAGCTTTGGGGGAAAACTCTTTCATCTTCAGTTTCACTGGACACCATGGGCTGCCGACTACCAATTCACGCCCTCAACGATAGTTATTGTCTTTACATACCTGTATATGCGATAACGTGTATTGCGACAGTTGTACCGAAACCCGAAAATAATGCGGATAGAATCACAAACGTCTGCCAAAACGTGAGCCCATTTCGCAACTGTGAACAAACATTTAAAAATAAATACGTAAACTGTATTATCTTTAAAAAAATATTAGGCCTATGATTACTAACATTTACTATATAATAAATGCACCACTTTGGTGGATACGTGCGCTATATAAGTACACACAATTGTTATTATTAAATGATTTCCGGCCAATTTTAACTCTTTTTCATTTAATTTAATACCCGACTCATTCAATTTTATTTAATCAAATTTCATTGAATTTTATTGAATCAAAATTAATGCTTCTTTACAAAAAGATACATTCAAATTCATCAGTTGAGCAAAATAAATACGTTCCAATTGTTCATTCAATTTCAGCAGAACCATCCGCAAGCGGTTGATCAAGACTAAATTGCATTACGTGGCATTCGTTTAATTGTCACAGTTGGAACAAATCTGTTATGCAAGATGACCCTATAGGGATATTCTGATTCTTCTTTGGTACTTTCACATTTTTGACATTGGAATAAAAGTTCAGATATTTTGATAGCGACACAAAAGAAGTATAGATAAAGATAGGCATTAGTAATAGTTGTTGTCCTCTTTCGGCTGCTCCCGTTAGGGGTCGCCACATCGGATCATGATCCGCATATTTGATTTGGCATAGGTTTTACGCCGGATGCCCTTCCTGACGCAACCCTCCCATTTATCCGGGCTTGGGACCGGCACTAAGCATGCACTGGCTTGTACATCCCCAGTGGCTGGGTTCAATTCGGCTCTCGCAGCAATTATGGTAAAGTGTCTTGCTCAAGGACACAAGCACCATGGTCGCGGCAAGGCTTCGAACCCACACACTCTGACGACTCAGCCATCAGAACACAAATCCGATGCACTAAACCGCTCGACCATGGCACCCCACATATAGGCATTAATAATAATGGCATTTCATAACTCAATCAAATTTGCCAAGGGCGCGTTTGAATACTTTTAAGATAAAATTGATTGCCCATAAACGGAAGCTAAAAATAACAAATTCTACAAAATCCTTTGCGCGTCGATGAATGTTAGTTTGCATCAATCGCGAAACCATTCTCACTGCAGAGAAGGCTCTGAAATAGAACACAAATACATTTTGATTGAACATGTATGGCAACCATGCAGAATGTTGAACTACACAATCACAATCCCGACTATTCAACCAAAAAGAAAATATAGGTTTTCCGGCGAATTTTATTTATTTTTTATTCAATTTAATACCCGACCCATTCAATTCTTAACGTCTGCTAAAGATTGACATAATTTGTTGGTTCATTCCGAGTTGTGTCGGTACATTTACCACACTGCAAGATTATCCGCAGGGATACTCAGATTCTTGTTTGGTACATTCAAATGTTTGACATTGGAATAAAAATCAAGAAATTTGATATAGCGATACAAAAGAAGAAGTTTCGAAAAAGATAGGCCTTGGTGACTTTTAGAACTCACAACAACAACAATCAACAGAAAACTCACTGAATTCTGCCAAGGGCGTATTAGAATACTCTTTAGATGAAATGGATTGCCCATAAACGAAAGCGAAAATAACAACAACAACAACAATTATACAACACCCTCTGCACATCGATAATTGTTAATTTGACTGCATCAATCGGGAAAATATGCGAAACACTTACAGGATGAGAAAATTGTCATGAATGTGATAAAAGTCATGAATGCCGAAAAACGAAATAGAACTAACTAAACGCAGTTGTGAATGACAGGAACGAAATAATGACTGCTTGGAAATGAATTTGAACGCAACAAGATAAAAAAGAAACCCTAATTTGTTCCGATAAGTAAAAACGGCGTGAATTTTAATGTTCTTAAACGAATGGCCGGGAAAACTATAAAAAATAACACGCTGAGAATTAGGTGATGATAGTCAAACATCCCTTGAGATATTTGTTTCTGTTATAGGTGCTCTTAAGTAAAGTAAAATACCGAAAAAGTGGTGGTTGGCTTCGACATCCTACCTATGGGTAGGATGTCGAAGCCAACCAACGAATCCAACGATCCCAAGAGCTCCGTATATAGTTTTGTGTTAAAGTTTCAATACACTGTAAGCCCTACGTGTATGCATATTTTGAATATAATACAATTGAATCGTTTCCAGGGCCGGTCGATCAGTCAAGTGCATTCATGTGTTACAGCCACTGGGAAATGACAGTTGCATACACAAAGCTCGAATGGCAACTAATCTTTTTATGAGACAAATCCAGGAAAACGTTTCCATAATTATAGCAGTCGTTTACAGATGTTTTTCCAGTGGGGGTACACTAAGAACCACTGCCTTAAATTGCTGACAAATCTGCTTCTGAGTGATGAGCCTAGTAGTAATGCTTTCTTTCTTTGAATCAATGTACTAAAGATACAGTAGCTATAACAACTTGTGAAATTTTCAACTAACATAATCATATATGTTGTGTAGAGGGGTGCCATGGTCGAGCGGTTTAGTGCATCAGATTTGTGTTCTGATGGCTGAGTCGTCAGAGCATGGAGGTAAAAATAGAGGTCAGAGTGTGTGGGTTCGAAGCCTTGTGGGTTCGAAGCCTTGCCGCGACCATGGTGCTTGTGTCCTTGAGCAAGACACTTTACCATAATTGCTGCGAGGTCCGAATTGAACCCAGCCACTGGGGATGTACATGTACAAGCCAGTGCATGCTTAGTGCCGGTCCCAAGCCCAGATAAATGGGAGGGTTGCGTCAGGAAGGGCATCCGGCGTAAAAACCTATGCCAAATCAAATAAATGAAATATGCGAATCATGATCCGCTGTGGCGACCCCTAACGGGAGCAGCCGAAAGAGCACAACAACATATATATGTTGTGTAATTCACGTACAATACCGGTAGTGAAAATACATTCACATTGGCTGTATTCTTTCTATTCATTATATTTCACTTAGTTTTTATTATGAGTAAAGTTTTATACCGTCATCGATCACTAAGTTATTTTGTTTAAATTAAAATTCGAGAATGTTTATTATTGTTGGATTACCAGTCCTACAGCTGAGACGTTAATCTTTAAAGGGAATATACAACATGAGACTGCTGATACGTTCTTTGATATAACCTACATGAGTCTGTGAAAGCTCAATACGAACTGTAGGCCTAAGTGATGGGAAAAGTGTGGGAATAAAAAGCTACAACGTCCGGCAACTTTTTTGATTTTTTTTTCTCCAGAATTTTGGGTACCTTTACCAACTTCACATCCAGCTTTCGGAAATTGTGTAATCAGGAAATTTTGTTCCTTTATTCTCCAAGTTCCTGAATGAATTTGTGATGTCTCCTGTCATACCGGTACATTAATTTTGGGACTTAAAATTAAAAGTTCCAATTGCACTGGTGAAATAAAAGGCAATTGGTCTGTACATACATATGACAAAGAATCGACATGCGCGTCCACCAACATCCTTCAACATCCAGTCTTCGCGCGAATCCTCCAGCAGTCTACTTAAGCAACAGCATCTCCTGAAGACGATCAGAGCATACTGATCGAAACGTCGAGTTGTAACCTCCAGTTACTACTCAATTGAGAATTTCACATGGTGTCACCGCAAACAGTCTTTACACCACGCAAAGCTACAAATAGCCCATTAAATACATACTTGTATATCACAAGTATAGGTGTACTCACACTGGAAAAATTATTTTACTATAAATATTTTACTAAGTAAAATGTATGAAAAACATATCAAATGCCATATACGAACCTTACGAATGTTGCCTTCATCCTCACTTTCTCCGTCGAGAATACTAGATTGATGATCTTGAACCAATGGAACCTCAGAAGGATCATTTGACGAGCCCAATGAACGTAACTTTGCCATGGTCACTCCTCGAATGCACTACTCTTACTGACAGATTGAATCACTTGTATAGGCCAAGGCTTATGCAAAAAAAGAACACGACTTTGTGATGGACGGTGATTTAATACAATGCCAATATATATTGACCCTTGTATTGCTCGTATAGCCTTTCTCAACGTCCATGATAGCCTTTAGTCAAGGCGCACGCGGCAACCCGGAACACAAGTCACGAAAAAAGACCACGTGCGCGAGTGGAGACTGAAGCCTCGACTACTCGTCCGTACCAAGGATGCCACTACTGAATTATTCATGAAATAATTAATTGTTTTAATTAGTAACAGAACAACCCTATGTCACTATAACATAATTAAGAGATTATAGAATAAGGGTACAGTATTATAAAGAGAATGAAGAAAAAAGTCGTTGATCCTATTAACCACACAATGTTCCTATAGCAATAATATTACATAGATGATTATTATGATTTTCCATGTTAATCCAGTGCAAATAAGCAATCCCCAAAATATATAACAATCATTTTTGTAATGATTGAATCATAGTTTTAGTCATATTGAGGGACAATTTATTGACTCTGAACCAATTTGCAACTGATTTAATTTCATTGTTCACTGTGTCGATGAGATAATTAAGGTAACTATGAGAGAGGAATAAATTTGAGTCATCAGCAAACAGAATAAAAGAAAGTACATTAGAAGATTTTGTAAAATCATTTATGTAAGGGTTTTAAGTTTGATCCTTGAGGTATGCCATATGTAAGAATTAATACCATCAATAGACGCATATGAGATCTGTTAGAAAGGTAATTCCTAAACCCACTCTACAGGAAAGTTCCTTGAATGGCATAAAAATAAAGTTTATATAAATTTCAAGGTCAATTGTATCGAATGACTTCGAGAGGTCAAGGAATATCCCAAGAGTATGTTTTGAGTCATCAATATTGCATGACGAAACTTTATTTTAAAAAAATTTAAAAGGTTGAGTGTCAACCACTGCGAAATCCAAATTGTGAATTAGCCAAGATATCAAAGTAGTATGTATGCCGCATCACGTACACGGTTTGTGGAGGAGATTGAGGAGGGATTGAGGAGGGATTGAGGAGGGTGACCCTCCTCAATCCCTCTTCAATCTCCTCCACAAACCGGGTACGTGATGCTGCATACCTTTGTGGGCGCGCGCGCGTGAGACACGTCTGGGCGCGCGCCCTCCTCAATCCCACCTCATCCGCCTCCACAATCCATAGTGTGATGCTGCACACGTGATAGGCATTGAAATTCTGGGCGCGCGCGCGTGAGACACGTCTGGGCGCGCGCGTGACTCCCTCCACACAAACTGTACTACACAAAATACTTACTCCCTCCACACAAAATACTGCACACTACTCCTGAGCAACACGGTCTTTACTCATTGAATCTTTACTCATTCAGTCTTACTTTACTCATTGAGTCTTTACTCATTAAATCTTTACTCATTCACCCTTGTGCTTTTGAGAAAAAATCAAATATATAAATACAAGGTTTACCCCTTGTGATTTTGAGAAAAAAAAATATATATAAATACAAGGTTTATCCCTTGTGATTTTGATGGAAACCAAAAATATATAAATACAAGGCTTACCCCTTGTGATTTTGAGAAAAAATAAAATATATAAATACAAGGTTTATCCCTTGTGATTTTGAGAAAAAATAAAATATATAAATACAATGCTTACCCCTTGTGATTTTGATGGAAACCAAAAATATATAAATACAAGGCTTACCCCTTGTGATTTTGAGAAAAAATAAAATATATAAATACAATGCTTACCCCTTGTGATTTTGATGGAAACCAAAAATATATAAATACAAGGCTTACCCCTTGTGATTTTGAGAAAAAATAAAATATATAAATACAAGGTTTACCCCTTGTGATTTTGTGAAAAAATAAAATATATAAATACTCTTTTTACAAGTTGAGACACGTTATAGCAAACTATTACCGTTTTTATATATTTGTCAATGAATTTAAAGGTGGAGGTACAAGTAGCTGCCATAAATCCAGTAGTATGGCCACCATTTCCACATAATATGGCAATAAATTGAAACATGTATATACAACAGCTGCATGGTTTTTGTCTATTTGGTTGTATTTTAGGTTACTTTCCAGTTTCTGTGAGTAAATGAATTGGTAGAAACCCGATCAATTGTGGTCGTGAGTTTTAAGAGGGAATTATTAAAGCATTATCTTGCGAATCACCAGTGAGCATTTGAATTTGTTCTTCTTTTTCGCAAAAGTTGTAAAATTTATTTTTCCATGTTTGTAATTTTAAAAATCTGTAAAGTGCAGAACACACTTGACTCATAGTCATTATTCATCGCAAAATTCTGCAACAACGGTTGGAATCATAGGCCTAACAAATTTTTCAATGAACATTCTTCGGGTTATATTTTAAAGCTGTCTTTAGTATTTGGGGCAGTACGCTATTCATAACAAACATATATGCCGAAGTTCACCTTCATCCATCAGTGATTTAATTGAATTCATTTTGTATCTATATGAAGCATAAAATAGTGACTTATCGGAAATTCAGGGATTCGGGACTCAGGTGATATGGCCTTATCATATTCTGGCTCATTTGTTCACTATTTGTAAACTGTGGCATGTTTAACTCTTGCAGCCAGCCTGTATACTCAACATTCTACAATAGGCCTATACAGTGCGTATCAAAAAAAAGGTAATCCGAATTCAGGGCGTTAATATGCCAAGGTTATTTAGTTTGACAATTTACACGTAGTGTACCAAAGAAGAGGAACTCCTCAGCTTTCCATTGATACCTGTATCGATCCATTGCTGTCACACATGGCCGAGTACATTGTTATTGAAAATGGCAAATTCAAATCGCATTTTTGCAAGTTTGGGTAATCAGTTCAAGGCAGTCTGAAATGGACGCATCACTTGACTGCCTAGATGATTATGTAAGATTTTTAAGCTGGTGCGGTAATCGTCTGTTACGACATCCTTTTCTTCAAGTTGGGTATTTAAGAAGGGCCTGGGTTTAGGGACAGGTAGTTGGAAAGATGGTACAACTAACGACTGAACAGCGAGTTTTCGTGATTACAACATTTCACCAAACTCACAGTTTGCAGCAAACTCGCGATGCTTTCAGGGAACGTTTCCCAGAACGGGAGCCCCAGCAGCCAAAACCATCTGGGCGAATGTTAGAAAATATCAAGAGTATGGCACTAGCCTCAACCGCAACAAGGGGAATTCTGGCAGGAGGCGCACCGGGCGATCAGAAGGGAACATTGCAGCAGTAAGGCAGCAACTTTTGGAGCATCCTAGGGACACCAGCGCAAGGCGAAATGGGCTGAGATTGCCTTCGGCGACATTCAACAGAATCACGAGATTGGACCTCCACCAGCATCCATATCGGATTCACATCCGACATCAACTTACGCCAGGAGATTTGCTAGAAGGCTGGCGTTTGCCAGATGGTTGATAGCCCGTACCGAGAGAGATGTCAATTTTCTGCGGAATCTCGTAATCGGCGACGAAGCTGCTTTCTCCATGAACGGCAAGGTCAATACGCATAATGTTCTTGAATATGCACCAGCAAGACACCCCCAGAATTCAATTTTGAGGTTAACATGAGTCGACAAAGTGGACTGTTTGGTTAGGACTTTGTGGAAGTGGTCAGCTGATCGGACCGTTTTTCTTCAAATGAATGTCAATGGTAACATGTATCTGCAGATACTCAATGATAACGTTTTACCGCAGCTGCAGGAACGCTTTGAGCGACAGGTTCGTGGGGTCTTCAGACAACTCTGGTGGGCCCAAGATGGCGCCCCAGCACATCGCCTTATCGCTGTCCGAGATCGTCTGAGGAACTCTTTGGCGAACGAGTCATCGCCGTCAACCATGAGGTGGAATGGCCACCAAGATCACCTGACCTCACACCATGTGACTATTTCCTTTGGGGACATTTGAAGAACAAGGTGTTTGCAACTCCTTCCCGTGATCTTGATGAATTGCAGGGCCATATTCGAAATGAAGTGGATGCTTTACGCAATAATCCGGCTATGGTGAGACGAGCAGTGCAGGACATGCTCCGTCGCTGTCAGCTTTGTGTCGAAAGGGGAGGTGGACATGTTGAAGGTGTGGGTGCATAAAAGGGCAATGTTAGAAGAGATTCTTCTGAATAATGTCCAGTCATTCCTAAAGAAAATCTGGTTTATCATACTGACTATCACTAATTATCCTGCCTTGCACTGATTACCCAAACTTGCAAAAATGCGATTTGAATTTGTCATTTTCAATAACAATGTACTCGGTCATGTGTGACAGCAATGGGTCAATAAAGGTATCAATGGAAAGCTGAGGAGTTCCTCTTCTTTGGTACACTACATGTAAATTGTCAAACTAAATAACCTTGGCATATTAACCCCCTGAATTCGGATTACCTTTTTTTTGATACGCACTGTATAGTTGCATTATGCCTAATAAAGTTTTCAGTCAACATTCTTCGGAGTTATATTTCAAAGCTACATTCCCGGCCAAAATAGTTGGGACACGTGACAATAAACATACCCTCCCCTGTCCCCCGCTCCCTCCCCCCCCCCCCCCACATCAATCTTTAGTATTCGGGGTTATAATATGCTATTCATAACAAACTATGGTGAAGTGTCTGGTGAAGATTCATCGTCATTCATTTAATTGTATAGATGGAAACAACCTTCAGTGCTTGTTCTCTGCATACTTGTCACGGGACCTACTAATATTATGTCCACAATTTTCACAATTTTACAATCCAAAATGGCAGCCAAATGATGCATGTCAGTCAAAAAATGGCATCCTAAATGTTGCATGCTGGGAATGCATGCTGGGAATAGTATTAAGCGGATAAAGGCAGCCATCTTCAACCCTGATGTAGACTTTGAAATTGCTAAATCAGTTCGCCAAGCAAGTTAAATTAATTTAAAATGTCAAAATGGCTGCCCCTTTAAAATTCAAGATGGCGGCCTTGGCCCAAGTTATACTTAAAACATGCGTAATAGGCTTGAAGACCCTAAATATAGCATTAAACATTTAAAAGAAAGTTTTGGTAAAATAATGTACAAGATGGCGGCCAAATTTGCCAATTAAAAATGGTACCTCGTGTTTTTGAATTCAGCATATCAAGATATTGACAAATCCGTTTTGGCACGAAAATCCAACCGGGGATAGGCTACATAACAGCATGTGGACTATAGGCTTAGGCCTATGGGGGTGTCTGTAATAGAAAAATACACAGGACAAAATAATGTAATAATCTCTGTGCTCTGATTACAGTTTTTTTAGTGGGCGATAATTATGGGGGGCCGGGGGGCCGTTAAAACCTTTTCCCCGTCTTAAATATTGGTCATGTCCCCCGTGTTCCCCCGCCTGATCACCGCCCATGCTGTACAGAACAAACGGGACCGTCCGGTCTATATCCTCAATTTACCCTAAATGACGCACCTAAGGATATATCACCAACTGGACAGTAACTTACAAATGAAATTAGCAGTTTGGTGTTTCAGTTTGTTTCAGTAACGGGGGGCCGTTAAAACCTTTTCCCCGTCTTAAATATTGGTGTGGGGTGGGGTCATGTCCCCTGTGTCCTCCAGACCGATCACCGCCCATGCTGTACAGAACAAACGTACGGGACCATCCGGTCTATATCCTCAATTTACCCTAAATGACGCACCTAAGGACTGGACAGTAACTTACAAATGAAATTAGCAGTTTGGTGTTTCAGTTTGTTTCAGTAAGGATTCTCTTGTAAAATGCTGAATTTCAATGCATGATCATACGCGTGGACGTCTTGAGCGCCGTTTTTTGATATGCACAGAATTGTGGTCATCAAGGAATTGATGTTGGTATAATGATTCACCCCCAAACTGTTAAAGTTGAATAGGGGCACAGAAAATGTACCCAGAAGGAATGACCAAGCTTTGTGGAGGGTGCTTGTTAGTGTTCCGGCCTCGGCCGAATGATGATGATGATGATGAAACTGTTCAATCATGTTTCATCTTATTCCAGATGGCTTGTAAAATTGTTTTTAATCTTGAAAATAAAAATATTGTTTTAGATTTTTAAAATAAAATGGTATAATTTGGAGAAGCTCTCAAAACCTTTAATCAATATTCTTGAAATACCAATAAAATGGAAGGTGGTTAAATTTTTTGCAAAAAGTACTTTAAAACTTTGAAATGTGTAAAAACTGCTGTTAACATTTTGTCAAATAAAATATTTCTTTTCATAACCATGATATTAATGTTTCATTTTCTCAATAATTATCCACTACCGACGAAGTAAACACCAACGAATTAAATAGTCTTCGTTCGCTTCTTCTATAAGCAACGTGTCCATTTTCAGGATCAGTATTTGCAAATGCAAAGCATTCATATATCTGTTGGTTTCCACAGAAAACAGCTCATTGACGGCATAGAACAATAAAATCACAGATATTTGTGGGAAAAAATGAGGTCATGTAAATCCCTTACTATTTGTATCTAGTAAAATCAGCCGTTAAACAACTTTTTCCGGTTTCACAAGCACCAACTTTCCAGTAAATCATACAATTTCACTATGATTTTTATTTTTGTAACAAATTAAGCATGACTTAGATAAGTTTATGCAACCAGTAATTATACGCCATAGTTTTGTAAGTTTTCCAAGAAATGCTAAGCCAAAGGTAAGTGCGTCATTTCACGAGTGCGGCGAATTACGTACATGGACGATTATTATTTTTTATTTATAATAATAATATTTATAACTAAAATATTTAAAACTAAATGAGGCGACACGCACGGAGACCAGAAACCGGACATTTTGTTTGGTCTAGCGTTTAGTTCCAGATTTAGTCAAGCGCCCTCAATCGTTAATTTGGCAACAGTTTAACAATGGCAGCACCCATGAATGTTTATTAACATCGGGCACGGTCCGTGTTGATTTTATGCCACAACATCGAGTCCTCACTTCTTAATCAATATCAATGGCAACTTTACAGCCAGGGAACGTTCTGGGAAACAGTAGGCGAAAGCCCGTTATCTCTAAGACGAACCAGAGCACAAGAAATCGACATGGAAAAATTACAGCCGAAGCTGGTGACGTTCGAACGAGAAACATCGCTACAGCTCCTCAACGTCAACAAGTCAAGCTGTCTGGACATCGCATTACCACCAGTGGCAGTGTTGGCAATATGAGCAATAAGACACGTCGAAGGTAACTACTAGTACTAATAATAATGTGTTGACGTGATGGTTATTCACATTTTTAGTATTTGAGGATGTGCCGAATTGTTATTTGTTGAAACTTGAATATATAAAAGTACGTTTAAACCATACATTTTCATATTGTGACGGTCAGTGCATGTTGCAAATAATGTTATTAGTTGGTGTAGCGCAGTTGCGAGCTGGTCGGGTTTTCCGATCTACGCATGCGCGTGGGCATTGCGTGCTGCATGCGTGATGGCTGGCACACTCGGGCCGGTGCCGGCCAGACAGTCAGTTCGCTGCAAGATCTCAAAGGAAGAACAATGTATGTTTGCAATGCTCTGTATATTGTGCCTAGGTTTAATGTACTGACTTAATGTAGCGTGTGTGTGATCTAGCTCATCACTTGGTTGAACCAGTATTGTGTGTGCACTGGTTGAAGGTGGAATATATCCGTGGGGGATTGACTATAGCTGCGGGCTGGTCGATCGTCGGGTGGACAGTTTAGTGTCGCCGTTAGCTATCGCGGTGTGCGTGGTTGAACGGTAGGACCGAATTGTATTCGGGGTAGGCTGTCGGGAACGCCCGAGTCCGGTGGTGAGCATAGGGTTGAATTAGCAATTGGATCGTGGTAGAATTGCAGAGTTAAGAGTGAGCTCTGACAAGGGAGGGCTGCCTTGCCATGAAGGTACACAATTGAATGGTGGTTTATTGCTGTGAATTGCATACAGTCGGTATATTACGGGCATGATTATAGACAGGGCGGCTTACATTAATGGTTGAATGTGACTTAGGTGGCTTCTGCTCATCCACATATTTCCTTGTAATTAAACCACACGGTTACCTGTAACTACGAATATTCGAGATTTGCTGAGGAAAGAAATAAAGCACATGGTTGATTGTTCTGTTTCATGAATTCATGGACTCTTGTGAATCATTTGGTGCATAAATTATTGTTTGATATAACAGTAGGGAGAGACAATTAATTTCCAATCGGCGGTAAACTTCCTCCAAAACGAAGCTTGTCCCTAGCGTTTAGGCCGCTCAATACTAGGGTCCAGGACCACGTATATTTATTCGTAGTGATCAGGTCCTGTAGATAAAATAAATCGGCCACAAATGGTGTCAGAAGTGGGATGATTGGAATTGATTGTTGATCTCTGTTCAAATTTAAGAAACGTTATTATGGATAACTGTTGTGCTAAATTCCTGTTGCTGGGTTTACTCATAAACTGTGTAAAAAGTACTGGCACGAACGAATACGAGACATAGTTATGAGTGGATTTCGGAAGGGTCAAGAGGGACCTTAGGTGTTGAAGGTCAGTTGCAGATAATCCAAGATGGATTAACTAGGTGCAAGGTTGGATATGGAACTTTTGCAGTGGGAGAAAGACCACTATGCTAAGAAACATGCTGAGAAGATGCTGGAGCATGGTGGTGGCACTGGCTCTGGTGGGGAAAGGAGAGGGTGAATCATGAGTAGTGGTGTGAGGTTTAACCCTTTCCTTACCATAGGCGACTTTTGTCGACCAAGCTTTCACACAAAAAAGCACTGATCAAGCCTGAGCACAAAGGCCATTTATTATAAAGCTGTAGTTTTGTCCATGTTCACCCTCCATACCCAAGCTTACAATGGTTGGAAAGAGCAAGATCGGATCTTTCCATTGATGGTGAAATAAAATAAGGTTGCTATTATGCAATCCCTTCAAATTGTAGTGTAAAGATCCGAAATGCCAAACATCTACGGAGCGCCATGTGTTTGTGTACAAAAAGTGTTTGAGTTTACAGATCACACTGAGGAAACAAAGACAGAGAACTTGGACATTTATTGACCGATCTTAATGTTTTTTGGATTTTATGAAAGGGAATTCAATAAGTAAGATATGTTTTATTATTTATTTTGCTGTAAAACGATATCTTCAAGGTGATAATAGAGTTTGTAAAATTGGCCTTTGAACACAAGCTTTCTCTGTTGTGTAAGAATGTGTGCTTCACGCTTGAGTGGTCAAACAATACGGTCACCAGCGGTTGTTTATGTCAAAACAATTCGGTACTGAGAGGGTTAAGGTGGATTCGGACATTGAATTTCAGTACCCAGATAAAGCTTCCGGGTATGTCTCGGATAATGGGGCGAGTTCGTCTCCAGGTGTAGACAAACAACCTCAATCGGGCCCCGCGGTGGGGAGGGGTGTCCATTTTTCGGAAAGCACCCCACTTAGGGACTTTGTCTCAGGAATGCCCTCACGAGCAGTTGGGAAGCCAGTCACTGATGTTGCAGATGTGTCGCAGTCATTTCTGTTCAGTCAGAATTGTACGGAACAGGGGAGGAAGAGTACCAACCCGTTCCTGGAGGATGGAGATATGGTCAATCCAAAGAAGTTGCACAGTGAACTTTTAAGTTTTGCAACCAGACCAGTGGGTGAGGCTGGCAACATCTTTCCAGAGAGAAAGGCGCAAACCTCAGTCACGGCACCAACAACAAGTATGAGTCCTCGGCCTTTGCAGAGGGAGTCTAGAATTATCGTTGACAAAGATGGTGGTGTTTTGGAGCGTAAGTGTCGACGCCCAAACATCATTCCCGACAGATATAAGGGGAAGATTTTGTGGAGAGAGTATTTTCAACATTTTGAGTCATGTAGAGAGGTTAATGGATGGAACGAAGAGCAAGCGGCAAGGTATTTGTCGGCAAGCCTTCAGGGCGATGCTCTTAGAATTGTGGGGGATGTGTCGTTGGGTCGTTATGTACTTACGGTGAGCTTGTGAAGCTACTAGAGAGAAGGTTTGGTTCAGGGAGGCAAAGCGAGAACTATCTCGTGGAGCTAAGGCACCGACGGCAAGGGTCGAAGGAGAGCATTCAGGAACTTGGGCAGGCTATCCATGAGTTGGTGGTCAGGGTGTAACCGAGTTGGTGAGGTTACGCGGATGGTGACAACGAAAAGAGTCAGAGATTATATTTCTTTACAAGTTATTTATTCGGCGGTGTGGATACAGTATTTACACTTTACAAAACGACAGTCACTAATAATATTATGGCTTTCTGTAAATAAAAGGGAAACAAATATTAAATCCATCGAAATTCAGTTATCCATTCAAAATATTATACACAAATTCTGTATCTTTAATAAAACAGTTAATCTAACCTAAAGCCAATTTCATTTCAGCAATCATTCTTATAATAAAATCTTACAATCATTTTAAGGTTAAAGACACTTACCGGCGCAGTTGTAGTTTCTCTACCTATGCCTCACGGAGACTGACGGCTTACCGACTGAAGATAGGCTCAATAAACGCAGCCCGGCAATATCAATAATTAAACAGCAAAAAAACTCTCCAGAGGAGTAAGGTGGCTTCAAGGATTGCAAGAAGTCAAATGCGCTATACCCTACTTGCATACCTCCAGGAAAAATGTCTAGGAATCTCCGGAATGTTCACGCCCATGTGCCTATAGCCGTTAAGAGGTGCATTTAAATCGTCCGTTTATGCAAATTATGCAGTTAAAGAACGCTAGCGGGCGCAAAGTGATCAACGCTGGCGGCGCTGTTCAACTTACTTCGCCTTCTGTGCAGTGCAAGTTCCAAGCTTTTATATACAAAGAAAATAAACAAGGTAAACATTAGGTGTATTATACAGGGGCCTGGCAGCGTAGTTAGTCTGGCTGGTCACAAGGGCTTACCCTGATATTCAGGGGGACTCTCGTGAGAGGCTAGCGAAGAATCACTTTCTTGATGCAGTGGATAGTCGGACTATTCGGGAGGGTATAAACAGGGCCCGCTCGATAAATCTTGATGAGGCCATCAGAGCCGCGCTTGAGACAGAGAATTTTGAAAGGGTTGAGCAACAGAGAGTGTTGGATGGAAAACCCCCTAAGATTGCAAGGGGACTTGGTGACGACATGACTCAGAGGATAGAGAGGATGGAAGATCAACTGCAGGTTCAGGCCGATTCTTTGAAGGTGATGGCTGATATGATGGGAAGGTTGTCTCCCGATCAGCCTATTCTGGTGGGTCATCCTATTGCAGCTAAGAGAGGGAACCAGAGAGGCAGGTCGAGAGAGTGGAGATGCTATAACTGTGATGAGAGGGGCCATTTCGCCCGAGATTGTAAAGAACCTCTGGCAGGGAAATTTGGCCAGCCCAGCGGGGACCCGCGGGGGCTGGAAACCAAAAGGGTCCAAAAGAAAATTCGAAGGTGGGCAGAAAAAGTGACGACGGGCAAAGAGTGATCAATCTGCCCAACTGGACTGTGAATCCACGGTATGGACTGTATGTAAATGGGTTTGTTCGGGGTACGGAGTGTCGGTTTTTGATTGATAGTGGTTCGACTGAGACTTTAATTGACAGTGAGGTTTACTACAGGATACCGACGGAGAAGAGACCAGTTTTGGGAACAGGATGGTGTTCAAGTGATCGTCGTGGATGGTAGTCCGCTGTCGGTGCTGGGTGTTGCTGATGTAGAAATCAATGTCGGTCGGACGACCCAACTGGTCAGACAGTCTTTACCAGCATAAGATCCTCTGGAATCTTGGGAATGGATTTTCTGATGGCTACCGGTGGGAAATTGGATTTTGGGTCTCGGAAGTTGACCATAAGCGGTGAGGAGATAAGGTGTACTGGATTAGCGGGGCGCCTTTTGCTTGGTAGGGTGGTTGTCTTTGGAGAACACGGTGATCCCTGCGGGTCATGAGGCAGTCATTCCGGCATAGTGACGAGGAAAACTGGTGAACTGGTGGGACCGGCAATAGTTGAACCTTTGCCAGGTGGAGGTGAAGCTTGCCAGAGAGGTACCAGAGAGTACATCAAATGTTGAACTGAAATACTCACGGAGGTCCGGAAATGTCTGAGTGACTTCCATGCTTTTTCCAGTGATCACGACATTGGTATGACAGAGGTTGCCATCACATTCAGACTGGGGATGCCAGACTGATAAAGGAGAGAAGCTACCGCGCCACCCTTTATAATCAACAGGAAATCCAGAGATATCGTTGTTGATTTGGAGAAGATGGGGTGATAGGAGCCATCGACAGTCCCTGGGCCTCTAATGTCGTCTTGGTTGGAAAGAAGGACACGCTTCTGTGTTGATTACAGGAGGTTAAACGCGGTAAACCATTAAGGACGTTCCTATCCTGTGCCTCGCATTGATTGAACATTTGATGCATTGAGTGCGTGGTTCTCGACACTTGATTTGGCTTCAGGGTACTGGCAGGCAGTGGCACTGGATGAAGACGCCAGCCAGAAATCCACGTTTGTTGTGAGAAATGGGTTGTATCGAGGAAATGTATGCCTTTCGCTTTGTGTAATGCTCCGGCGACCTTTGAGCGCCTCATGGAGAAGGTTATGGCAGGCTTGCAATGGGACATCCTCCTCATCTATTTGGATGACATACTGTTTTTATCGACATTGTTACGCAAGACAATCGAGCGTCTTCAGGTGGTGTTGGCTAGGTTGGAGACACGCAGGGCTGAAGTTAAAACCCGCAAGTGTCACTTGTTTCGTCAGTCGGTGCCTACTTAGGGCATATTGTGTCCTCAGACGGTGTGGCGCGATCCACAAAAGTACAGGCTGTGGCTGATTGGCCTGTTCCGAGGTGTGTGTAAGGGATGTGAGAAGCCTTTAGCCTCGCATCCTATTACAGGTAAAGTTTGATTTGCAGGTGGCTAGTCCCCTGCATGAGTTGACTGAGAAATCAAGAGATTTGTTTGGCGTGAGTCCTGCCAGGCTGCATTCGAGGAGTTGAAGAGTAGTTCCAGACTGCAAACCCTGATTCCTTAATCCAATTTCTAATCAGATTTCATTTTGCATCAACAGATGCTGGTGGTGACGACATTAAGTGGTGTTGTCCCAGGTGCAGGATGGGGACGAGAGGTCTTTGGCTACGTGCCCCGCTCGGCAGACCCCAGAGAAATTATTGTGTCACCCGTAGAGAATTGTTGGCCGTGGTGGTACTTGTTACTTCCGCCAGTATTTTGGTACGGTAGAAGGGTCACGAAAGCGAAACTATCCATGCGGCACTTCGGTGGTTGCTCAGGTTTAAAACCTGAGGGTCAGTTGGCACGATGGTTGGAGGTGATCTCCCATCACGACACTGGAAATTCAACGATAAAGTTCGCAAGAAGCTATCCAATGCTGATGCGTTGTCGCGACGCCAGTGCAAACATTGTGGCCGAGAAGAGGGCAAGAAGAAGGTGCTGGATGTTGAAGGCCAGCTGTGTTCCTCGTCGTTCATGAGGTGCAATCTCCGAGAAGAAAAGAGTCGCCGGCTAGGGGCCTTGTGGTATGTCAGCCAGAACTGTCTCTGAAGCTTTGGAGGAAAGCCTCAGCTGGAGGATGAGGTCATAGGTTGGTTCATCCGGAAGAAGGAAGGTATGACAGCCGTCCATTGCAGTGTCTGATCTTTCTTTAGGCATAAATCCCACCATGGTCTGTAAGGAAGTCATGAAAGTTAATTGCTTCATGAGGGTTTGCCGCGAGGTATTGTGGGAGTCGGATGATGGGGAGAACAACAAGACAGCGTCTTCGTTCTTCCTGAATCCATCAGTTCAGGAAAGAGATTTTGATGAGTTACATATGGGCAAAATGAGTAATAGGTCGTTTAGGGGTCAACAAGACGAAGGCCAAGGCGAAATATCGACATTTCTGGCCCAGCATGTCAGTTTACTTACAAGGTCCTTCTTTATAAGTTGTGACATGGTAAAGAAGAGTTTTCCCCGCCAAGAAAAGAGTTTCTCCCCACAACAGCATCGTGTGGGGGCACCCATGGAGAGTGGTGGCGTTTGACCTGTTAAATAACGCCAAAGTCCGATGGTGGTAATCAGTGGGTTGTATGGTTGTGACGACACTGCATCGAGAGTGGATGGAGCTCTATCCTGCTTCCAGATGCTGCCGGCAAGTACTTTTGCCTCTCAAGGATTGGTTAATGAGTTTATCTGCCGGTTTGAAAGGTTGCCGCAAGAGCTTCATTCTGATCAGGGCACTCACCTCTTGAGTCCAAGGTTTTCAGCGAGATGTGCCGTGTCTTGGGGATCACCGAAAACCCACCACTGCTACCTATAATCCGAAGTCTGACGACAGGACAGTGGAAAGGTTCAATAAGACTTTGGTTAACACATGGTGGCAGTGCCTGTCATTACCCAAGAAAAGAGGCAGAGGATTGGGATGAATGTACTCCTTGGCCACGTTATGCCGCGCTTACATCGGCACCCACATGAGTCAATCCGGGGAGTCACCCAATATGATGATGTTGGGTCGAGAAGTGAACATTCCGATTGATTATGGTCGCGTCCCACGGTCTGTGATGATGTCCCGGTACGGATTTCGCAGAGAACAGGTAACATGACACGTCGCGCACAGTTTTCATGAGAAGTACGGTGCAATTCACGCCCACGAAGAGCACACCACACTGCCTTGCAGAGAAGAGCTCCCGACGGCAGAAGAAGTTAACCATGACAGAAGCGCAGCGGACCATGGTTTGAAGATAAACCTGGTCTGATCTCAAATTTTAGCCTGGTAAACACAACAACTGACCCGGCTACCAATTCCACTGGGCATTTATGCATTTGGGCTCAATGTAGTCGTTCATGCAGATAGGCTAAAAGCCCTACCCAGGAAGAAGAACTTAAGTCATGGATTGGGGACAGTTGAGAAAGTACCGACTTTGAGGGGCAGAGGTTGCTCAGTCAGAGGGTGGTGAAAAGCTCCCAGTGGAGGAGGGAAATTCCGGCGTGGAACTCTCTGAGGAGGTCCATCCACCATGGTGACGACGGGACTAGTAGGGACTCCCTTGGGTGGGGAAAGTCCGTCCCAGTGGAAGTATGTAATAATGAGGTTGATGAGATTCCAAACCAAGCGATAATTTCGAGGCGGAAGCATGAGTTTCCAGTGAACGTTTTACATAAGCTTTCAGTAGTGAAGAAGCGAGTTTTGTGCAGTTCGAAAGAAAAAAATGAGAAAACGGAGAGAGTTGTTCTCGACTTATAACCATAAGCTTTTCTTTGTGTTTCTTCACTCTTCAGAGTTGAGTTTGATAACCATGTTGGAATAAGATGGTTGGAAGAGCGAGAGGAGGGAAGAGGAGTAAGTCGAGACAGCATCGTTGCACCCATGTGCCTCAACAACTTCCAGCGCAAGTTTCAAGGGTTGTGGCGACATATCAGAGAAATTCATGGTCCGGCAGTGATATCCCTGCACCGTGGCGGTGCCTCTTTAAGGCGACCAGACGAGACACCCTCATCCGCCACTATCGCCGGACCTCCATGGAGAGCACGAGGGGAGAAGTCATCGAATCCTGGAAGCGGAGTTGGAAAAGCCAGACACCCCCTCTCCTGTAAGTGTGGATGTTGGTTGGCCGGGCTACGTGCCACAGGGTGAGCCAACCACAGCACCAGCGGACTGTGAGCGCCCTCCAGCGACACCTCACATTCAGGAAGCTCACCCAAAGGGATGTACTTTCCTCTGTCGCCTGCACACCCATCTTCGGCTTTTAAACCAGGTCGCCTCTCCAGTCCCCTCGGTGGAAGCTTCTCTTCTGCCCCATTGCTCCTGGTCCCACAGGGTAAGCCCAGGGGGTATAAGCTGGCCACAAGTTGACCCCAGCATCCTCAGAATCTTCCCGCCCTCCATGCCGCCGTCCCCGGAAAGGGGATAACACCGCCCCCTGTCATCGCTGGGAGGAAAGGCCACACAGACCCCTCCAGCCTGGCGAGTGGTGACCGCCCTCGTTAGAGAACATCATGTGACAACCTTCTGTGGGAGTGAGTGCAAGTCAGAAAGAGAGAGATTATCTTTGAAACTTATGAGGAGATGATTGAAACCTAGGGTCCTCGTGAAGTTGGCAGAAACTTTAGGTTCTTAGACACTGCTTGTTCTTATTTTATATCAAAGTTTTATAACATATATATGCCTATATTATACACAACCTACCCCTAAAAGTTATATTTATTGTTGATTCCTGAGTACCCATTCATGCATTAATTGCTGTGTAAAATATTGATTGTGTAATCTTTGCCAACCATCTTTCAATCAGCTGAAAAATGTAAATGTTTGATTGTATAAATTATTGTTTCAGGAAGTTTCTCTGTGCTCACTTAGCATGACATTTTGTGAATATTTAATAGAGCCAAAGAATCATGTGTTTTATAATCAGTAAAATTTGCCTTTTAATGCAGTAGGTTTAATTAGGTACTTGCAACCAAGTGTAGCATTGGTGCAAGGTTTAAGCTAGACTCATTCAACCACGTGTATAACTATTTTTGTGCACATTTAATGAGTTTAGGGGAAAGGCACAACACCCCTGGTGCTAATGTGTTTTATTATGCAGGCCGTTTGGCTTGGTTGAACCGAGTACGGGTGTTTTATATTATATACCGTACTTTAAAGGTTTGGAAGGTTTATGTATTCTTTTGTAAGTACATGCACACGGTCTTTGTAGTTGTGGTTTAAGCTGGTTTGGACCAGGGACAGTGCAAGCTTTCAACTTGGGCCTGTGTGACTTGTCAGTGCATGTTGCAATAATGTGTTATTAGATTGGCACGTAACAGAACCCAGGACACTTATCGTGGAAGTGTAAGGGGTTTACCCCTTTGCGCTTCTGGTTCACACTGTAAGCGCTCTTGTCACAGGTTTCCTCAGGCGCTCGAGCTTACAGTGCTTAAGTGCTTTTCGAGGCATCCCTTGGTTTCATTACCAGAAATGATAAATGAAATGAAATGAAATGGCTTAGTTGACGTGTAGTTGGCGCAGTCGCGAAAGCTGGTTAAGCGCCCGATCTACGCATGCGCGGTGGCATTGAAGTGTTGTGGGGAGCGCTGGCACAGATTGCAAGTCAAATGGACAATCCGGATTCGCTGCAAGATCTCAAAAGGAAGAACAAGGCATGTGCATGCTCTGCACAAAACCTAGCTTTAATGTACCGACTTAGTGTAGCGTGTGTGATTCTAGCTCATCACTTGGTTGAACCAGTATTGTGTGTGCACTGCTTGAAGGTGGAATATATCCGTGGGGATTGACCATAGCTGCGGGCTGGTCGATCGTCCGGGTAATAAAGTTTAGTACGCCGTTAGCTATCGCGGCGTGGTGCGTGGTTGAACGGTGGGACCGCAGAAAAGGCATTCCCACGCATCCCTTTCTTCATGGTAGTGAACCCAATTAGCCTTCAGGGGTAGGCTGTCGGGAACGCCTCGAAGGTCCGGTGGTGAGCATAGGGTTGAATTAGCAATTGGATAGTGGTATAATTCGCAGAGTTAAGAGTGAGCTTCCTGAACTTCATAGAGAAAGGCTCTCGACAAAGAAGGCTGCCATGCATGCGTGAAGGTACACGGTCTGAACAGTGGTTTATTGCTGAATTGCATACACACACAGTCGGTATATATTACGGGCATGATTGTAGCATCAAGGGCGGCTCAACATTAATGGTTGAATGCACCTAGGTGGCTTCTGGCTCATCCATATACGCTTTTGCAATGGAACCACGTTTGTTATCTACAAAAATCACGAAAGTATTTGAGATTTGTTGAGGGGAGAAACAAGATACATTTATTTGCTCTTGTTTCATGAATTCATGACCTCTGTGAACTCTTCTGGTGCATAAATTATTGATATGTTATGGGGAGAGACAATTACCTCCAATTGGCCATAAACTTCCTCCAAAAACGAAGCTTTGTCCCATGCTGCGTTAGGTTGCTCATCACGCCAGGGTCCAGGACCACGTAGTAGCTTATTCGTAGTGATCAGTGTCCTGTAGATGCGGGTCAATCGGCCACAATAATAATGGTGTACCCTCATTATTGTCCATTTTCGATGTCGAACCAAGTAGCCTTACTTTTGACTTAAAAATGCAACCCACATTGCACCGGACAATTTTGTTTTTAATCGGGGATTAATTTTCAAAATGATATTTTTAACCAAAACATATTTGGACCGATGTATTATAGAATATCTGGGCTCTTATTTCACCAGTAATTCACGTATCGTGTTATATATCATACATTATTTTTTCAGTTCGGTTACATTATTTTGTAAATTATTTTCGAGAAAATAACATACCACCTAAAACAAATTAGGAACACCGGAATAATCTCAGTTAAAGCAAGCACTGTTTATTTCAGATTATTACAACGAATGTTTCACAGACTTACAGGGAGAAACAATCAAATAAATGAAACAGTTCAAGTTCGTTCAATCATCACATATTTATTTCCATACTTCCATAAAATAATTAACAAAACTTATATTAAGAGTGCATTAAACGATGAAGAAAATGTTAAATTCATAGCAAAATTAACTAGTTAATAGAGCATGGGGTTGTTTATATGTTAAGAAGCTTGTTAAAAACAGCCATACCAGACAAACATCAACAAACAAAAAGGACAGATGATAAAGGATGCATGTAGTATTGACACACATTACGATTACATGACTACTGAAAAGAGAGAAGTTGCAAATGGCAACCAGGCTCGCGGAACATTTCAAACCTATTTGATGTTAAAAAAAAAAAAACCGGTGCCCCTTTAAATTGTTTTTGAGTAGTATGATAAAATAATATTATGTAAGAAGATTATTAACATATTATCAACAAAAATATTGGATATCACCACTATCAAAATAACAATATATTCTCAATAATTGATGAAATACAAGCATATATAATTAATCAATTAAGTTGAATACGCTTTGTTACCGTGTAATTTGTATTATAGTTAGGTACCACGGAGCTGTTTTTAGTACAAAGAAGCTATTGGCTTTGATGATTACCAGTTAAACTTCCGTACAGTCAAATGCACTTTTGGCTGGTTATCTGTTTAATCGTTGATCATTAAATATTTGTCAAGCAAAATTAGCTTGAAGCTTGGGCTCATGAAATTGGCCCTTGCTCTCAACAGTGGCACTAAGGCAAGATCATAGCTTGGGGATCTTGAGCCCCCCCCCAAGGGCCCTGCTGTTGATGTTTTTTTTTTTTTTTAAAGAAGGAGCCAGGAAAGAAAGTTGCAACCTGAGCCCAAGTCTTGCTCCACAGAGGAGTTCAAGGCGAGTATAGGGCAGTGGCACATGGACAAATCTGTGGACTCGAGACTCAAGCTCCCCTCCAAAAGCTTTTCCTTTCCATTATTCCACTCACTATTATATTTTATACGGCGTATGCATATGCATGTAAGCTGAAGGTCACCAGTATATGTATATAACAAGCATTTTATTACATCTCGCCTGCTATGTGGGTGCACCCTGATCAGGAGCAAAGCTTTACTTAATTTTATTTTCATTTCTGTTGTCCGTTTCTCATGTTGGAGGTCATTGATCGTCGTTGAGGTTACTCTGTAAAATTTAAACACGCTCCGCATTATAATCAACTCCTTCTGAAGTTTGGCCATTATCAATGGCTCACAGGATTGGGTTTTAATTTACAAAGCATTAGTGTGTGACACCTTTCTTTAGCAAACAACCGATCGGATAATATTGGGATTTGGTTTCATTTGCCGCCAAATTCGTGTTTGAAAAAATTTAGTTCGCCCGGAATGATCAATAATACTACGTCCACGCAATGAAAGTATTTAACCATAGAAATCTTGCAGACGGAAACAAAGCTCTCAAGTTCTTGTTATGAAGAAGAGGAGGAATTACAGGCAGCGGTAAAAACCCCCTACGAGTCCGAATCATGCTTACATAATGTCTTCTTGGTGACTCAGGGAAACCACCAGGAAACATTTAACATGCTACGCCGTAGGTTCACTGACGAGCACGACTAGGGACATGGGCTGCAGCCGCGCCAAAGGTTATGGTTTTGGTCAGCCATGTTCTCCCCATATATGGATTTCAACAAATATTTTGAGCCCTCCAATCCAAATCCTGGGTGCGCCACTGCTTAAAGATTGACTACAACGGAATAATGATAAGTGCTGTTGTTGCTTTCCTTCGAGAAATGTGTAAATACTATCAACATATTATTATTATTCAATAAAAACTTGTTCCTTCATGCAAAAATCAATTTGATCGGCGTTCACGACTGAGAAGTCTGAAGCCAACAAAAGCCCTCAACTCATGAATAATTCATACTTCGTGTGACGTAGCACCCATGACGCTTTGTTACCACCACCACGCACAACAGTCGATCGTGTGTACTGTATGCATTTCAATATACAATGTATTATGCAATGCGGAACAACAGGCGGACAAGCGACATCTTGCATCCCGAAAACAGCGAAAATGTCCGATAAAGGCGAATATTGGGAAGATCACAGTATAGATGAGGAAGAGGAGTTTCATATAGGCACTTCTGAGGATAGTGATGATGTCAGTTTGAAGCGATGAGGGGAGCTCCCCAGACGTGACTGTATGTACTGTGAATTACATGTCATTATTTTAATTGATTTCAACGTACGCGTTTAAACCATACGGAGTCTGCCAAGAACATCAATTCCTCATTTTGTTTACTGTAATACTGGATACCAGGATGAATTTCAACATAAGTCTTTTGTTGTTGGTCTGTTACTGCTTGCCCGAAATTGTGTCAGAGGATGAAATTCGGGCAAAACTGAGGGTCGGTGCTCAGGCCAGTATGCACTTCATGGATGGAGAATTGAGATCAACCATCAAGCTATTTATGCAGCATCTGTTCTCTCGTCAAACATTTGTCAAAACATTGCGTAACTCCAAAGAATTATCTTGGTTATATTCTGATAATTGGTATGGGAAATGACATTAATATAAACCCGGGTCCTCATCTACCTATTTACATCATGTATCCAATCTGACGACCCACCCGGCACCATGTGCAATCTAGGAGATGAGGTGGGCCACCATCCAGTTAAGGGCATTCAATGTGATGCATAAAAATGGAATCATGCTTTGCATCAACACAGGTAAAAACTTATTACTTTCTTGTTAATACAAGCATTTCTTGATTTGTGATGGTTGTGGTCAGCCAAACCACTCGCGATCATCGCCATTTTGTGACACTATTTAATGAGTCTGACAACCGTTCAGTCTGCTTGTGTTCGTGATCAATCACTTAGTGATGAACAACCACTGGCGTCTTCGTCGCCCAAGCCGTCAAAATGTAGAGATCCTCAATCAGGATTAACAACAAACCCAAACCAAATAAAAGATCTACCAGAGCTAAAAACTAACTGTTCTTAATATAAACTTCCAGAGTTTGAAAACAAGACAACTGAACTTCTCAAGCACTCATCTTGATCAAACCTGACATCATAATTGGGACAGAAACTTGGCTAATGGCTTAATTCTCAACCGGAGTTGTTCCCCTGATTTTTGCAGTCTTTTAGAAGAGATCGCCCTGATGGTTATGGCGGTTTTTAATTGCCATCAAAAATCTTTTCTGCCAACCTCATGGATGACCTCGAAACAGATTCTGAATGCATCTGGGTCAGAGGAACCCACAGCCCCAAGAAGAAAGTGTTCGTAGGAGCCTTTTATAACCCAGACTTACACATGGCCCTATCGACATGCTCAGTCTATCATTGACTAAACTTCATCAGATGACGAAGGGCAATTGTGATATCTGGTTAGGAGGTGATTTAATCAGAGACATCAATTGAATGATCAATCTGTACCTTTGGGGGAGTGGTATTTCACCAATGGTGAAATTTATAGATATTTGCACCATTTAGTCTGGAACAACTAGTTACTGAACCTACGTGGATAAAGCAGCATCTTAGATTTGTTTTAGTGTCCAACCTACAGCTGTAGAATCTGTATTCATTCTACCGGGCTTAGAGATCACAGCATTGGGTGAAGGTTCACTTAAATACTGGTGCAGTGCGACGTCATTTTTTACCTTTACAATAAGGGGAACTTTGAAATTCGGCGATCTGAAGGAGTTTGTTAAATTCCTTCAGAGCCTACATCTCATACAGTGGAGGAAAATTGGATCTGCTCGAAAACCACTCTAAACTCAATTAACCGATAAATATGTTCCATCTAAGTTAACTATATCGAGATTTAACTTCTCTGGTTTTCCTCGCTCTTCGTCGTCAAAACAATAAACCCAGAGACCGTACAACCGTCAACGCAAAACACAGTGTACTAGGGATACCATCTATTCAAAATGCTTGCAAGAACTACAAGAAAAATCTTAATAACGCACACCGGCAGTATGTATCTAACATGCTTGATGAAGATCTACAAACAACTCAAAGAAATTCTGAAATATGAAATCTAAACGAACGGACAGGCACTGGAGTTCACCCTTAAAGACGGAAGTTGTACAGTGTCCGATAACAAGGGCAAAGCAACATCTTAAACTCCTTTTAAGTCGGTCTTCACACAGGAATCCAATGCGAATATCCCAATTTGGACCAGGTTCATCCTGATATTGAACCATTGCGATCTTACATCGGGTATCCAAAAACTTTCATGATATCAATCCATCCGGCATCAGGCCAGACATATATACCAAATCGCATGTCAAAGAACAACGCAGTTCTGAACTTGCACCACTACTTCAGCCCTCTTCAATCAATCCATAATACTGGCGAACTCCCATCTGACTGGACAACTGCCAATGTGCCCTGTTCTCAAGAAGGGAAGTCGCAGTAACCCGTGTAATTACCGCTCAATATCATTAACTTCAGTTTTGTGCAAAACCCTGAACATGTTATTCAGATCATCGCCATATCATGTTTCATCTGAACAATACGACATACCATCGACAATCAGCATGGTTTAAAGAGGAGAAGCTATGATCAGTTGTTTATTACCATCAATGACATAGCAAAGTCTGTTAAAATCGGAAACAAATCGATGCTATATTACTCGATTTCTCCAAAGCTTTCGACCGTGTTCCACACCAAAGACTTCTCGTTAGTTGAGGCACCATGGTATCACTGGGAACATATATAAATGGGTCTCACCTCCCGGACATCACGCACCAAAAAGTTGTCCTTGAAGGAGAGGTTGGTCTTGTTGACGTCATATCAGGAGTACCACAAGGGCGCACAATTTGGGGCTTACTCTTCCTCTTATACGTGAATGACATTCTCATGTCTTTCTAAGATGAGGCTTTGATGATGATACCTGCTCCTACCGGAAATAAAATCATCTGCAGAGCTGCCTACTCCAAAAATGACCTCGATTCACTGTGTAGGTGGGAGAGCAAATGGAAATGAAGTTCAACCCGATAAATCTGTTTAAAAGCGTACGATTTTCTGTTCAATACCAATGTCCCTCATAGCTTCCAGCCCCGTGCCATGCCAATTTAGGATGCGGCTGCAGCCGTTTTGTTGAGGAAGAATACAGATACAGATACAGATACGAGAGAGAAGGCGAAGACGATGACGAAGAACTGAAGTACGTGGCGCTGAACCATACCGGTTCGAGCCACTTGCGGCGCCTGCAGTTGACCAGCCTGGTGACGGTGATCGTCAGGCCAAGACGACGAACCAAATCCTGATGATAGACGGCTAAACACAGACTGGTAAGCCCACAAAATGATTCATGAATGAAATACTGAATGATGCTTCGTTTGATCAATTCGTTTCTTAAGGTACAAAAATAGTTGTAGGCTATACTTGACAAAAACATGAACGAACATGATGGAGACCAAGGCATATATTACATTGTACATGTGTACAATACACGTACAGTGGAAATTGGGGTAATTACTATGTCATGCGTCAGATCCTCATTCCTGAGGACGATCAGAGCATACTGATCGAAACGTCGAAAGAACCTCCAGTCTTTTCAGAACTACTATTACTCAATTGAGCATTCACATGGTGTCACCGCAATTAGTCTTACGTATCATCCTCACTATGCAAAGCTACAAGTTTTACCTACCAATGGTGTAGTTTTTAACAGTTTTTGCAGTGTAAGTTTCATGTTAATATGTTATTATTCATGTGTTTCAAGAATTCGGCACCAATAGGGGCTTTAAAAGTAATTTAATACACCTCAGCATGCACCAATATAATGTCTTCCTTTATGTATGAGCTGCCGTGGAGTTGATGTAGCATGGTAATACGAAGAGTGTCTTCCATCAGCTATTGACTTGATTGCAGCATAACCAGTGGCGACCATGATGATTGGCATATTTCCGATGAGAAACACACACGCCACGGTCTCTAACCTGTGCTAAACCGTCACAAACACAACACAAATAATTCCAACCAACTTATCGAATTGGTTTTGTTCGTGGTTCTTTGCCAACTTATACCTTTGAGTGGGAAATTTTAAAAGAGTTTGCTGGAAATAAACCCAAACATTATTATGTTTTAGTTTATTTTTAAACCAACTTTGATGCCGACCCGTGACCAAAACTATAGACTTATTTATTGGCCTTAATAAGAACGCAACCATATAGAACAAAACAAACAATGACGTACATGTATACGGGATCTAATAATAATTTTCGATAGGCCTTACCGTCACAACATGAACAGAGGATTATTATTGTACTTACGGATTTGTAGAAACTGTCTGGCATATACATGTTTCAATCGCAAAGTAACTCAGCCCTGGTGCAAGGAAGATTAAAAGTGGGCTGCAAATGCTGAGATAAGCGTCATTAAGACCGAAAACTGCGGTATCGACTCAGCACAAAAGATCTGTAACAAAACGAGGAGTAAAAGAGCTACAACTCGCTTCCATCCAAAATCTGTAAGAAAAGATACAAGAAAAACATTGAAAACTCCCCCTGTTACAGCCCCCTGCTGCAGCTTTTGTATGCAGGTCGCCCTCAAGCGGCCATGCACGATGCCGATAGTGTACTAATGAATGGTGACAGTTTTATAATTACAACACAATGTACACAAAAAATCGTATAACTTAATTGATTAGGTCCAATAATATTTATATTTTTAAAAGTAAACAGAGCAGTTCGCCTTTATTTCATCTTTCTGTCACATTTGTTAAGAATTTGAACGGAAAATTTCTCCAAACCTGGACTGCCCACATTAATTATTCGACCACCACTATTAATTAATTATTATTTCATCGCAATGAGAAAACCACTTTTGGTTTAAGACATACAAAATATGCTCACCTCTATGAATAAGGATAGTATACTAAAACAACCAACCTGTGTATCAACTTATTATATATATGATGTGTATAATATAAAAAATAATTATAATTTTACAAAAATAATTATAATTTTATTCAGATTTTTCGTAACGTGAAGTTAAGAAAGAGTTATCTTTCCAATAATTTATACAAACAATTTATTACACCTTGGACAACAATTTATGATTTCTAAGGAAGGTTGATGCATCATGTTTATATACCAAGTATGTTTAATATTACAATTCGACCATAGGCCCATATAGGTATTTTTGACTCTGATTTTAAGATGGTACTGGCACTAAACACCTGGAAGTTATTCCATCTGTCAAGTTGTCTTTTTGAGAAAACGTGAACGTATGCAGTAAATGCACATCTGAAATGGATCACTAGACGGTGATCAGTTTCCAAATAAGAATCCACACAAACAAATTGAGTACATTTTACTAATTTCTCGTTAAAACGAAAAACGAACAAGCTTGAACTATCACAGAACTGTTTTCAACATTATCTCTTCAAAAAATTTTTAAAGAAATCTTCACCATCACTGTACACTTATTGAACCAATGCTACCAATGACAATCCCTTTACAGTTTGATTTCTCAAATGGTTTTGACAATTTCTGTTTTCACCTTTTGCAAAACTGACAACAAGGTTTCAAGGAGTCTCATCAGGCTACTGAAAAATATTATAAAATATTTTAATCAACAAATACATTTGTATTACTGTCCTACCTTCGGGAATATCAAGAACCTCCTCAAGATGTTGAAACATGGGACCGTTCTGCGGTACAATGACTAGAGAGTGTTGTGAATGACCAGCATGGTGGCTGAAATGATGACCGCTGTCACGAGGAGAACGTACAAGATGCTGATCCCGTTTCTATTGGAACTGCTGGTAACGAGACTAGCGAAGGGAGACGAAGAAACACCAACGTAGGGAAATATCATCCCACCGCAGGCTGTATTAAAGAATATAATCAAGTATCGTGAATACGACCAGTGCAAATTTAAAGAGCTAATTTGCATACAAATATGCTGAGCACAAACATTTTTTTTGCTTTTAGCAAAACGAACTTAGCAGCATTGCCATGTAATGTATACCGGGAATTGTTTCTGGCAAGGTGGATCAAGGGCAGTGGAGTAGCCAGGACTTTTCAGTGGGGTGGGGGGCATTGCTTTTCAGTGGGGGGCAGGAGGCATGGGTTTTTCCTTTTCTTTTCTTTTCGTTTTTTAAACACTATGAGGATTTTTGTGGGGTGTGGGGCACTGGAAATTTGTGGGGGAACAAACATCTGTTGATGCTAAATACAGCAGATGAAAATCCATAAAAAAATTATTTTCAATGGTGCTCATTGTCCGTATTTGTCAGTATCTCTACACAGCAGTTCATTTAGGGACACACAACAGCTAGTCGTTTGTTAACGTGTTTTCGTTGCTTTTGTACTAATACCAGTAATCCATTAATCAGCCAGGGTCATAGCGATACACAAATTATTAACTCGCTTTTAAAAATGGACATCATTCGTTTAAAAAATACATGTACATTGATTTAGGTGGCGTGACAATTTCTAGCGTGGACAATTTCTGTGGACAATTTCTGCGTGGACAATTTCTAGCGTGAGGGCCCGCCACGCCTTAATATGCCTGGCGAGAGCGCTGTTTACAAGAGTTTATAATAATACATGTCATTCAAATGCAGTCCATCCATCTCTCTCCATGATGCATTATGTGTTATTAAATACACGTTTTATTCCTATGATGCTGTACGCTGAAACTTGGTACATAATTTGTAATCAGTTTCGAAAGACGCACTTTGTTTTCATGCGGCTGCTGCGTGAGTTGACCTGACCGCATTGCTACAACGACATAGGATGCACTTTATATCAAGTTTATAAAACTGTTCGCATTGTTTAAACACTATTTGCAAATAGTGAATACTGGGTGTCGAGTTCAAGTCACAAACTCCGAGTCCGAGGGTCGAGGAGTCGAGTCCGAGTCCGAGGGCTGAGTCCGAGTCCGAGTCCGAGGGGTCGAGTCCGAGTCCGAGGGCTGAGTCCGAGTCCGAGTCCGGAGGGGTCGAGTCCGAGTCTGAGGGGTCGAGTCCGAGTCCGAGGGTCGAGTCTGAGTCCGGAGTCCGAGTCCGAGTCCGAGTCCGAATCACGAGTCTAACAAGTCTGCTTTTACCTATGTGTTGTAGAACAACCACGCATACATACCTGCAAAGGTCATCACACACTTGTTGAATTCTTTTGGGCTGCACATATCGCGTTGAATGACCGGTATAACAAAGTGAATGTACGGTAGATAAAGTGCAATACCAGTGATTAAAGACAAAGACCACGCATTGTAGGTGGTGGTGGATAGCAGCGAGACGTCAATGTGGATGGCGGCATTGAGGTGAGTAATATTGAGACACACTGATGAAGATATATAACCATGGCACTGATTTGCCTTAAAAGAGAATGAAACACAAAGGTGAAACATGCACAGGATGATTAAAAAAAAGTTTTGCTAACCTCACCAATCAATACTAGGCCTTCCCAAAATGTATCGCCCGTGTTTTGTTATTAAACTGAATTTTTGTTTAAATCAGATCATTGTGAATTTAATTTAAAGAAAATTTAAATATTTCACAAAACATAGGCCTATGTCAGAAACAGCGACTATGAGAAAAACTAATTGAAGGGGACACAAAGATGCTTTCCCACGGTTATTTTGTGACTATATAATGTGTACTTAAAGTTGTTTACCCTGATGTTCCAATGAAAAGAAAATTATCGAAAAGGAAAATTACAAACATGGACGATAACCTTATAAGGGTGACAATGCAGTTCTTACCATGAATCTTTAGGGTACCAAGCCACATGAATGGACACACCATAAACCTGAATACCAGCGGCCACATACAGAAAGTCCCATAAGCAGCTGGACCAACTATAATGTACAACAGATTCGGTGACAACAAAACATCAGAGTACCGCCTGCAAAACTGGATACGCTTACCAGGACGTTCACTGCGGTCCTGATGAAAACATTTTAAGACTCCTTCAGAAAATGTTGAACGACAATTCATAAATGCTCAAGACAGTTGAGAGACAATCTGATTGGACAAAACGTGAGGGTGTGAACGGATGGTAAAGACGTGCTGTTCGCCAGCGGTTTTGTGCAGACCATATACTATGGAAGTGTTGTGGTCCATAAAACGAATTTGTCCATTTTATTTGGCGTTATTCAACAAAATATACACATATTTACATTTTGAAAACGAAGTCGATATGGGTATTTACGAATGGGAACAGTTCGGCTGCCCTCCGACGCCAGTGACCCCCAAAACCGGTCATCGCGCGACAAACTGTTATTCCATGTGCAATATAGAAATAGTTATTCTTAGAGATCTTCGACCAGTTTGTACATTCAAAACTGGATGATTTTGGTCATGACACTCATAATAAAGTTAAATCCAACTAAACCCAACTAAGTGTTAATATTTAGTAAAGTCTCCTGAAGACAATCAGAGCATACTGATCGAAACGTCGGTTGTAACCTCCAGTTTTTCAGAACAATTACTACTCAATTTCAGAATTTAATTTTCACATGGTGTCACCGTAAAGTCTTTACTTATCCTTTCCACCATGCAAAGCTACAGATAGCTTATTACTTAATTAAAGGTAATTTCAACTCTCTAAAGAATTGAGTTAGCACAATTATCAAATTATCAAATTATCAATTGAACGAATCTTCAAATATACTTGGTGCTATTAAAATTGGTACAAGAATCATTCATCGTGAAAATTATGCTGTATGAAGTGTTTCCATCTATTAAAAAAGAGACCGTGAACAGGAATTGTTATGTCGAATTCACAAAAAATAGCCGGGCGGCCATGTTTTGTAAATCATAAAAATGTTAAAACATTTCAAGACGTTAACGTGTTTTTCATTATTTGAACGGCAGCTTTCGCTGTTTTAACTGAAATTAATTTTTTCATCGGACCATTAGTCCTACTATTTTAGTTGAAGAAGTGAATACAAACGATTTACCGAAATGAATTTATGGTGGATCCCGTCATAACTTCGTATTGACACTTTTTTTTACTGTTGAAACAAGCTTCGACAACTATTTTGTGAAATGGAGCCACATTTCAAAGACATACGACAGAATGACAGAATGATGCGTCATGTTGGCACAAGGTATCCTGCCAGACATCCAGTCCTGCCCGAGGAGTAGAATACTCAGTTTAAAACATCAGTGTCGTTATCTGAGCATGAGATTTCACCTGAGATTTACCTGAGCATGTCAAACAATTCCATCTCTTGCTTCATTTAAACTGCTCTCAAAACTCATTTGATGAAAATTAATGTATAATTTACTTATGTTTAACTATTGGCTTTTGATGATGTATTTATGTTTGTTTGTGTTTAATATGTCAAGAGTATCGCTACGGTGTTTATATTTTATATTTTGCAAATCAACCTTGTTTGCATGGTTTGTGTATGCAGGGTTTTTTCCTTGTCAGAATATCATCTTGTCATTCAGCATATCCTTTAGGGACCAGGGCCAGTCAGCCTTTTTACAATCATTGTTCCTTGTAATTTTATATTGCATTGTTCACCATGTATTTTGTTATTGTTTACTCTAATGTGTCACTGCGCCATGCTGAGCGTCTCTTTTGACGGATACCGGCGCATTACAAATGTTCATTATTATTATTATTATTATTATTATTATTATCAACGTCATTATCAAACGAGTATCGAACTATATAGGTTGGTGAAATTTTGCGTCGGGAGATATCACGCTCTGTGTTGGACCCCTTACCTGCCCATGACCCGCCGGTTTCGTGTTATGCGGCCCCATACGGATGCCTGTCCGTACACCGTCTCTTCTCAATTATGTTCCAGCAGCTTCTGAGTAGGGTCGCTGGATACATTGTACGATCATAACCGTGACACAAAACAGAATTTTAACCAACCTGTCATCAAGAATAATATCAACGGAGCTCATCAAACTCATCAAAACATTACCTGAGAACATGACGTACGGTGAGGCATGCGACATGCGTCAAAACAGATAACCAGCCTCTTCTTTGTAACTTTGAACTTTGAAATGGTTGGTACCACTATTGGTACGTCAGCAAAACTACTTCGAGAAGTTTCACAATTATCTTGGACAGTGGCGTAGCCAGGGTTTTCAGAGTGAGGAAACTCATATGAACAGTCCTGACCCATCCTAGTTTGCTTACCAGAGTTACAGGGTGTGGAGGATGCAGTGACTGCTTTACCTTCAAAACTGTACAATCATTTAAATGTCCCAAAACCTTTGTTAGATCAGTTTTATTGATTTTCCAGTGCCTTTAATACCTCCACACATTTTAAATTAAATGATAATAAGTTATTGAATTTTGGATGTCGCTCACAACTTGCATTGGTAACTCATAATTTCTCACCGATAGACCACAGAGGGTTTAAATGCAGTAAATGGTGTCTAGTTAAGTTTCTCAGTTAGAGCCTCCAAGATGTGTTCTGGTTTTAATGTACACCAGTGATTTTGGATATTTTGACATCAATTGCAGTATTATCAAATATGTAGATAATACGGTCAATAAAGCGGTTGGTCCAGAGGTTGTTGACTGGTGCGATCGACATCACCTGGTTCTTCATGTAAATAAAACCAAGGAAATGATTTTGATTGTCGCTGTTCAGCCAAAAGTCCATAAACCCTAGTCATTCACAATCACCTCATCCAGCAGATTACTGGGTATACTATAAGTACTTATGTGCGGTCATCGACAATAAACTGAAATGGTATAAAAACCTCAAATACTGTGTGGTAAAGCTAACCAAAGGTTCTATTTCCTAAGGAAACTGAACGAGTTTTATGTCGACAACATCATTTTAGTTCTTTTATCAGTCCTTGATTCAAGGCATTCTTATATTTAGTTTGATCTGTAATTTGGCAACTGTCAAAGAAAATTTTCATAAACTGAAAGACGAGAAAGATCGCCCAGCGCATAATTCCGCAATCAAGATCTTCCTTGATTAGTTAACTGTAATAAAACTGGTTTTGTTAAAGTTCATGAAATAAGCGACCCCTCACACCACTGCACAGTTGCTTTTCATTTAATAGACGTTCGTCTCCATGTCCCACGTACCTCACACTGTCGTTCCAGACAATTATCATTTGTTCCCAATGCCATTAACATGTTTAATGCTACTGTACAGAGGGTGGGTTAACTCATAGCCTGTTTTTTGCTTTTCCTTTGTCCATATGAGCATCTCTTGTCTGTTTCTTATTCTGTCTTCCCATTACCTTAACCTTTTGTGTATTATTCTAACAGTCAGTCCGTACTGATTATGTGGTTTATTGATGTTTGTTGTTTATTTATGCCGTGTACTTATTGCATTGTCGTTTTACCTTTATTGCCAGTAGAAGTTGAATTTCTACGTTTTTAAATGTGGACAATAAATGAAATCTAATCTTATCTTATCTAATCAACATTTATTTTGTTTTACCCCAAAAGTGGACGAACTGGCTATGAATGTTTAATACCGTCATAAACTATACACCAAGTAGGCTTAAGTTTCTTGTAAAATTTAACCATGTTTGTTTTCGAGATTACCAATAATGTATAGACCATGTGACTTGTTTACACTTTGCGTGACATATACGAGTACCAGGGTGGTTTCCACCTGGCAAAAGTGTGTATTTTGTATGTATGAGTTTGCACATTTTATACTACTCCATAATATCAAAACAAAATTAAAGTGCAGTATCGTCACGATCAGAGCAGATCTTCAACAGGGCCGGAATCAGTGTCCAGGATAAGATGAACAGTGACTGAATATTACTGGCCTCAGTTTATGGCAGCAAAAGTAATGAGGCCCTTTTATCATGTGTATTATTTTAGTCACCGAGTTAATCTAAAGCTAGCACCGATTCCATGCACTGGTGATCGTGACGATATTGTCCCTTTAATTTTCAGATGAATACAATTTGAGATGTAATGTTAGGCCTTATTAAAATAAATCAAATTTTCTGCTGGTATCTCAAAAGATGTTATGGATTCTTGTAATAGACCAGTGTACATTTTGTGCCCGGTGCAGTTGACATTTGACGCTCTTTGTAAACATGTGATGTCATTGGTCACATGGTTCATAAGAGCTTTGGGGAAAACTTTCATCTTCAGTTTCACTGGACACCATGGGCTGCCGACTACCCACCCACGCCCTCAACGATAGTTATCTTTACATACCTGTATATGCGATAACGTGTGGCCACAGTTGTACCGAAACCAGAAAAACATGTGGATAGAATCACAAACGTCTGCCAAAACGTGAGCCCATTTCGCAACTGTGAACAAACGTTTAAAAATAAATACGTAAACTGTATTATCTTTTAAAAAAAATTAGGCTATGATTACTAACATTTACTATATAATAAATGCACCACTTTGGTGGATACGTGCTATATAAATACACACAACTGTTATTATTAAATGATTTAATTTAACTCTTTTTCATTTAATTAATACCGACTCATTGAATTTATTTAATCAAATTTACGAATTTTATTGAATCAAATTAATGCTTTACAAAAGATACTTCAATTCATCAGTTGAGCAAAATAAATACGTTCCAATTGTTCATTCAATTTCAGCAGAACCATCAGCAAGCGGTTGATCAAGACTAAATTGCATTACGTGGCATTCGTTTAATTGTCACAGTTGGAACAAATTGTTATGCAAGATGACCCTATAGGGATATTCCGATTCTTCTTGGTACTTTCACATTTTTGACATTGGAATAAAAGTCCAGATATTTTGATAGCGACAAAAGAAGTTTAGATAAAGATAGCATTAATAATAGTTGTTGTCCTCTTTCGGCTGCTCCGTTAGGGGAATGCCAGCGGATCATGATCCGCATATTTGATTTGGCATAGGTTTTACGCCGGATGCCTTCCTGACGCAACCTCCCATTTATCCGGGCTTGGGACCGGTGCTACATGCACATCCTCAGTGGCTGGATTCAATTCGGCCCTTGCAGCAATTATGGTAAAATGTCTTGCTCAAGAACACAAGCACCATGGTCGCGGCAAGGCTTCGAACCCACACACCATGGGTAGGATGTCGAAGGCCAACCAACGAATCCAACGATCCCAAGAGCTCCGTATATAATTTTGTGTTAAAAGTTTCAAATACACTGTAAGCCTACGTGTATGCATACTTTGAATAGGCCAATACAATTGAATCGTTTGCAGGGCTGGTCAATGATCAGTCAAGTGCATATCTATGTAAGTTACAGCCACTGGGAAATGACGGTTGCATACACAAAGCTCGAATGGCAACTTCAATCTTTTATGAGACAAACTCCAAGAAAACGTTTCCATAATTATAGTAAAGTCGTTTACAGATGCTTTTTCTCCAGTGGGTACACTAAGAACCACTGCCTTAAATTGCTGACAACCTGCTTCTGAGTGATGAGCCTAGTAGTAAATGCTTTCTTTCTTCGAATCAATGTACTAAAGATACAGTAGCTATAAGCAATCCTTGTGAAATTTTCAGCTAACATAATCATATAGTTGTGTAAGGTGTGCCATGGTCGAGCGGTTTAGTGCATAGATTTGTAGTTCTGATGGTATTGAGTCGTCAGAGTGTGTGGTTTTCAAGCCTGTCATGACTATATAGCTTTGTGTCCCTTGAGCAAGACACTCTTACCATAATTGCTGCGAGGTCTGAATTGAACCCAGCCACTGGGGTTGTACAAACCAGTGTATACTTAGTGCCGGTCCAAGCCCGGGATAAATGGGAGGGTTGCGTCAGGAAGGGCATCCGGCGTAAAAACCCATGTTACAATCAAAATATGTGGATCATGATCCGCTGTGGCGATTCTCAATGGAGCAGCTGAAAGAGGACAACAACACATACATGTGTTGTAATCTACACAAAACAATAGTGAAAATATATTCACATACTGGCTGTATTCTTTCTATTCATTATTTCAATTTAGTTTTTATTGATGAGTAAAGTTTTATACCTTCATCGATCACTAAGGGTTATTTTGTTTAAAATTAAAATTGAAAATGTTTATTATTGTTGAATTACCAGCACTACAGCTGGACGTTAATCTTTTTTGAAGGAATATACAGAACATGAGACCGCTTGATACGTTCTCCTTTGGATATAGCCTACCATGATTAAACATGAGTCTGTGAAAGCCTGGTCATTGAACCTGTAAGTGATGGAAAAGTGTGGACAAAAAGCTACAACGTCCGGCAACTTTTTTGAAAACAAAAATTCAGGATTTTGGGTACCTGTACCACCTTCCCATCCAGCTTGCGGTAAGTGTGTACTCAGGAAATTTTGTTCCCTTTATTCTCCAAGTTCCTGAACACCCCAGAATTTGTGATGTTCCTTGTCATACCGGTACATTAATTTTGGGACTTAAATTAAAAGTTCCAATTGCACTGGTGAAATAAAAGGCAATTGGTCTGTAGGCCCACATACATATGACAAAGAATCGACATGCGCGTCCTCACCAACATCCTTTCAACATCCAGTCTTCGCAAAAGCGAATCCTCCAGCAGTCTACTTAAGCAGCAGTATCCCCTGAAGACGATCAGAGCATACTGATCGAAACGTCGAGTGCCGTAACCTCCAGTTACTACTACATTGAGAATTTCAGCATGGGTGTCACCGCAAACAGTATTTACACCACTGCAAAAGCTACAATAAATTAGCCTATTAAATACATACTTGTATATATCACAAGCTATAGGTGTACTCACACTGGAAAAAATTATTTTACTATAAATATTTTACCAAGTAAAATGCAATGAAAAACATATTAAATGGACATAATTATACAACCTTACTGAATAAGTTGCTTCATCCTCACTTTCTCCAGTCGAGAAATACTAGATTGATGATCTTGAACCAATGGAACCTCAGAAGGATCATTTGGACTAGCCCTAATGAACGTAATCTTTACCATGGTCACTCCTCGAATGCACTTACTCTTTACTGACAGATTGAATCATGTTCAGTTTATTCTTGTATATAGGCCAAGCGCTTATGCAAAAAAGAACACGACTGTGATGACGGTGATTTAATACAATGCCAATATATTGGACCCTTTGTATTGCTGCTGTATAGCCTTTCTCAACGTCCATGATAGCCTTTAATGTCAAGGCGCAACGCGGCAAACCCTCCGGAAACACAAGTCACGAGAAAAGACCACGTGCGCGAGTGGAGACTGAAGCCTCGACTACTCGTCCGTACCAAGGATGCCACTACTGAATTATTCATGGAAATAATTAATTGTTTTTAATTAGTAACAGAACAACCTCATCATGGGCGTGATCCAGAAACATTTTAGGGGGGCTGAGAATCAAAAACAATTATTTTCAGTACTACAAAATTACAATGAAATAATCAAAGCGAGAGAAACATGTGGGATAACAGTGAGGGGGAAATGAGAGTGCGTTCTCCCCTCCCCACCCTCTCTCTCTCTCTCTCTTTTTCTTTCCCTTTTTTAAAATATTTTTTTAAACGATTTTAGGGGGCTACAGCCCCTTTAGCCCCTGGATCCGCCAATGCCCATGTCACTTCATAACATAATTATAGATTATAGGATTACAGGTTAGTATTATTATAAAGAGAACAAGAATAAAGTTCTTTGATCCTGAGTATTAACCAAAAGTCTTCAAGTAGCAATAATATTATATGGATGGTTATTATGATTGGGTGATAGAACAACCCTATGTCACTATAACATAATTAAGAGATTACAATATGGCAATACAGTATTATAACAGAGAATGAAGAAAAAGTCTTTTGATCCCATATTAACCAGTGTTCCATATAGCAATAATATTACATGGATGGTTATTATGATTAATGATAGAACAACTCTATGTCACTATAACATAATTAAGAGACTTATAGAATAAGGGTACAGTATTATAAAGAGAATGAAGAAAAAAGTCTTTTATTAACTATTATTAACCACACACAGCGTTCCTCATAGCAATAATATTACATGGATGGTTATTAAGTGATTAGTGATAGAACAACCTATGTCACTATAACATAAATTAAGAGATTATATAATAAGGGTACAGTATTATGTGCAAAGAGAATGAAAAAGTCTTGATCCCGCATTACTACACAGTGTTCCTATAGCAATAATATTACATGGATGGTTATGACAGTGATAGAACAAACGTCACTATAACATATAATTAAGAGATTATAGAATCAAGGCACAGTATTATAAAGAGAATGAAGAAAAGTCTTTGATCTCTATATTAACCACACAGTGTTCCTATAGCAATAATATTGACATGGATGGTTATTATGATTATGTGATAGAACAAATTTATGTCACTATAACATAATTAAGAGATTATAGAATAAGGGTACAGTATTATAAAGAGAATGAAGAAAAAGTCTTGATCCTATATTAACACACAGTGTTCCTATAGCACACACAAGGTTGGTTATGATGGTGTTATGGATTAAGTGATAGAACAACTCTATGTCACTATAACATAATTAAGAGATTATAGAATAAGGCACAGTATTATAAAGAGGAATGAAGAAAAAGTCTTTTGATCCTATATTAACCACACAGTGTTTCCTGAAATAGTAAATAATATTACATGGATGGTTATTAAGGATTGAGAGTGATCAGGCTGACAATCCCGCGTCACTATAACACAATTAATAGAATAAGGGCACAGTATTATAAAGAGAATGAAGAAAAAGTCTTTGATCCTATACAACCACACAGTGTTCCTATAGCATATAATATTACATGATGGTTATTATGATTAGTGATAGAACAACTCTATGTCACTATAACATAATTAAGAGATTATAGAATAAAGGGGTACAGTATTATAAGCAAAGAGAATGAAGAAAAGTCTTTGATCCTATATTAACCACACACAGTGTTCCTAATAGCAATAATATTATGGATGGTTATTATGATTAGTGATAGAACAACTCTATGGTCACTATAATATACCAAGAGATTATAGAATAAGGGTACAGTATTATAAAGAGAATGAAGAAAGTCTTTGATCCCATATTAACCACACAGTGTTCCTATAGCAATAATATTACATGGATGGTTATTATGATTAGTGATAGAACAACTCTATGTCACTACAACATAATTAAGAGATTATAGAATAAGTGTTACAGTATTATAAAAGAGGAAGAAAAGTCTTTGATCCTATATTAACCAATAGCAATGTTCCTATAGCAATAATAATATTACATGGATGGTTATTATGACAGTGAGAGAACAACTCCCAGTCACTATAACATAATTAAGAGATTATAGAATAAGGGTACAGTATTATAAGAGAATGAATGAAGAAAAGTCTTTGATCCTATATTAACCACACAGCGTTCCTATAGCAATAATATTACATGGATGGTTATTATGATTAGTGATAGAACAACCCTAAGCGCTTCACTAACATAATTAAGAGATTATAGAATAAGGGTACAGTATTATAAAGAGGAAGAAAAGTCTTTGATCCTATATTTAAACCACACAGTGTTCCTATATAGCAATAATATTACATGGATGGTTATTATGATTAGTGATAGAACAACTCTATGTCACTTCATAACATAATTAAGAGATTATAGAATAAGGGGTACAGTATTATAAAAAGAGAATGAAGAAAAAGTACTTTGATCCTATATTAACCACACAGTGTTCCTATAGCAATAATTTTACATAGATGATTATTATGATTTTTCCATGTTAATTAATCCAGTGCAACAAGCAATCCCAAAAATATATAACAACTATTTTTGTAATGATTGAATCATAGTTTTAGTCATATTGAGGGACAATTTATTGACTCTGAAACCAATTTGCAACTGATTTAATTCTCATTGTTCAATGTGTCGATGAGATAATTAAGGTAACTATGACAGAGGAATAAATTTGAGTCATCAGCAACACAGAATAAAAGAAAGTACATTAGAAGATTTTGTAAAATCATTTATGTAAGGGTTTTAAGTTTGATCCTTGAGGTATGCCAGTAAGAATGCTTGAATTTGGAATTAATCACCATCAATAGACGCATATGGAGATCTGTTAGAAAGGTAATTGTTAAACCCACTCTTATAGGAAAGTTCCTCGAATGACATGGGTAAAATAAAGTTTATATAAATTCTCATAGGTCAATTCGTATCGGAATGACTTCGAGAGGTCAAGGAATATCCCAAGAGTACAAGTTTTGAGTCATCAATATTGTACATGACGAAACTTTTTATTTAGTAACTCTTTTAAAGGTTGAAAGTGTCAACCATCATGTGAAACCAAATTGTGAATAAGCCAAGATATCAAATTTATTCTTAAAAATGGTATACGGGCATAAGCGTTTTTCAAAAATCTTGGAAAACGTAACAAGATAGAGATAGGCCTCAGGCCTGTTATTATTGGAATTAGATGACACCTGTCATTTTACACATCATTGGCCTATCTCGATGAAGAGGCTTCACAGGAAAATATGTCTGTCTTTTGGTGGTATATAGAATTGAATCTTCGATAGTCAAGCAAAATTGGTACGTGTAAATACTGTCCAAAAACAAGTTGGTTGCCAAAAATCTCCGATGGTCGCCATTTCTGCATATGACCATTACAAAGCAATGATAGAACTTGTCATAGGAAGCATTTGTTGATGTCTCGCATAGATATTATTTGAGTGTCACTTTTGCAATTTGTTGAAAAGTAAAACAAAATGAGAACGCTGCTTTTAAAATCAAGTAGCTGCTATAAATCCAATAGTATGGCCACCATTTCCACATAACATGGCAATAAATTGAAACATGTATATACAACAGCTGCATATTTTTGTTTATTTGTTGTATTTTAGGTTACTTTCCAGTTTCTGTAAGTAAATGAATTGACACAAACTGATCTGAAGTTGGTCGTCGAAGTTTTAGAGGAATTAGTTAAAGCATTATCTTTGCGTAAAATCACCAGTGAGCATTTGAATTTGTTCTTCTTTTTCGCAAAAGTTGTATATAATTTATTTTTCCATGTTTGTAATTTTAAAAATCTGTAAAGTGCAGAACACACTTGACTCAGTCATATCACTATTCATCGCAAAATTCTGCAACAACGGTTGGAATCATAGGCCTAACAAATGTTTCAATGAACATTCTTCGGGTTATATTTTAAAAGCTAGTTTTAGTATTTGGGGCAGTAAGCTATTCATAACAAACATATATGCCGAAGTTCACCTTCATCCATCAGTGATTTAATTGAATTCATTTTGTATCTATAGGCCCTATGAAGCATAAAATAGTGACTTATCGGAAATTCAGGAATTCGGGACTCAGGTGATATGGCCTTATCATATTCTGGCTCATTTGTTCACTATTTTACTGTTGTAAACTGCATACTGTAAACTGTGGCATGTTTAACTCTTGCAGCCCAGCCTGTATACTCAAAATTCTGCAATAGGCCTATATAGTTGCATTAGGCCTAATAAAGTTTTCAGTCAACATTCTTCGGAGTTATATTTCAAAGCTACAATCCCGGCCAAAATAGTTGGGACACGTGACAATAAACATACCCTCCCCTGTCCCCCGCTCCCCCCTCCCCACATCAATCTTTAGTATTCGGGGTTATAATATGCTATTCATAACAAACTATGGTGAAGATTCATCGTCATTCATTTAATTGTATAGATGGAAACAACCTTCAATGCTTGTTCCCTGCATACTTGTCACGGGACCTACTAATATTATATGTCCACAATTTCACAATTTGTTACAATCCACAAAATGGCAGCTAAATGATGCATGCTCAGTCAAAAAAATATATCTCTAAATGTTGCATGCTTGGGAATGCATGCTGGGGAATAGTGGCTAATGCGGAATAAAGGCAAGCCATTCTTCAACCCTGAGTGTAGTATCTTTTGGAAATTACAGCAACCAGTTCGCCAAGCAAGTTAAATTAATTTGGGAATGTCAAAATGGCTGCCCTTTAAAAATTCAAGATGGCGGCCTTGCCCATTTATACTTAAAACATGCGTAATAGGCTTGAAGACCCTAACATAGCATTAAACATATTTAAAAGAAAGTTTTGGTAAAATAATGTGCAAGATGGCGGCTAACTTGCTACAATTAAAAATGGTAATTTCCCGTGCTTTTTTTGAATTCACCATCAAGATATTGACAAATCCGTTTTGGGCACGAAAATCCAAATCTGGGGAGGTAAGCTACATAACAGCACATGTGGACTATAGGCTTAGGCTCTAAATGGGTGCCGTCTCAGTGTACATGTAATAGAAAATACACAGGACAAAAATAATGTAATAATTCCCCGTGCTCTGATTACAGTTTTTTTTAGTGGGCGATAATTATGGGGTCAGTCGTGGGGCCACAAAACCTTTTCCCGTCTTAAACCCTGCAGAGGTGCATGGTGCTATTTCATTTTAGTCCTTTGTAAACAATTGTTGTTTACTACGTCATTGAAAAACTCAAATTCATCCACTTTGCATAAGTTCTCTATTGACAGAACAGTGCCTGATAACATGGTAAAAAAATTCAACCTGGGTGAACCATTGACCCGGTATGCAGCTTCAAAGTAAGGCCCCTGCCCCTGCCAGCAGAGACAACCCATTGAAACTGTACAGATGTCATCCATTGATGTTACCGCACTAATCCCAAATGTAATCAGTCATCCCGCCACTCTGCTTTTCATGGCTCCAGACATACCAGCAACCCATGAGATGTTTATTGAGGTCCAGGTTGTGGGGTCATTAGAATGGCCAGGACAACATAGAATCTCTTGGTTTCTCTGTAGAATGTCAGCAGTGCAAAAAATGCACACACAATTGGTTTTGGGGTAACAATTTTTGAAGTTGGATTGTGGGCTGGCACCCATGTAAAAACTTTATAATTCTGGCTACAATTGTTTTCTGGGGCCTGAGGACTCAATAAGTCTGTTTACATTATTTGAGAAGGGTTGTGGTACCCTATATAAAACGTTTTTACACGCTATCAAAACGTACCAAACGATTTAGTCCCATCATAAAAGATAGTATGATTATATTGCGATACCGCACCGCAAGGATGTGGGTCATGTCCACCGTGTCCCCTCGCCCGATCACCGCCCGATCACCGCCTGATCACCGCCCGATCACCGCCCGATCAATACCGCCTGATCACCGCCCGATCACCGCCTGATCAACACGCTCTGATCACCGCCTGATCACCGCCCGATCACCGCCTGATCACCGCCCGATCACCGCCCGATCACCGCCCGATCACCGCCCGATCACCGCCTTCCGATCACCGCCCGATCACCGCCTGATCACCGCCCGATCACCGCCCGATCACCGCCCGATCACCGCCCGCTGATCACCGCCTGATCACCGCCCGATCACCGCCTGATCACCGCCCGATCACCGCCCGATCACCGCCCGATCACCGCCCATGCCAGGCTATATGAACAAATGGGACCGTCCGGTCTATATCCTCAATTTACCATAAATGACGCACCTTTAAGGATATTATCACCAACTGGACAGTGCAACTTACAATGAAATTTTAGCAATTTGTGTTTCAGTTTGTTTCAGTAAGGACTTCTCTTTGTAAAATGTGGAATTTCAATGCGATGATCATACGCGTGACGTCTTGAGCGCCGTTTTTTTGATATGCACAGAATTGTGGTCAAGAAATTGATGTTGGTACAATTCCCCAAACTGTTAAAGTTGATAGGGGCACAGAAAATGTACCCAGAAGGAAATGACCAAGCTTTGTGAGGGTGCTCGTTAGGTGTTCCGGCCTCGGCTGAATGATGATGATGAAAACAGTTGAATCATGTTTCATCTTATTCCAGATAGCTTGTAAAATTGTTTTTAATCTTGAAAATAAAAATATTGTTTTAGATTTTTAAAATAAAATGGTATAATCGGCAGAAGGCTCTCAAAACTTTTAATCAATATTCCTTGAACACCAATATAAATGGAAGGTGGTTAACGCTTTTAAAAGTTACTTTAAAAACTTTGAAATGTAAAACCTGCTGTTAACATTTTGTCAAATAAAAATATTTCTTTTCATAACCATGATATTAATGTTTCGATTTTCCTCAATAATTATCCACTCACCGACGAAGTAAACAACCAGAATTAAGTAGGCCCCTAGTCTTCGTTCGCTTCTTCTCATAAGCAATGTGCCCATTTTGAGATCATGGTCATTTGCAAAATGCAAAGCATTCTATATCTTTTGGTTTCCACAGAAACAGCTCATTGACGGCATAGAACAATAAAATCACAGATATTTCAGGTGGGAAAAATGAGGTCATGTAAATCCTTTACTATTTGTATCTAGTAAAATGCAGTGGTTAAACAACTCCTTTCCAGTTTCATAAGCACCAACTTTCCAGTAAATCATACAATCACTATGATTTTTATTTTTGTAACAAATTAACCATGACTTAGATATGCTTTATGCAACCAGTAATTACGCCATAGTTTTGTAAGTTTTCCAAGAAATGCTAAAGTGTTTCAAAGCCGTAAGTGCGTCATGGGCTTCACGAGAGTGCGCGGCGAATTACGTACATGGACGATTACTATTTTTAGGGGTTATAATAATAATAGGCCCTATTTATAACTAAATATTTCAAAACTAAATGAGGCGACGCATCGGAGACCATCAAAACCGGACTTCTTTTGTTTGGTCTAAAACGTTTAGTTCCAGATTTACGTCAAGCGCCCCCTCAATCGTTAATTTGGCAACAGTTTAACAAATGGCAGCAATTCCATGAACAAGTTGCTATTAACAACGGGCACGGTCCGTGTTGATTTTATGCCACACCATTATCGAAGTCCTCACTCTTAACTTCAATATCAATGGCAACTTTACAGCCAGGGAACGTTCTTGGGAAACAGTAGGCGAAAGCCCGTTATCTCTAAGACGAACCAGAGCACAAGAATCGACATGGAAAAATTACGCCGAAGCCAGACGTTCGAACGAGAAACACTCCACAGCTCCTCAACGTCAACAAGTCAAGCTGTCAGGACATCGGATTACCACCAGTGGCAAAAGTGTTGGTAATATGGAGCAATAAGACACGTCGAAGGTAACTACTAGTACTAATAATAATGTGTTGACGTGATGGTTATTCACATTTTTAGTATTTGAGGATGTGTTGAATTGTTTATTTGTTGAAACTTGAATATATATAAAAGTACTGTTTAGACCATTGTACATTTTCACATGCGAATAACATTAACCTTAACCTCCTAGTCCTAGTCCTTAGTCCTAGGTATCTCTGGCTAGAACCTTCCTTGAATCATCCAAAATCTCTCCAGTGCACTTTCTTGAAACATGCTCTATATCTTCAAAATGCGCACCATGCATTTTGTTGTTGATCTTTTCATATCAGCACTTTCATGGCCTGGGTACATGTACTTCCTTTGCCAGGTAGTAATTTTCTGCCCCATTTGAATTGAAGAGGTGAAAGTACCCAGTTTTCAATAACAGTGCTGAATGTTTCCAAAAAGTGCCCCCTTTGGGAAGATTTTGCAGGATATGGGGTGAAAGTTAGGGTTAAAGTCCATAAACAAAAAAGACAAAGTGCCTTGATTTTTTTTTTCCTCAAAATTGTTCAGTATGTATTTAGTTATTTATATGCTATTCCAAAAACATTAAAAACAAATCAGAAATTGCTGAAAAAATCACAACGATTTTTAAGCCAATGATTCCTGTAGCGTGTTGAAATCGCGAAGTCTGTTGGACATTTCATGCCCGCGTTCGCGACAGCTAAACATTTTTTTCTGTTTTTATGATGTACTTTATGGGGAGTTTCGAAGGAGCCGCTCTTAACAACGGTCTGGTTGCCACCGCGTTGTCCTGTGGTCACCGCATACGTGTGTGTATGGGATTCCCCTGACGGCAAACTCATGCATTTGCTGTGCATCCGCAGCAACAGCGGGCCAAGTGCGGTCATTTTCAAAATAAAAATAGGGTACCATTACGAGCGCTATGTGCCAGACTGAGATCTTCTCCCACGGCTTCACCATTTTCGGCCAGGAGATTTCAGTCCCGTGATTTTGTCCATTCCCGGCTTAATAATAATGAATATTCTATGTCACTTATATCACCAACTTACATCAGTATAATCTCCATCAAATGACTATGATGAACAACACAATTGGGCTTCACTACTTTTGGAAACTTTTTCAAAACACTTTCGGAAGTCGATCAGTTGGTAAACTTATTTTTGCAGTTGTACGCTGATGTGATATGGCCAAAAAAACATAAATAAGAGTAAACAGTCAGGTAGTTTCAGCTGCTCCCAAATGTAAATGCCATCAAAATAGGGCTCCAGTGAAAGTGTCCCCGATTTGGCTTGCTTTGTTTCGGGGCCCGTCGCTCGCAGTAAAGTACATTACAGGGTTTTAGAAGGGTTAAATTAAAATAATGAAAGTCTTATTTTTGGTGATTTCACCACTTAGAATTACTTACTTTTTAAAAATAGGGTTGAAAATATTTAATATTTTGTATGGTCTTTAACGCTGAGATGTAATGTTAGTGCCTTATGAAAATAGTAAATCAAACAAGAATTTTAGACTTAGGACTCTTTTGTAATAATAATACATACACACACAGCTGGTTAATACATACACACATAATATATATAATATATAATTAATATTATAATAATTAATAAAAATATTATAATAATAATAATAATAATATGATACGGCCCAGACAAGAAATACCATCATGACAGATCGCTCTCGATTCTGCTTAAGCGAAATATTATATTGTTTCCCCGTCAGATAATCATTACCAAAAGTGTAATCTCCTTAGAAAGTGCTACCGAGTAGACTCTACAGGTGGGTAAGTTTCAACATCGGCCATTAAAGATCTTGTGGCTTTTTACCTGTAAAACCCTTTTTGGATTTCTCCACTTGAAGATTCTCTTTACAACGACAAGTTACTCTGTGCGTATATAGTTAGCAGCAGACGGTTGGCTTCCATTTGGCGCCCTTTAGAACATCTTTGATAGCAACCAACGCTTGGAGTGAATTACTGCAGGGTAGAAATACACACGCTTTTTGCATGTAATTTCCCTGAAACAATACTAACCTTTTCTTGCCAATTTTGTGATGGTTAATAATGAATGCTATACAGCATCAACTCAACGGGTGAATCAGCGACAAACTCAACGGGAAGTCCATCGCCCGTTCTGGTCGGGTATGCTTGAGCAGGTACCGCCAGATCGTATACACTGCTCAGAACAATAACAGAATTGCTGTTGCAAACAGGAGAAAGTGGAGTAAGGACTTATAACAGAATTGCAATGGAATGTTTTATGCGAGCAGCCAGAGAACAGAGGGTACAGAAGGAGAATGATTAACATAAGGATAAAGGCATGTTTGAAATATTAACAGCGGTCGTAACCAGGGTAAAACAAATCAAACATAATCAGTGTCTAATCTAAAAGTTGAGGTGGAAGAGATGAGTAGAATAATATCACGGACAGAGGCTGGGATGAAGAAGTGCAGGAGGAGGAACTGACAACGTGGTCGCTGGTGAGCTGGCAAGTTCCCAGAGTGCGGATGAGGTCAGTGGAGGACAGAAGAGGAAATACAGAAGACTTGACGGAGGAAGAGCTAGAGGTTAGGAAGAGATTGAAGAGGTAATGGTATCGGTAAAAGGACAGGTAAGGGAGATTTTTTATTGCGAGGTCCCCATGAAAAGCTGACAAATGTATCAGCTATGGGTAGAATCTGACTGCAAGTACTACTAATCTTTCTGAAATTAACGATCTTGTTTGCAGGCAGTTGTAGTAGCGAGAGATCAGGGCAAAATCTTCATTCACAATCACGACATAAAGATAATAAACCTGGTGGAAACGCAGACTGAGGGCCAAATTAAGTTACGCAAAGATCTCAGTAGAATAGAGCAAATGGATGAGGTGCAATGAAAGATTCAGATATGAGGAACAGATTAATGAAGAAGTATCAAGTAAAAGGAAAGGGATGAGTGTAGTTAAGGGAAGAAATAAAGCAAAGGGTTAAGGGCCGTAAAAGTAAAGAGGTACTGGCGACAGAGTCAGGCAGTTTCATCAAAATCGCTTATTCAGTACAAATCAACGTGTCAATTATTCAAAGAATTGACAGGAATGTGACAACTGCCGCGAGCCCAGAGCCAGCAGAGGCAAGGAATTTTTGGTGGTCTTTGGGATCAGTCTGGTGATCATAACAGACAAGCAGAATGGTTAGCCGACGGAAAGACGAGTTAAAGAATGTACAACAACAAGAGGGACGGATTGATGTGAGCAAGGTGAAACAGTTGAGGAAAGTGCCGAATTGAAAGCCCGGGACCAGACCAAGCGCACGGATACTGGCTAAAGAACTCAGTAGTCTTCATGAAAGAATAGCCCAGCAGCTGCAATGTAATGCTTAGTGCGTGGCAATTCCGACATGACTGAAGAACGTTCTCATCATGAAGGACATTAAGAAGGGTAACGCGTAAGTAACTATCGACCTATTACATGTTCTACCCATGATGTATAAACTTCTGACCGTATCATTGCAGAAGATCTAGAGAATAGTCACATAGAAGATCAGCAGTTATTTCCAGATGAGCAGAAAGGTTGCAAGAAGGTCAAGAGGAACAAAGACCAACTCATCATTGATAAGACGGGTTAAAGGACCGTAGGAACAGGAAAACTAATCTGGCCATGGTATGGATAGATTACAAGAAGGCATACTATTACATGGTATCACACTCGTGGATTATGGAATGCTTGATATGATAGGGGCAGCTTGATGCGGTGAAATGTCTCCTCAAGAGAGCATGAAGACATGGAGAACAAATCTGATGGCCAGTGATGAATGTCTTGGTAAGGTAAACATCAGACGAGGTATTTTCCAGGCTAGTCTTCGTCTCCACTGTTGTTTGTTTTGGCGCTGTGTTCCTTTGGACGATGATTTTATGGAAGGTTAGTGCGGGATACGAGATGATTTTAAGGATGGATGCAGTGGATTAATCATCTTCTTCATGGACGACCTGAAGTTGTTTATGGAAGAACGAGAAAGAGATTGATTCCTTTTGGCAGACACGTACGATCTTCAGTGATGACATCGGCATGAAGTTCGGCCTGGAAATGTGCTGCGATGATCATGAAGAGGGATAAAAGGGTACATTCGATGGAATTGCTTTACCAGATGGCACACAATTGGGGCGTTGGGTGAAGAAGAAAGTTATAAGTATCTTGGAGTGCTTGAAGCAGATCATGTACTGCACGAGGAATCGAAAAGAGAGACTTAAGAAAGAGTATATAAGACGAGTGAAGAAGTGTTTGAAGTCCAAGCTGAATGGAGGAATATGATAAAGCCGATCAACACTTGGGCTGTGTCACCACGAGATACAGTGCGGAATTGTTGAGTGGACTAAGGCAGATCTAGATGTTGCTGACAGGAAAACGAGAAAGTGATGACGATATACGGTATGTTACATCCACGGGCCCGAATGTCAGCAGACTCTATCTACCGAGGTCAGAGGGCGGAAGAGGGTTACTTAGTGTATCAGACAGCCGCTAACGATACGAGAGATAGCGAGCTTGCAGGTGTCATGTAAGAAGTACTCGGAAAAAGTTGTTGAAGGTTGTGAGAAATACATGAAGGCAGACTTAATTAGGTCCAAAGGAGTATAAGAATCAAAGAAGAGAAGAAAGAACACGAAGATTGGCAAGAAAACCACTTCAATGGCCGATTCTGAGATGTACTGAAGAAGTGGCAAGTAGCAAGACTTGGGAATGGTTGAGGAGAGGAGAACTAAAGAAAGAAACTCAGGGTCTGATTACTGCAGCGCAAGACCAGTCTCTGCCGACGTAATGTGATGAAGGCAAGGATCGAGAAGTCAGATGTCTCTTTCTATGTGCAGAATGTGCAATGCGCGGCGGAGGAGACTGTATTTCACATTGTCAGCGAATGCAGTGCATGCTCAGACAGAGTACAAAGGCAGACACGACAAGTTGGCCAAGGTGATCCATTGGGATCTGTGTAAGAAGCACGGAGTCAAGGTGCAATCGAATGGCAATGCACCATGTGCCGGAAAAGGTTGAAGAAACGGATCATGTCAAGATTCTTCAGGGACTTCAAATATCCAGACAGATCATGTTATAGAACATAGACGGCCGGATGTTGTTGTCTTTGGATAATACAAAAGATGTGTCATCTTATTGATATACATGTAGCTGTGCTGGTGATAGTAGAGTAGCTTGAAGGAGAAGGAGAAGGTACAGAAATACCAGGATTTAGCGAGAGAACTCCGCATAAGTTGTGGCAAGTCAAGGTCAAGGTTATTCTTGTGGTAGTGGGAGCACTGGGTACAATCCCAAGGGATATGTTGGAGAAACATCTCAAGGAGATAGGAACATCTGTTAGAGTAGAATTACTAGGAAGGCGGCACCTTAGGGACAGTAAGGATTCATGAAGACACTGAGATCTAAGGTTACGGACGAGCTTGACTCGAGGTGTAACCGCAGAAAGGAAAACAAGATCTTCGGTTTATGCCAGTTAACGTAGATAATAATAATAATAATAATATTAATAATAATAATAATAATAATAATAATAATAATAATAATAATAATAATAATAATAATAATAATAATAATAATAATAATAATAATAATAATAATAATAATAATAATAATAATAATAATAATAATAATAATAATAATAATAATAATAATAATAATAATAATAATAATAATAATAATAATGTGGACTTATATAACGCCAGATCCACCAAACTGGTGCTCAAGATTTATTTTTACTCTGCTCATCAGGTGCATAAATCATTCCTGAAACCATCTCGGCTCCCTGGGAGTATACAGCTCAATTGCTGCCATTACAGCGCATATAGGGCTAATCAAACACAACAACCAACTCTGCACTCAGGTACCTATTTACCCCTGGGTGGAGAGAAGCAATTATGGTAAAGTGTCTTGCTCAGGACACAAGCACCATGGTCGCGTTGGGATTCGAACCCACATTCTGACGACTCAGCCATCAGAACACAAACCGATGCACTAAGTTGCTCGACCATGCACGCGGACATCCAGTTTTGCATTAAATTACTTAATGGCCTACATAGTGACACTGAAAATTTATTTTTTCAAGTCATGAAATCAATTGAAAAGACTGTAAATAATTGATATGTAACATCCATCAACATACATTTTTTATTTATTTTTTATTTAGAATATTCTGCAGGCAATTACATAAAATGAATAAATAATTTAAAATATAACATCTCAATTATAAAAATTTGTACATCAAAACAACCATTAAATTCAATAAAAAACAAAATACAAGCAAAACAAAGAAAGACAAGGAAAATTATAAATAAGCAGCTAAATAAAAACAAGCAGACAAAAACAAGACATAAAACACACAATAAAACAAGAGGAAAGTGACATAAGAGCACAAAATTGCACAAAAGAAGGCCAAAGAAAGAAATATAGAAACAGACAAAACGTGTTTTGCACAGAACACAGGCCTGCAGGATTGCCTAAAAATAAGCTTGGGTGATAACACGATAATATCGAACATCGTGATACCTTTTTTATTCGATTACGATATCGAGAACCTTTTTAAGTTATCGAGATATCGGCAAATCGCGAGTAAAAAAATATATTGTGGTTAAAAAACTGCCATTGTGAGTCAAGTCTTTTCAGCTTTTGGACAGTGAGAAACAAAAGCGAACTAGGCCTACTTCAGAAGTACATACACGCTCCGATCTGCAAATTTTTATGAATTTGCGATTTTATTGTGACGCTTGTAGAAAATTGAAAATCGCGATATATGTTTGCCGATATATCGTGGATGAAAAAAATACTGATATCGGCTAAGCTTACCTGAAAAGCTCATTAGAGCTTATCGAGAGGCTTTCTAAACTGTGTCTGTGCAAAAGAAAGAAGAAAAAAAAGAGAACTGAAAACAAGCATAAATAAACAAACAGGTAAACAACATGAACGAACAAATAGCACACACAAGAACGAACAAACAAACAAACTGAACGATGCGCTCAGTTCACCATGTCAGCTAACCATGACGTCATTGGTGTTGCCGGCTTTAACCCTAACCACCCGAAATCCCGCATGAAATCCTCTAAGGGATGTATTCAAAATTGACTGTCAGCGGACTGGACGCAAAGTCAGCGGATTTTGTTGAACAAAAGACTGCCTTAGTTACCACCCGGCCAGCAGGCCTAACCGCACGAGTTTTACGTCACTGGCATGAATATCAATAGCTTCTTTCATATGCTAATCGCAACCTGTCCGCTGAGTCTGCAGACTCCGCTTGAGTAGTGAGTCAGTGAATTCTCCGCAAATGGCTCTTTTCACAGCCAAGTTTCTTGAAACTGTAGATTTGGTTCAGTGGACTCCTTTTTATAAATTGGCCAGCTAACACATACAACGGATTTAATATCACATTAGTTTTTAATCATTCACGGAGAGATACCGCTATCGTGTTTTTAATGAAGTATTGATGTCCGGGTCGGTTTTTATCTCTCTCGTCATTAAAAAAGTTCATTTAAAAGAAGTGTTTCTAAATATCTGGTAATTTTAGTTAATCACTTTCGAGAGATCGCCAAGATAACTTCGATCAAGGGGCACTTTTTGGGAAAAATTCAGCACTGTTGGAAACTGGTACTTTCACCTCTTCAAATGGGGCAAAATTACTACCTGGCAAGAAGTACAGCCATAAGTGCTGAATATGAAGATCAACTAAAATGCATGGTGCATTTTGAAGATAAGGGCATGTTCCAAAAGTGAATTGATGGATTTTGGAGATTCAGGAAGGTTCTAGTCAGAATACCTATGGTTAGGGTTACTGTATTGACACGTAGTTGGTGATCATGTGCTGCATGTTCAAATCTCTTTTGGACACTATACTTCACTTTGAAAACTTTTTGTAAAAACATTTGTGCGATATTGTTCCATGCTGCTATTTTTTAGGAGGTTAAATGAAGGTGGTTTCCATGACGATGCAGACAAGAAGCTGGAGGGTAATGGTCAAAAAGACATCAGATTCATCGATCGTTCCTTCTCAAGGAGAGGAAGCTGGACAGCCTAGCTCAAAATGTCTAGCTCTGTCACCCGAAGACATTGTACGTACTTTTATTAAAATTATTATTATTAAAAGCAAGTTATGTAAATAAACAAAATACATAAAGAATATTTATCATAAGTGTTTTCCAGCAAAATTTCCAAAATTAATGTTTTTATTTGAACATTTGTAATTGTTTCCTATTAGGCCAAAAAGACTCTGGTTTCTGGTCATTGGTCGGCTCAAAATCAGTGCAGTGATTAGGGCTTGTGCCGGTATCCGGATACCCGACCCAAACGGGTCATTACCCGTTCCATTTTTTCGGTTCCACTACTCCGTAAACGACTTTTTCAAATTCGGACTTAACATTTGAGCGGTGCAAACAGAAATCTGTGACTCTTGAACAATGCACTTGTACAGACAATTATCTTTAAATTCAAGAGATTACACTCCAATAAAAAAAAAGATCGATAGTATGGTATCCTCTGTATTATAAAAGTCAATTTGTTACCATTTACAGTACATGTATTTGTACACCACCGGAGGCATGTTTTCAACAAAATGAAAACGGGTATCCGGGTTTCCTGATTTCGGTATCCGGATCCAAAATATCCGAAACGCACAGCCCTAGCAGTGATGCACTTTTAAAGCACAGGTGATAAATGTTTAATGACACATCAAAATAAGCTAAATTGTTTACAGATTGGTCTACAACACATGTTAAAGCTTAATTTCTTGCATAAATCTATAAAGAAAGGGTGGTCAATGTATTTCAATGGGCTTCTTATGATTGTTGGAGCCAGCATTTGCAAAGTGGGGCGTGGTTTATTATGGAGTTAACCCTCCTATGCCCAGGCTGAAATTTGGCCCAGTAAGCACCGCACCCACAGACAGTCACTTGAGTATTTTTGGTTGCATTGCCAATTGTTCACACATGTGTATTTTTCTCTAAGAGTGCTGGAGATAGTGGCAAAGTCAAACACACTTGTGTATGGCCTACATAAGTTATATGCAGAGTCACACAGAGTTACAGTCGAGTGGTTTTGGTTTGACCTCCTACCAGAGCCACATGTACTTGCATTTATTTGAGTGCACTGCACAAAGTCAATGGGTTGGGAGTTACATACAAATTTTGAGTGTCTTTGATTGTTAAACCTATAGGAGGGTTAAGTCACACCAACAGGATAGAGGTTTTTAAAAAGCCTTCACTATTTTTTTTTTTTTTTCGGGGGGACAGCTGGAGTTAAGCCAAGAGACTCGACGCAAGGATGTTTATGAAGTGAATTTACATGCATCCAATGTCAACGCAGTACCAAGCCTAGAAAAGGTGTGTTTTAATTGTTGTGTTGTAATTTGTTTTAAAGGTGTGTTTTAATCCTTTTAAAAAGGACCTTTGTAATCATTAAATCAAAATGGTCGCTCCCTAATACAATAATAATTGTTGGCCTGTTGGATTGTACATGCTTAAAGGGACAATATCCAGTCCTAATTTTAGATTAACTCGTGACAGAAAATAACCCCACCCGATAAGGGCATATTACCGTGGCTGCTGCATAAATGAGCCAGTAATTTTCAGTCACTGTGTTCATCTCAAACTAGGACACTGATTCCATGCCCTGTTGAAAGTCTGCTCTGATCGTAACGATATTGTCCTTTTAAAGTTAGGTAAAACTTGTAGCATGCATGGTGGGATGATATAAGATTAATTGCGGTGACAATGTGGATCTCAATTAGTAATTGTTCTGAAAGAACTGGAGGTACAACTGACGTTCGATCAGTATGCTCTGATTGTCCTCAGACGATCAGAGGACCATCAGAGCATTACTGATCAAACGTCGAGTTGTACCACCAGTTCTTTTCAGAACTAATTACTACTCAATTGAGATTCCACATGGTGTCACCGCAATTAGTCTTACCTTTTAAAGTTAACCCTCCTACAATCAGTGCAATTTTTGAAACAACCCATTCAGGCCACTCCAAGCCATTAGCTGTTGCCAGTGGCCTCCTATGGTTACCCTTCTGTGCACTGTCACACCGCTGAGATTGCAGGGTAAAGTGGTCTCCCATTGATACATTGTAGGCCATACTAATATGTCCAAACATTTACAGTGGCCTTGGGTAGCACACAGTTGATTTTGTAAGATTACATGGAAAGGACAGCAGGCTTGTACATGTATGTACTGAAGGTTGCTCAAGAGCAGAATTTAGTGGATCGGAGTGGCCTCCGTGTGTAGGGGGGTTAAGGTGTAAAGATTAACTTAGTGACAGAAAATACCCCACCTGATAATGGCATATTACCATTGCTGCTGCATAAATGAGCCAATAATTTTCAGTCACGGTGTTCATCTTAAACTAGGACACTGATTCCATGCCCTGTTGAAAGTCTGCTCTGATCGTAACGATATTGTCCTTTTAAAGTTAAGGTGTAATTGGTAATTCAAACATACAAAAATGGTAAAATTTATGGTAAAATTTACTTAGTATTAGGAAAAGTACAACATTGAATGTGAATCCCATTGTGACCTGTGTAATCATTAAATCAAAATGGTCTCTCCCTAATAATAGTCTGTCCAATAATAATTGTTGGCCTGTTGGCTTGTAAAGCAAGGTATACATGCTTAAAGATAAGGTACATGATTGGTCCTGAAAAATAACAAAATGGTAATATTTAATGTAAAATTTCCTTAGCTAAGTGTAAAGCAAATTATGGTATTACTATTCCCTAGAAAAATGTTGTCGGTGGTGCTGTCGTTTTGAAGAAAAGTGAAATAACTTTTGAACAGTTTGAAAGAAATAGCACATTTTGAATGGACATAGGTGCACTGTGAAAACTCTGTCACTTTTGACTGGCATTTCCAGAAAATGTCTAGATACATGTATAATGTAATTTACATGTTGTTCTGTAAACATGGTATACCTGTGGATCATTCCACCAGGTTAGGGCAAGCTTTGTGATGGGTGTCCCTTGTTACATACATGTAGGTAAATGTACCATTTATTATCATTTATTATTCCTAATTAACATTATTGTAACTTCCTATTCAAGGTACAGAGATTGATTTCATTCTAATTTGAAGAACAATTCTAATTTGAAGCACATTCTGTGCACTCATAATAGGGATAATGAATGGTACATTTACCTAGGTAACAAGGACACCATGATACAAAGCTTGACCAAACCTGGTTGAATAACCCCTATGTGTTTATCTTTGGAGACTTTAATTCTGATTGTAATCTTAGACTGACCTCATGAATGTTTGTTCTTTTTGTTCCAGTTTTCAAACCTTCGTTTGCTGGATCTATCGTGCAATTCAATCAAAGAGATTGACAACCTCAGTCATAATAAGGTAAACAGTCATATTAGTCATACAATACTGGAGTTTTGATTTGATAATACTCATGAATGTATGATTTCTTTTGAATGAAAAACATGGCTGCTCATAAAATAGTGGGAAATCTTCCACACTGACCCACCCCCTTGTTGAGTCAAAGAATATGTATGGCTATGAGGTGGGGGAATAAACTGGCAGACCTGACTGATAGCTGATAACAAAAACGGCCCACCCCCCTCAGGTCAATGAATATGTATGTGGTGGGAGGGAACAGACTGGCCGACCTGACTGATAGCTGATAACAAAAACAAACCACCCTCTAGGGTCAATGAATATTTATGAGGTGGGAGGGAAAAGACTGGCAGACATGATTGATAGCTAACAACAAAAACAACCCACCCTCTAGGGTCAATGAATATTTATGAGGTGGGGGGGAAAAGACTGGCAGACGTGATTGATAGCTAACAACAAAAACAATCCACCCTCTAGGGTCAATGAATATTTATGAGGTGGGAGGGAAAAGACTGGCAGATATGACTGATAGCTAACAACACAAACAACCCACCCTTCTAGGGTCAATGAATACATGTATGTGCGAGGTGGGAGGGAAAAGACTGGCAGACGTGATTGATAGCTAACAACAAAAACAATCCACCCTCTAGGGTCAATGAATATTTATGAGGTGGGAGGGAAAAGACTGGCAGATATGACTGATAGCTAACAACACAAACAACCCACCCTTCTAGGGTCAATAAATACATGTATGTGCGAGGTGGGAGGGAAAAGACTGGCAGACATGACTGATAGCTAACAACAAAACATTACTAAAGTGCACTTTTTTTTTTAAAGGTTAAAAGGGAGTGTACTCCCTTGTTAAAATGTATGTATATGTATCTTGGGAAAGTTTGTCTCATAGATGACACAATGTAATAAGCTGAAACTGAAAGGTTGCTTGAATGTTTATTATATCTTGATTCAAAGAGAGTAAGCATACTCATAGAAGCAGTTTTGCCAACATTACCAATGTTGTACCTTCCCTTCAATGTATATCTTGATTCAAAGAGAGTAAGCATACTCATAGAAGTAATTATGTCAACATTACCAATGTTGTACCTTCCCTTCAATGTATATCTTGATTCAAAGAGAGTAAGCATACTCATAGAAGCAGTTTTGCCAACATTACCAATGTTGTACCTTCCCTTCAATGTATATCTTGATTCAAAGAGAGTCAGCATACTCATAGAAGCAGTTTTGCCAACATTACCAATGTTGTACCTTCCCTTTAATGTATATCTTGATTCAAAGAGAGTAAGCATACTAAGAGAAGCAGTTTTTCCAACATTGCCAATGATGTACCTTCCCTTTAATGTATATCTTGATTCAAAGAGAGTAAGCATATTCATAGAAGCAATTATGTCAACATTATCAATGCTGAAGCTTACCTTTAACTAAAGTTGCACTAACGTTACCCGAATGGGGAAAGGTCAAAGCCAGTGATGTTGCTTACCTGGTCTCATGTTTTGTCGCAGATTGTGGCAAAGCACAGCAGGGGAACCATAGATGATTTTTTTTTTTTCTGACTTAAAATCAATGGGATATGAGAATTGAACTGTTGAAATAATCTGTTTTCTATCCATCTTCACAGGATTTGAGGGAGCTCAAGTTGTATGGAAACCAAATTACAGTAATCAGTAATCTAGACAGGTATGGCTTAAATATATGGTTGTGTTTATAATGTAAGTTTTCCAAACTTGCAACTAATGAAAATGTAGCCCCTAAATCAGACTATATCTTATTTTTATTTTTATTTTATTTATTTTTTTGTTATTATTTTTGATGTTTCGTTATAGCCTAGTTGAATTGCACACGCTTCAACTTCAACACAACAGAATAGAAAACGTTGGTAAGTTATTGGTCCATTTTTAATCTTTTGATTTGAGTGGTTAATCCTTGCTTGCTTGCTCACTTGCTTGCTTACTAGCCTGAACACATGATGTCACACTTGTGATAGACGCCTGATACTGGCTACCAATGGTAGCTCACGTTTGGGTACTATGACCTCTAGCTACGCAAAAGTGATGCATTTACGGTACGTGTTGTACACAAAGCCATTCCTTTCAGTATAAATGACAGGTTTCAGTCTTGCTGGCTTGCTGTATATGCTTGGTCATTTGATTGGTTGGATTTGGCTGGCTGGCTGGCTGGCTTGCTGGCTTGCTTGCTTGCTGGCTGGCTGGGTGGCTGGCTGGCTGGCTGGCTAGCTGGCTGGCTGGCTGGCTGGCTGGCTGGCTGGCTGGCTTGCTTGCTTGCTTATTTGCTTATTTGCTTATTTGCTTGGTCATTTTATTGGCTGGCAATAAATTGTATGTAAACCTTTTCAAGATTTTCAAGATTTCCAATAGTGAACATTGTTTTTAACCCTTGTTTAAAGGGGGACTGACATCCTTTATTGTGTGTGTACTTAAGGCGTTTTGTAATAAAATATTGTTTTTGAGACCCACCTGTGTCTATTTAATCATTGATTTCTGAGTACAAGTATTTTAAAACAATGTTTGAAGTGTTTGGGGGAGGCAACCCCGCCCATGGTGGAAGCTTCATTTGCATCAGATATGTGACGTAAGGTCGGGAAGATCCGATGTGTCCATGATGTACATGTACATACAAACGTTTCACATCGTGAGCGTCGATTTCATTTCTTCCGTGATTTTTGTTTCCGAACTAATAAAATGCCGGAAGATGTGTTTCTTGCAGGATGCAACAACACCACCAAAGACGGTGTTAGCCTTCATCTGTTCCTGCGACCCAAAAATCACCGTATTTGGACGAGCAAAGTTCGACTGACAAGAGTAAAGTGGTCAGGTCCATCGGCTCACATAGTTTTGTGCAGCGATCATTTTGAGCCGAGTTTTGAGCGAATTTCTTCCCGACATGGCGTCACGAACAGCTCCGCAGGGCGTAAAAGTGGGGCATTTTTACAATGGTAAAATAACACTCTCAAAAACAATAAAAACACAAAACAAAAATTTTATTGATCTTTTACTGATATAAAAGAATAAACGATCACATGTGTAACTGTTTGATTTAAATCCATGTCAGTCCCCTTTAATGTAGACTTCCAAATATTCTGTTACAGGACGATGCCTAGCTTGTCTGAAGAAGTTAAAAGTCTTAAGATTGGACAGTAATCGTCTGAAGAAGTTAGAATCTCGTGACATAGCATCATGCTCTCAACTTACATTTCTGGACATCAGTAGCAATGTTATTGAAAACCTGACAGTAAGTGTTGCCGTTTTGTTTTTCACTCTGCTAAGAATTTTATCAACCTATAGATGTTGTTTCTGCTGGTGCTATTGCTGTTACTGAAGATGTTAATAATATAACATAATGCAGACCAGATTGTATTCCAAGTGCAAGCACTTACGGTAAACCACATGTAGTTGGGCTACCCTGCTTGAGAGCATCATGGGACCAGGCCTGTGATTTCTCAGCATTTTCTTGATTTCAGGATTTTACAAATCTCCCTTTGCTTCATAATTTTCTTAAAGAGAGCAAAAGTAGCAAACCAAGGAAAGAAAGAAGTAGACCTTTAGTTTCTTGTTTGTGGGAATGTAGAGAGTCTGTAAATCCTCCAAAATTAAACATACAGGAGGTTCAAAAGGGAGACCTAGGATTTTTACTTTTGTCTAATCACACCCCTTGGTAGTTCCAGAGCTTGACGGGACGCGAACGAGATGGGCTAGCAAAGAGTCACACAAAATGCCATTAATTGGCGCGTTTACATCACAGAATGTATTGAATGTGCATGTAAACTACAGTTCTCATACATGCTGACATGAAATGTGTCAGTCTGTGGAATACAATGTCATGAATGGGCCAAATCTTGGAGTACTATGCCATGTATAGGTTATTACAAGACTGGCACACTTAGTGTAGGTAAAAGAATTTTATGGTTATTTATTATGGCGCTCTGCTGGTATCAACCAAACCATGACTCTCATGGTGCATTAACCCTAACTCCCTAGGCCCATTTGCTTACACATAACCTGAATCCTCCCTAACTCCCTAGGCCCATTTGCTTACACATAACCTGAATCCTTCCTAACTCCCTAGGCCCATTTGCTTACACATAACCTGAATCCTTCCTAACTCCCTAGGCCCATTTGCTTACACATAACCTGAATCCTTCCTAACTCCCTAGGCCCATTTGCTTACACATAACCTGAATCCTTCCTAACTCCCTAGGCCCATTTGCTTACACATAACCTGAATCCTTCCTAACTCCCTAGGCCCATTTGCTTATAACCTGAATCCTTCCTAACTCCCTAGGCCCATTTGCTTACACATAACCTGAATCCTTCCTAACTCCCTAGGCCCATTTGGTTACACATAACCTGAATCCTTCCTAACTCCTAGGCCCATTTGCTTACACATAACCTGAATCCTTCCCTAACCCCTAGGCTCCATTTGCTTACACATAACCTGAATCCTTCCTAACTCCTAGGCCCATTTGTTACACATAACCTGAATCCTTCCTAACTCCTAGGCCCATTTGCTTACACATAACCTGAATCCTTCCTAACTCCCTAGGCCCATTTGCTTACATAACCTGAATCCTTCCTAACTCCTAGGCCCATTTGCTTACACATAACCTGAATCCTTCCTAACTCCTAGGCCCATTTGTTACACATAACCTGAATCCTTCCTAACTCCCTAGGCCCATTTGCTTACACATAACCTGAATCCTCCAAAACTCTTCAGTTAGTAAAGCAAGCACATGACATGTATACACACATGTGTTTCTAATTCAGTGATACATGTACATGGCCAGGGACCCTTCCCATATACATACATAGAGCAATAAACAGTGTCCACTGACCCAAGCACTGACCTTGCAATCACTACAATAAACATGGATGTACATGTACCATGGAAAGGCAAGTATGCCTAGTAACCTCAATCCTTCAAAATCCTTCACTTTAGCAAAGAGGATTTTGGAGGATTTGGGAAGGTTAGGGTTAATGTTATAACCACTGGTCACCAGGCCAATATAAATCAGTCGTAGAACCATCTCAGCTCCATGGGGATTATACACTATAATACAGCCCATGCTGCCACACGTGTAGCGCAATGAGTTGAAATCAAACATAAGAACAATTGTGTGAAATTTTGTATCCTTTCCTTGCGTAAAATAGCAATGCTCTGATGAAAAAGAAAACTGCAAAAACAATTACTGTTAAAACATGGTTGATACATCTTGAGTATAATAATATTAATAATAATAATAATAATAATGTGGACTTATATAGCGCACGTATCCACCAAACTGGTGCTCAAGGCGCATTATATTATTACCCCTGCTCATCAGGCTGATAAACCATTCCTGAAACCATCTCAGCTCCCTGGGGAGTATACAGCTCAATCTGCCATTACAGCCATATAGGGCTAATCAAACACAACAACCAACTCTGCCCTCACAGGTACCCATTTACCCCTTGGTGGAGAGAAGCAATTATGGTAAAGTGTCTTGCTCAAGGACACACAAGCACTCGTCGCGGGTTGATTCGGAACCCACATTCTGACGACTCAGCCATCAGAACACAAATCCAATGCACTAAACCGCTCGACCATGGCACTCCATAGTAATAGTAATAGTAATGGAAAAAAATAGAAAGAAAAAAATATATACTTATTTTATTGTTTTGACTTGTTTTATTTTTATTACCTTTGTTTATTTGACTTGTTTTATTGCTTTGACTTTCAGGGTTTAAATTGTTTATCAACATTAGAAGAGTTACATGCGACTCACAACGGGCTGAAATCTATTAGTGACCTCAGCAGGTGTAAAAAGGTTAGTAGGAATCATTGATATTTGTTGCTGGCTTGAAACAGTGATGTCACTTTGCCACTGTTATCGACCGCTTTTCATCCATGCAGCCCTGGGTGAACTTTGTAAGCCTAATTTGCACGTAGGGCGGTGCGTTTTCGGGTATTTTTAGAACCAGATACCCGAAATCAGGAAACTTCGGATACCCGGATACCCGTTTTCAGTTTTGTTGAAAACATGCCGAGTCCAGTGGTGAACATTTACATGTACTGTAAATGGTAACAAATTGACTTTTTATAATACAGAGGATACCATACTTAAATCTTTTCTTTATTGGAGTGCAATCCCTTGAATTTAAAGATAATTGTCTGTAAAAGTGGAAACATTACATTGTCCAAGAGTCACAGATTTCTGTTCGCACCGATCAAGTGTTAAGTTCAATTTCAAAAAGTCGTTAACGTGTAATTGTAATCAAAAATGGAACCGGAATGACCGTTTGGTTGGTACCCGGATACCCGTCACAGCCCTATTTGCACGTGGCCCATGTCGAAAAAATTTGGTTACAAGTTGTAGGCAAAATGGTAGCACAATGTTCGTCTTTTCGCCGCCTGCATCTATCACGAGTCTCGCTGTGTGACATCATCATGTGTTCAGGCTAGCACATGAGAAAGAGTAACCACTCAATCAAAAGATTAGCCCTCCTACTCTCTATACAATTTGTCAGCGATTTGACTGACCATTCAATATTAGACACCTGTCTGTTTATGAATGGTGGATTAGCTGTGAAGATAACAGTGCCATGTACAAATTAGATGCACTCACCACACAGTACCATTTGACAACTGTCTGTTTATGAATGGTGGATTAGCTGTGTAGATAACAGTACCATGTACAGTTTAGATGCATTCACCACACAGTACCATTTGACAACTGTCTGTTTATGAATGGTGGTTTAGCTGTGTAGATAACAGTACCATGTACAGTTTAGATGCATTCACCACACAGTACCATTTGACAACTGTCTGTTTATGAATGGTGGATAAGCTGTGTAGATAACAGTACCATGTACAGTTTAGATGCATTCACCACACAGTACCATTTGACAACTGTCTGTTTATGAATGGTGGATAAGCTGTGTAGATAACAGTACCATGTACAGTTTAGATGCATTCACCACACAGTACCATTTGACAACTGTCTGTTTATGAATGATGGATTAGCTGTGTAGATAACAGTACCATGTACAGTATAGATGCATTCACCACACAGTACCATTAGACAACTGTCTGTTTATGAATGGTGGATAAGCTGTGTAGATAACAGTACCATGTGTACAGAAGTTAGATGTATTCACCACACAAGGTACCATTAGACAACCGTTCTGTTTAAGG
>CM055819.1:54288200-54313167 GCA_029582265.1 Zoroaster sp. YZ-2022
TAATTTACGTTTTAATTTGCAAAATCTTGTTGGAAACAAAGAAAGCGTTCAAACAAAATTAAAGCACATTCATTTGGTCATTTTCAAAAATTTCTTAGATTTAATTTTAAAACTTTAGTGAAACATTTTCATGATATCAAAAATATTCCTGCCTAATGTTCAATCATTTTATAAAATTAACTTTACAAATGACCCAACAGACAACATTAAGTGCATCGAAAATAAGGGGGAAAAATAAAATGTTTGCTGCATTTTTAAAATTTTAAAAATTACAAGTGAATCATATGAGACAAGACTTGGGTGCATCAAAATCTCAAATTACAGTTGGAAAAAAATCTACGGGTGTTCAGATTTGACCAGCCTAAAACGAAAACAGTGGGTACTGCATTGAAACATAAAACTTAAATTCGATGAATTGTGTAGACCATCAAATGTTCTGGAGTAATTTCACGTATTGTTCCACAGCTTTCTAACATGGGAAAACAGTGGTTAAAATTTATTCAAGCCAATTTATCTAGTTATTTCACCTATTTTTTTTGTTTTCCGAAAACAACTTGATGAAACGTTGTCATGGTGACACCATGTAAAAATTCTCTTTAGAAAAAAATAGTTCCAAAACAATTGGTTGGTTGCAACTCAACATTTTGATCAGTATCCTCTGATCTATTCAGGAAAACAAAGTTTCTTGTTTGAAAATAAAACACAAATGAATCTTATAGATAAAGACAATAATGTATTGCATCAAATTAATAACATAAAATAATTTCCTTGTCCTACAGCCATGTGTAGCTGAAATTTTGATTAATGTTCATTTTATTTTAAAAACATATCCGTGCAGTATAATAGAGCATGCTGGTTCCACCTTTTGAACACAAATTTTACAAATGTTATTTGTCCAAGGCTTCCCATTGACACGTTTTGATGGCATATGAACTTCCACTTCTATATTTGTTTGCCATGAAATGTAACTTCAGTCAAGAGAAATTGGTTGCTTTCGATGCTCGTGATTGAAGGTGATGACTAAATACTTACAAAAGGGTTGAAAACTTTGTAGATCATTAAATGTTCGGTGCAATTTCACTGATTTTGTTGTTTGTCAGCGATCTTAGATAGGAAACAAAGTAGCATTAAAACAAAATCATTAATGCCTGTTATTTGTTATTTTTAACAATATTCTTAGATTTCCTGAAAACGTTTTCATGTTATCAAACAAATTGACAATGCGGGATACAACATATAACATAACGTGTCCCGATTATGACCACCCTAATCATGAAAACTTACAATTCAATGAGATTGTGTGAAACCCTCAAAAATCTGGGTGCAAGATTACTGATGTCGTTGTTGTACGTAAAAGAGGGGAAAACAATATTGGAAAAACTTTTAAAAACATAAATCAATTGGTTTTTAAAAATTTTCAATTTCGTTCGGGCATTTAAATCAAGTGTTTGGGTCAAATATTTTACAGTATTCTCCCAGCATTATATAGTCCAAAAAAAAAATAAAAATGGAATTTCGATAAAAACACTGGATGTCATGAAAAAAAAGATTCATAAATCTACCCTCCTTTTCAAGTGTTTTATATCGGACAAGTTATTGTTAAAAAAAAAAAAAAAAAAACAACAAAAACAAGGGTTTCGTTTAACGAACACCTAATTAAATTGTAAAATTTCACGATGATTAGTGACTAAAGGCAATGCAAACCAAATATATTTTAAAAACAACCCAACACTTCAAAGTTTTGGGCCCATGCTGAAAAATAACTTCGTCAAGATAAATTGAGGCCGATGTTTGTGAAAAAATTTTTGCATGAATACTTTGGGCCCTTTTAAAAAGGGGGGGCCTTGATCTGAAATAATAAAAAAAGAAAGTTTAAAACCCCAAAAAAAAATTACGGGAAACCCAACAAAATAATTTTACAAAAATAAAAAAAGTTTAATAAAATATTCTTTTTCCCCCAAAACAGAACCAACATTAAAAGAAAAAGTAATTACCCTGGCTTTTGGAAAAATACCAATTCCCCCTTTCAAACCCCACTGAGGCTTTACTTTTTAAAATTTTGTTGTATCCTGGGGATCATATAGATCCCATTGTGATTCCCCAAATCAAAAGTTGGCATCTCTGGGACATTGGGCACCGGGGAAAGCAATTTTGTCGCCCTTTGAAATTATAATAAATTCAAAAAATAAGCAGTAGAACTAGCCAGAATAATTGAAGAGAAATTTTATGGGGTTCCCACTCTACTAAAAATTGAGTCGGGTTTGCCGGGACAAAAGGGATGTTGGGTGATAGGCATAAAAATATCGACAAAACAAGTAATAAAATAAAATATACAAAACCCCGTACATATAAAATGGATGGTGCAATTAAAAAAAAAATCCCTAATAAAATAAAAATTTCCCAAAATGGGGCACCTGCCCTTGGCCCAAAGGCATTTGGACAAATAAAGCACCATCCCCCACGCTTTTCATAGGCCCACGGCCATTCCCCCGTTTTTTTTGGTGGCTGAGGTCTGTGGGTTTCCAGGGGGGGGGTACGGGGTGAAATCAGACCTCTTTTGGCTTCTCCACTGGACTGTAGGGGGTTTCCAAAAAATTTCAAAACAATGTCCCGATTTTTTGGGCCCTCCACAGCTAAAAAAAACAAAGTAAATTTGTAGTTTAAACAAATACTAATAATTTGAAATTTAAGGACAAATAAAAAAAAATAGGGGCCAAAAATTTTTTTTTCCCCTCCCTTAAAAGGGCATTCTCACCTAAAAAATAAAAAAAATTTTCGAAAAAATTTCTTTTTGTTTCCCCCCCCCAAAAATTATATACGCCCCCCTCTGGTTTTGACTACGGGTTTCCATTGGGCGAAAACAGTAACCTAAATTACCCAGTTTGGGATCACTCTAAAAAATTTTAGCTGTCTTATAAAAAATTTTTTTTCACCCAATCCATTCTTTAAAATACAACCCAAAAACTGGGGGAAAAGAAAAAAAAAAACGACAAAAAATGGGTTTTGGGAACCCAACCTAAAATTTACAAGAAAAAATAGGTTAATAAATATTTTTTTAATTACATTGTAGGCCCCGGGAAAACAATTTTAGTCAATTAAATTATAAATTAAAATAACAGTAGCAACTAACAGAATAATTGAAGTGTTTTGAAGTTTGCACTCACTCACGAAACCCGTCAAGGTACCAACCTAGGACAAAATGGGATAAGTGTTAGGGATAGGCAGGTAAAAATATCAACACAAGAGGTAATAAAATAAAATAGTACTTACACAGCGCAGTACATATGAGGTGGATGGTGCAATATAGAATAAGACAAACATTCTCATTAATAAATAAATAATTCCAAAATGGGGCACCTGACCCTAACACAGTATGTACATGGGTTAACATCTTGGTTGCTGGATCGCTTTCTCTCAGTCCCCAGGTTCTCATCAGTAGCATCATTGCTGCCAGCCAATCCATCCATCTATTCTGTCTCACCGCTAAGTCAATAGCATTCTCTGGTAGTAATAATTCCTGACTGCTGTTATCACCAAGACTTCTTGTGAAAAAGAGCTTGAAACACACAGTTTTAATAATCAAAATGAACAACTTTTCTATGGTCGCTTCATATGTTTGATACAGTAATCTGTATCTGAAATGCTTGATGACTATATGGGCTCCTTCCAGTGTGATTTTAATAATTTCTTATAAATCGCTTCATAATATGAACACAACCTCAGAAAACTTCTAACATCTTAAAGATGACATGGAGTAGGCTAGCTCACACCTTTAGTCATCTCTGGATTCGTTGACACCCAGTTGGATTCAAAAATGACCAATATGTAACAGACTTCAGTCTGAAATAAAGAGCATTTCTTGGGTTTTTAATTTAAGGACTGCTTCGACAAGACAAAGTTTGCGAGTTTCCCAATTTAAACCAACTCCATCAGTCTTTTCAAAGATAGGTACAACTTGGTAGCTCTTTGGTACGTGAGGAAGGGGATAAGCACGCACTAATTGCAGTGACACCATGAAATACTCAATTGAGTAGTACTAGTTCTGAAAGAACTGGAGGTACAACTTCGACGTTTCCATCAGTATGCTCTGATCGTCCTCAGGAGAATGTTAGTATTACAAAAGCCCCGAAGGCATGATATTGAAATCAAACAGGCATTACCTGTAGTGAACGCTGTCTTTGACTTGTCCTAAGGGTAGATTTCAACCTGCCAGTAGCCACTTGCAAGATTTAACGCATGAAAACCACTTGAGCCAGTAAGAGCATCGTGACTGTCAATGTCTATTTGTGGAAAAGGATATGCATCTTTGAGTGTTACTTCATTTAGTTTTTATAATTCATATACAAACGTGTAGATCTATCCTTTTTAACCAACACCATCTGACTTGCCCAAGGACTGGAAGAATGGAGAAATAACACTTGCATCAATCACATCTACCCGCTTCTGTGCTTCATGTCTTTAGTGGTAAGAGTAATCGTCGCTGTGGTTTGGCAGCATTACCTGTGCTTTATGCTGTGGTCAGACTCTACTTCAGCGCAAGGTGGTTGAAGAAAGTGAAAGAAAATGACTAAGCATCAAAATGCAAAAAGATCATTGAATAGTATGGTAATAAGCAGAAAAGATGTTCAAAAAATATACTAAAGGTTGGAGCGAGACAAGATAATCAAACAAGGAATTGTGCATTGACGTTTACAGAACCCGACATTCCAACTGTCATATCAACTGCCGCTATGGAAGGTATTACAAAGCAAGTACTATATGCGCTTCTGGGTTTGGGGCTTATATCGTGGCATTTTTTAACAAAGGAGGAAAGAAATGTATTTAATTCTGTCATACTGCCGATATTATTTATACGGAGGCATTTACCTGTTTGGTATCACTTTATATCATGTAAAGATATTATTAGAATAATGAAGTTTCTCAAGTATACTGCACATATACTGAAAGTAGATTACCATTCATTAAGAGAAATCGTGGAATACCTCTCATAAGCAAGACTTGAATTACAAGAATGGACAAACAACATTAAGAATAACCAAAACCATCCATTACATAAAGCTCCACCTTACGCAAAAGTCTTTTTAACTACATCCAGCAGAAACAGCTTAGAAACTCCCTATATTATTTTGCCAAAATACAGGGAGATTCAGCTGTTCAGAAATTCTTTTATTTATCGTGGTTGCAATATTTATTCAGTCTGATAGTTTGGAAGTTCTAATATAGTCTTTGTGTTTGTTCACATTTTTATGTATTAACCTTTTAGTGAAAGTAATCTTAATAACTAATATTTGATCACATATATTATATATTTTAAATGTAGGCTATTTTGTAATTACTATTTTATAAATATTTTTGATATTTATACTGGTTTCAATAAATCAATAAATAAATCAATAAATGTTATTAATTTACCAGGGAACAATTGTCTCTTGGTTAGTTGGGATTACAAACTGTCTCCCAACTGAAATCGACGTCAACACATCTAAGGGTGGAAGTAAATCGAAAATCGGTACCTACCACAGCTTGTCAAGAAATCCAACCTCAATACCAGCATAGGCTATTTCATACAAGGACTTTGTGACGCTTTAACTTAATCCACCAAATCTAATAGTCAACATAGCACAAATCAACCTGTAAGGTACTACCTTCCACATCAACTACTGAATAATTACCAGCATTACATGTATATAGTAACTACAATAAAAATTTCGACAACACTGGATGTGCATTGATAAAAACTGTTCGGTGGAATGCTACCTCCATTTGCAAGTATTAGAGGGACATGTTATTTATTATTTGAAAAATAACAACAAAAACTAGAGGTCTTGAGTTTGTTAAAACAAACTCAGGGTGTTCGGGAGGTGCATCATATATGATGACGCTATCACCAACAATTGTTTAAAAAACAAGATTTACTGCAGAAGATATGAGTTTTCATAATATATAATTAAAATAACATATAATGTGCTATACTGAATACATTAACTCCGGTTCAGTCATGCCATATAATTTTAAATTCTTCCAACTGTAAGTTCCAGTTCAATCTGTGACGCTATTCAGACTTCACAAAAATCTTTCCTCATAATTGGGTGTCAATTGCCAATTTGGTAAAAATTCTGTCTAATATTTTCCTGAGATAGCAAAAGTGACTTTTTAAGAGCGATGACGCTACTAAATATATTTTTGAAAGAGCAGATCCCACTTAACATATATACCCAAAATGTTATTTCAATACCCTTTCAGATTTATGTCAATTTATAAGAACGTGAAACTTCCAGTTTGGACTGGAAGTAAGGTTCAATAGGGTCATTTGTATCAAATGTCGAGTCCTCCATGTTCTGTATGATTATGAAGGAATCAAGATATTATCTATTGTGGTTCATAAATATAAAATATATTGTTTTAATTATAATTAATTACGCAATAATTCATTAGATGACCTCACCATGACGCTACAATATTACCTGGAACTATATGTTGTTGTTTAACTATTTGTTAAGTTTTTGCTGTCTTTTGAACTCAGCAACTATGTTTTGACTGTACAAATAAATTTTACAGATTATTATACAGTCCATTTTCGTAGTTTACAGAGCTACTTTCACGTCAAGACAGACAAGGTATAACAATGAAATGTAACATGGTGAACATATATTATAAGCAATCGAATAGCCAATAAGAACAATATAAATTTGTTACGATGGAAATTCATCCAATCACGATGCGCAGAAAGAGGCATTGATCCTCAAACACTTCCTGGGCACATTGCCCACACAGCCATCATCAGCACCACCGTCTCAGTAGCTGTGAAAGAAAGTTCAAAAGTATAACAATAATAAACTTGACTGGTGTAAAAATAGGTCACTAAGGATTGTACACTATGAGCTAGCATTAATTATCTGGAAACATCAACACTAAACTATCGATAACTGTCCATAATGACACAATTATTCTTCTTCATGATCATGACAAAATATCATTAATAGTTTGGTTCAATTTCTGAGATGGGGCGTTGTGATCTGTGAGATGATGTCATGAAACATTTTTTAGAAAAATTAAGTCACATTAAGTCACTTAAAAAAAAATTACTTTACAAACACCACAATAATATGTAAATGTTTAGGCCTTAATCTTTTTATTTATTTATTTATTTATTTTTGCTGTTTTTAGATATATATCAAAGACTAAAAATATAATGAAACATCATTTGGTTATTGCATAAATTAAAATTTAAAAAATCTGCACTAACCATTTAGAAATTTGCTAACTGGCTAACCAAAACCAATATTTAAAAATAAATACCAAACAATTTTGGAAAAGTTATCAACCATTTTGTTGTTCTAGACGCTTTTCTGCCATATTGTTATTAAACAATCACTGTTGTTGATGTTAATTTGACTGCATCAATCAATAAAAGATGCAAAACATCATATTTCACGTTATGAAACGTTATGAAACCAAGAACACACCGAGATGTCATGATCAAGGGAATGGTGTACCACGACTTACACAAACGAGATTCAAGCCGCCGAAGAAGATGAAGTCAAAAACCCAAGAGCTAACCTTTACCTGGTGCTCTTACTTAAAGTACCCTCCAATAGCAACCTAGCTATGGTACTGCTGAGTAACGACATCATCATCATCATCACGATGAGATAATTGAGGTCATGAATGCCAAAAGTCCTATTCGTTAGAATTCACTTAGATTTAGAACAAGCGTTAACAACTCCAAAACTGTGTACAAACTGCTACGACGTATTATATTCTAATTAGATACTGCTCTGTACATGCACAGTAAATGTAATACAGTGTATACAGTTTAAACACGTACTGTATATGACTCTTGTCTGTGTGTCAAGGCCGTTCACGCGGAATGGGCTGTGCTTATTATATATAGTACATATGCTTCTGAATGGTTGTTCGACCAGAAGGAGAGGTCAAATTAGGGTCATGTCTGTGTAAGAAATGTGACATAGTTCAAGGTCTTTATGATGCAAAGAATGTGAAAATGTCATCTGTGGTTCATGAGATATGATTGTTTGAAAATTTTCAACTGCCGGTTTCGACCGGAAGGAGAGGTCGGATTGGGGTCACGTCTGTGTACAAAAAATCACATTATTAAAGATCTATAAAATGGTGCACATAGTACAGATTGTGAAAATATCATTTATGGTTCATGAGATATGATTTTAAAAAAATACTAGAGGTATAGAGTTTGTAAAAAACAAACTCAAGGTGTTTGGGGGTTCATGTTATGGTGTCATCACCTAAAGTTGTTTAAAAATGCAAAATAAATCCAAAATGTTAACATTGTATAAGTTTGTATTTAACAGAAATAAAGAGCATATTTTAAGTGTACTATGAATTAAAGAGCTTTTTATTATCAGATTATTGTCTTTCTCCCAGTTATGATAAACAACATTTAAGAAATCTAATCCTTAATAGAGCGCCCATTATTACAGCTAAAATGGGGAGACATTGCAGGAATGAGTCAAGCCAGGCAGCTATTTTTTCTACAGTACAATTCCTCATTCACTTACAAATTCCCATAAAAATCTAATGTTACAAAGGTTGAAAGGTTCTTCAATAGTTAATTCACCAAAAACTTGCACGAGCATGTTAGTTCTATTGAGTAGAATGCTTGTTCTCAAGGTGTTTGGTTGTTCATCATGTTATGACGTCATCACCTAAAGTTGTTTAAAAGTACATTAATTAAGTTGGAACTTGGTAAATATGGTTTCTCTTCAGAAAAGTTTCATGACAAAATTGATCTGTGTTGCCAAGTGCGACTTGACAAGAAACTACGGCTATGGAGTTAAGTTCAGCATGTGATTTGACTTCAGACTAGCTAGACCACGGAGCGCGGCAATGAAAATGCATTCAGAAATTGAGTTTCCGCATATCAGGCATGAGCGCATAAACAGTTTAAGAATAGACAATTACTTGTAAATTCTAATATATATAATCCACACTCACAAAATTTTGCCAGTTTGGCAGATTATTTGCACATTGAACTATGACATGAAAATAGCGCCCTCTTTCGGCCATTCTTAGAAAAACTACATTTTCAATGGAGATTTTGTATAATTGAATAGTTCACATGGGCTTTTTTTTTTAATGTTTCCCTACCCTAATCTGTCCAGTTAGGTAGGGAAGAGTTTGGAAAGGGGATTCCATATTTGGGAAATATTTGATGTCATTGTAAAGAAATGAACCAGTTTAAAAAAAATCTTGCCTTGAATAAAAGGTCTGAACCCAACTTTTCCCTGAACGTCTAACCCCCCCCCCCCAAGTTTTCCAATTTAATTGATCATGTAAAAAACTTCTAAATTGTCCATTCATTTCAATATTTTGGGGTTTCATTTCATTTCCATCTCCTTACCTTGAGCTCCACCCTCTTTAGGCAACCTTGGATCTAACCCTACCTACATCAAAGACCAATTTGTGAATCTTTTCTCATCTTTAAAAAGTAAATTATTGGTTATTAATTGTCAACGTTTTGTGTCAATATTTAAATTGATAAAACACATTCTTCGTTAAAACACAAAATTAATAAGATATTTATATAAAGGAAATGCGAAACAACATTATCTTTTGAATGACACTTCTGCTTTATTTTGTCATGGTCATGATACTCCTTTTCCATCCATTTTTGCATCCATCAATAATAATCCATTTCATACAGGATAAAGGTTACCCAAACTTCTAGGTCTAATTTGCAATGAAAAGAATAATTTTTCTCTCAGTACAAAATACAAAATAAGTGAACCTGTAGTCCCCTAACATTAATTGGATTTGGCTAGTATTGTTAAATCTTTGGCACTTAAAAAAACTTTTACTGGTGCATGAAAAGAAAGTCAACAGAATGTTTTAATTAAAGTTAATGGTTAAAGGGGCAACATTATCTCAATCAGAGTAAACTTTCAACTGGTCATGGAATCAGTGTCCTAGTGTAAGATGAACAGCGGGTGATTGAAAATTACTGGCTCATTTGTTAAGCAGTCTGCAAGGATAAGTCATCTGAAGTTGATGGCCAGGGTAGCTGTAATGCCATGTGATTTCTTCATTATAAGTGTATTATATAGTACAGCTGATGCATTGAAGAGTGTGTGAAGATAGGCACTTTCATGTGAAAATCTCTGCTTCTCCAGCACCTTCACTGCTGTCTACACTCACTGGCCAAAAGTATTGCAACATGCTCAAAATCGCAATTTACAGTAACAGGTGAGATGATCATTTAATCTGATTTCATCGATCGTGTATTACATAATTTTCGAGCAAGAACAGTAAAAAAGAACATTGACTTCAAAACACAGGCACTTTCAAGAAGTCTTAAGTAGTGTAAATAAAATAAAATAACTTATTGTAACACAGTTCTCCAAACTGAACTTTGGTGTATGTTGCAATACTTATGGCCAGTGAGTGTATATCAGTATCAGTACATAATGTATCTGCAACTGCAGTCTCTACCAGTTCTTTTGCAGCTAGAGATTGGCTGTACACCAAGTCAATTGTATTCTTAGTAAATTATCTATGAATTACCAGTGTAGGAAATGTACTTTTTCAGACATGTTAGTTTTCAGATTGTGGGACCTGTACTTACTGCAGTCAACTCCCTCCATTTCTTGTACGCACTTGATGAACTTACGATGTAATGACTTTGTGAAAAGAATTTCATTGTTTTCTTCTGGATGACTTCTTCACAGAATTTTATTTATGCATCATTGTACCAAATAGGTATTTCATCTGATGGATCTGGCCTTGTCAAGAATTGGCACATACTCATTATAGCAAAGACAATGATAGCAAACTTCTAAACCCACACGATCTTTATCTTCGATTTGCAAAAGTAACCTCTCATCTTTCCGTTGGGCATGCAATCAAGGTTTGGCACTGTGAAAACAGTTTTTTCTCAATTTTCTCGGTTTGTCAGGAGGAACTCTGATGAAGACCACGGTTTTCTTCTCTGGGGTTCAATGCTGCATTCTCACCGCTCAACCTCATCTTGACCTAAATATGTATGAAGAAAGAATGATAAATATTTAATAGAAATAGAGGAAATAACTGAGTAAGGGAATGGGCATTGTAGACAGAAAGAGATTGAAAATTAACAAAATACACACACACAAGACAAGGTAAACAGATAGAAAGAAACGAAAAAGCAACATCTAACTTGAAACAATTTACTGCATACTAAGCTTGGGTGATAAACACGATATCGAATATTGCGATAACTTTTTATTCGATTACAATATCGAGAACCTATTTAAGTTATCGGCATATCACAATCGCGAATACAAATATATCGCAATAAAATATAAATCAACATTGTGAGTCAAGTCAGAAATTCCATGGAAATAAAATCATTAGTCTTTTGAGCTTTTAGAAATGAGAAACAAAAGCAAACTACTTCAGAAGTATATACACGCTCTGCAAATAAATTTGCAATTTATTGTAACACTTGTAGAGGGGTACATGCATGTACCTGTGGTTATTGGCTCTAAAGCAATCATGCATGAATGCAAAAAAAGAATTGCGATATTATTGAAAATTGCAATATATGTTTGCCGATATATCGTGGATAAAAAAAATCGTTATCGCCCAAGCTTACTGCATACTTGAAACTTGATTGAATTTTTTGGAAAGAATTTCGTATCCAACCGCCACTTTTTAAGGGGTTTTTTGAAATTTTTTTGCAACCACTAACCAGTTTAAAAAATTTCTATCGATTTTTGGTGGTACAGAAAGTGAAACTATCTTTAAAATCCACTTTTATGATGGTTTTCGGACTTTATTTCCCTTCTAAAAAAATCCTCCCCTTCAGAAAATAGAAGGATCATATTATAGTTGCCACTGCACATGCACAATGACTGTGTTGGTCACTAATTCTGGAGTTTACATCAGACTGACATGACTGAGGAATTCATCGTATACCAAAATGGCTGATTTTTCATGAAATAAATATCCTGGAATAATTTGAAGTATATGTCCATCATCATCCATATGTTCTCCACTTTGCCATCATGCATGAATGCAAAAAAAGAATTGCGATATTATTGAAAATTGCAATATATGTTTGCCGATATATCGTGAATAAAAAATCAAGTTATCGCCCAAGCTTACTGCATACTTGAAACTTGATTGAATTTTTGAAAGAATTTCGTATCCAACCGCCACTTTTAAGGGTTTTTTGAATTTTTTTGCAACCACTAACCAGTTAAAATTATTCTATTGATTTTTGGTGGTACAGAAAGTGAAACTATCTTTAAAATCCACTTTTATGATGGTTTTCGGACTTTATTTCCTTCTAAAAATCCTCCCTTCAGAAAATAGAAGGATCATATTATAGTTGCCACTGCACATGTACAATGACTGTTGGTCACTAATTGTGGAATTTACATCAGACTGACATGACTGAGGAATTCATCGATCATACCAAAATGGCTGATTTTTCATGAAATAAATATCCTGGAATAATTTGAAGTATATGTCCATCATCATCCATATGTTCTCCACCCACGAGGTAGGTAAGATTACTTTATTGGTTATATTGAATGAGAAAAGTGGCGGTTCAATTTGACATTCTAACCGAATTTTTCAATATTTGCCTACCTTGATGTTTCTGTTTCTTCTCATTTCTTCCTCTCAGCCCTGCAAATGGCATGGAAGCATTTGTACCACTCTGAGTGGTACCCATAGATCTAATAAATCAAATGGTAATTAATTTTAGGAATGTCGGCTATTCATCCATACATGTAAAATAATAAATAATTGGGTCCAGCATCCATCTTCATTGTATACACTATGAAAAAATAATCCAAAACTTTAGTTCAGCTTGAAGTTCATTTCCATGCTTATTCACACCGTCAAGGTTGAATATTCTTAGTTCATATACAAAGTTATGTTTGTGCAACTAGTATTACTTTTATGCAGGCGTCAATTTGAAGCCTGGACCCACCCTCTCAGAGGTCGCAAAATATCGGCGCCCGCTTGACGCGAAGCCTGAGGTCAATAATTTGTTGTTATAGGTGAAGCCGTAACGTTCTTTTAATAATTAATAATTGGGGTGAGCGTTACCTATAAAAGTTGATGAAAGGGTGAAGCGTTGGACGAGCCTTATTTGTGTTTGGTGATGTGACATCGAATCCACTACATCGGTCGTGTCGAAAATATGTCAAGTCGTGGCGTTTCAAACAACTGTTGTGATGCAATCTTTGAAGATGGCCTTTTTGAAATTACGCAAGCCAACTTGGAATTTGCGTACAGCAATTTTTGAACTGAAGTTTGCCCACACAAATACACACAATCTAAAACATCGCGCGCCTGCACTACCTTGCAAACTGTATCCTGGGGTGCGTTTCCACTTGCGCATAACGTTGCCAAGTTTGCGACGCTTGCACCGATCTCCAACCTCGCCCCAGGGTGTGCTCGAGCAGTACGAGGTTGACCGTAAACATGTTGGAAATAAAGTAAACCATGGGGACGAGGTTGACCGATCTCGGCAAGCGCCGCCAACGCTGGCGAACGCGTTAACAACTAGACTGGTCCCCTGTCCTTATCATGATATCAGCAAATGGCCAATATGGTGAAACAGTGGTGAAGCGTCAGACCTGGCGAAAACTGAAAAAGTGAAGCTTCACCTATGGAAATAATTCAAAGGGTGAAGCCTGGACTAACACATTTGCTGATAGAGTGAAGTGGTGGTGAAATCCTGACCTTATACATAATTGGCTCAGGTGAAGAAAGGTGATGACGTGAGGAGGGTGGGTCCAGGCTTCAAATTGACGCCTGCATTAAGCATCTGATAAAACTCTATTATAAAGATCCCATTTTTCAACAGTGCTGATTTTTTACCAAAAAAGTGCCCCTTTCAGGATTTTCATGGATTTGGGGTGGTTAAGGTTAGTTTATTTTGTTGGTCAAGGTTATTTTGTTGGTCAAGGTATTAACATGGTAACTATTGAAAATAATCACCAGGAATGATCTTTTTGAAATTGTCACTAAAAAGTATGATGATATCAGAAGTACATACACGCTCTGCAAATAAATTTGCAATTTATTGTGACACTTGTAGAGGGTACATACCTGTGGTTATTGGCTCTAAAGCAATCATGCATGAATGCAAAAAAGAATTGCGATATTATTGAAAATTGCAATATATGTTTGCCGATATATCGTGGATAAAAAAATCGTTATCACCCAAGCTTACTGCATACTTGAAACTTGATTGAATTTTTGGAAAGAATGTCGTATCCGACCACCACTTTAAAGGGTTTTGGGAATTTTTGCAACCACTAACCAGTTAAAATTATTCTATCGATTTTGGTGGTACAGAAAGCGAAAACTATTTTTAAAATCCACTTTTATTTCCTTCTAAAAATCCTCCTTCAGAAAATAGAAGGATCCTATTATAGTTGCCACTGCGCATGTACAAATGATTGTGCTGGTCACTAATTGTGGAGTTTACGACATCAGACTGACATGACTGAGGAATTCATCGTATAGCAAAATGGCTGATTTTTCATGAAATAAATATCCTGAAATAATGTGAAGTCGGTCGGATGCGACATTCTACCCGTATTTTTCAATATTTGCCTACCTTGATGTTTCTGTTTCTTCTTAATCTTATTTCTTCCTCTCAGCCCTGCAAATGGCATGGAAGCATTTGTACCACTCAGAGTGGTACCCATAAATCTGTAAATCGAATGGTAATTAATTTTAGGAATGTCGGCTATTCATCCATACATGTAAAATAATAAATAATTGGGTCAGCATCCATCTTCATTGTATACACTATGAAAAAATAACCCAAAACTTTAGTTCAGCTTGAAGTTCATTTCCATGCTTATTTACACCGCCAAAGGTTGAATATTCTTGGCTCATGTACAAAGTTATGTTTGTGCAACTACAATACATGTAGTATTACTTTTAAGTATCTGATAAAACTCCATTATAAAGATCCCATTTTTCAACAGTGCTGATTTTTTTCCCAAAAAAGTGCCCCTTTCAGAATTTTGATGGATTTGGGGTGGTTAGGGTTATAGTTTATTTTGTTGGTCAAGGTATTAACATGGTAACTATTGAAAATAATCACCAGGAATGATCTTATTTTAATTTTAAATTGTCACTACACGATACTGAGGGACAGATCACAATGAGATATTAAAAGTCTGAAGACATAAGTGAAATTGTCAAGGATATTTTTCATATAGGCCTAAGTCCAACTATTTTACAAAATATATGTAGTCTGATTAGGTCCAGATATTTTTCAAATTCTTTTAAAATTAATTCCTACATTACCTGTAACGTTAGCTGCGACGTATGTTATGTACGTTAGCTCCAACAGCCCTAACGCTTAGAGATAGACATTGGCAATATCACACTCAACCATACCGTCTATTTCTTCCATCCACTTGCACATGAAAGAATCTTTGTCCAACTCATCTCCAAAAATGATAACAATTTGGATTCCATGCTAAATTAGTACATTTTCTGCGACGCATTTTCTGCAGACGGGCCCGACACTCAGGGAAGCCATTGTTTTTGCTGCTAGTCATGCTGCATGGTACTATACTGTGCACGTGCATGCATGGCAGGTCATGACCTGCGCGGTCTTCGTAAACTCGAACTATTCTATTCTAATTAGATAATGCATATACACACACTATAGGCCGATATGTCTGTGTGTAAGAGAACGTCAAGGCCATTCACGTGGCTGTCCTTCTGAATAGTTGTTCATTTAAACGTCTGTTTTCGGACCGAATGAGAGGTACAAATTGGGGTCATATCTGTGTAAGAAATGTGACATAGTTCAAAGGTCTTTTAAGATGATGCAAAGATTGTGAAAATATTTTCTGTGGTTCATGAGATATGATTATTTGAATTTTTTGATTTGTTTTTGAAATTTTCAACTTCCGTTTCGACCGGAAGGAGAGGTTTAATTGGGTCACGTTTGTGTACCTAAAATCACATTATTAAAGATCTATATCATGGTGCAAAGACTGTGAAAATATCGTTTGTGGTTCATGAGATATGATTTTTTGAAAATATTAACCTTTGATTTAGTGTAATTCGATATCTGATGACCTCACTATGACATCACAACTTAGTGTACAACTACATGTTAAGGTTTAGGCACAACTACATGTTAAGGTCTAAGTATGTGTGAAGTTTTAAGGTTCTGTGAACTCTGCAACTATGTTTTTGTCTGTGGATAATTCTTATTCGGAAGAAGAAAAAGAAGAAGAAACTAGAGGTATAGAGTTTGTAAAAAACAAACTCAAGGTGTTTGGGAATTCATGTTATGGTGTCATCACCTAAAGTTGTGTAAAAATGCAAAATAAATCCAAAATGTTAACATTGTACAAGTTTGTATTTAACAGAAATAAAGAGCATATTTTAAGTGTACTATGAATTAAAGAGCTTTTTATTATCAGATTATTGTCTTTCTCCCAGTTATGATAAACAACATTTAAGAAATCTAATCCTTAATAGGAGCCCATTATTACAGCTAAAATGGGAGACATTGCGAGAACGCGTCAAGCCAGGCAGCTATTTTTCTGCAGTACAATTCCTCATTCCTTACAAATTCCCCATAAAAATCTAATGTTACAAAGGTTGAAAAGGTTCTTCACGAAGTTAATCGAAAAACTTGCACCTGTTATGTTAGTCTAGTGAGTAGAATGCTCGTTCTCAAGGTGTTTGGTTGTTCGGCATCATGTTAGGGCGTCATCACCTAAAGTCGTTTAAAAAGTACATTAATTAAGTTGGAACTTGGTAAATATGGTTTTCTTGTCAGAAAGTTTCATGATAAAACTTGCATCCGTGGTGCCAAGTGCTTGACTTGACAAGAGACTACGGCTATGGAGTTAAGTTCAGCATGTGACTTGACTTCAGACTATTAGACCATGGATATGGGCGTGCAATGAAAATGCATTCAGAAATTGAGTTTCTTGACTATATCAAGCATGAGCGTAGAAACACTTTTAATACATAATTACATGTAAATTCTAATATATAAATCCACACTCACAAAACTTGCTAGTTTGGCAGATATTTTCATTTGAACTATGACATGAAAATAGCGCTCTCTTTCGGTCATTCTTAGAAAACTGTACATTTTAATGGGTTGTTTTGTATAATTAAATAGTTCACATGGGCTATGTTTTTTATGTTTCCCCTACCCTAATGTGTCAAATTGGTCCAGTGAGGTAGGGAAGAGTTTGGAAAGGGGATTCCATATTTTGGGAAATATTTGATGTCATTGTAAAGAAATGAACCAGTTTAAAAAAAATCTTGCCTTGAATAAAAGGTCTGAACCCAACTTTTCCCTGAACGTCTAACCCCCCCCCCCCCCAAGTTTTCCAATTTAATTGATCATGTAAAAAACTTCTAAATTGTCCATTCATTTCAATATTTTGGGGTTTCATTTCCCATTTCCCATCTCCTTACCTTGAGCTCCACCCTCTTTAGGCAACCCTGGATCTAACCCTACCTACATCAAAGACCAATTTGTGAATTATTGGTTATTAATTGTCAACATTTTGTGTAAATATTTAAATTGATGAAACACATTCTTCGTTAAAATACAAAATTAATAAGATATTTAAATAAAGGAAATGCGAAACAACATTATCTTTTGAATGACATTTCTGCTTTATTTTGTCATGGTCATGATACTTTTCCATCCATTTTTGCACCCATCAATAATAATCCATTTCATACAGGATAAAGGTTATCCAAACTTCTAGGTCTAATTTGCAATGAAAAGAATAATTTTTTTCTTAAGTACAAAATACAAAATAAGCGAACCTGTAGTCCCTAACATTAATTGGATTTGGCTAGTATTGTTAAATTATTTGGCACTTAAAAAACTTTTACTGGTGCATGAAAAGAAAGTCAACAGAATGTTTTAATTAAAGTTAATGGTTAAAGGGGCAACATTATCTCAATCAGAGTAAACTTTCAACGGGTCATGGAATCAGTGTCCTAGTGTAAGATGAACAAAGCGGGTGATTGAAAAGTACTGGCTCATTTGTTAAGCAGTCTGCAAGGATAAGTCATCTGAAGTTGATGGCCAGGGTAGCTGTAATGCCATGTGATTTCCTCATTATAAGTGTATTATATAGTACAGCTGATGCATTGAAGAGTGTGTGAAGATAGGCACTTTCATGTGAAAATCTCTCTGCTTATCCAGCACCTTCACTGCTGTCTACACTCACTGGCCAAAAGTATTGCAACATGTTCAAAATCGCAATTTACAGTAATAGGTGAGATGATCATTTAATCTGATTTCATCAATCGTGTATTACATAATTTTCGAGCAAGAACAGTAAAAAAGAACATTGACTTCAAAACACAGGCACTTTCAAGAAGTCTTAAGTAGTGTAAATAAAATAAAATAACTTATTAACACAGTTCTCCAAACTGAACTTTGGTGTATGTTGCAATACTTATGGCCAGTGAGTGTATATCAGTATCAGTACATAATGTATCTGAGCCAACTGCAGTCTCTACCAGTTCTTTTGCAGCTAGAGATTGGCTGTACACCAAGTCAATTGTATTCTTAGTAAATGATCTATGAATTACCAGTGTAGGAAATGTACTTTTCAGACGTGTTAGTTTTCAGATTGTGGGACCTGTACTTACTGCAGTCAACTCCTCCATTTCTTGTATGCCTTGATGAACTTACGATGTAATGACTTTGTGAAAAGAATTTCATTGTTTTCTTCTGGATGACTTATTCACAGAATTTTATTTATGCATCATTGTACCAAATAGGTCTTTCATCTGATGAATCTGGCCTTGTCAAGAATTGGGTACATACTCATTATAGCAAAGACAATGATAGCAAACTTCTAAACCCACAAGATCTTTATCTTTGATTTGCAAAAGTAACCTCTCATCTTTCCGTTGGGCATGCAATCAAGGTTTGGCACTGTGAAAACAGTTTTTTCTCAATTTTTCTCGGTTTGTCAGGGAGGATCTCTGATGAAGACCACAGTTTTCTTCTCTGGGGTTCAATGCTGCATTCTCACCGCTCAACCTCATCTTGACCTAAATATGTATGAAGAAAGAATGATAAATATTTAATAGAAATAGAGGAATAACTGAGTAAGGGGAATGGGCATTGTAGACAGAAAGAGATTGAAAATTAACAAAAGTACACACACAAGACAACGTAAACAGATAGAAAGAAACGAAAAAGCAACATCTAACTTGAAACAATTTTACTGCATACTAAGCTTGGGTGATAAACACGATATCGAATATTGCGATAACTTTTTTATTCGATTACAATATTGAGAACCTATTTAAGTTATCGGCATATCGGCGAATCGCGAATACAAATATATCACAATAAAATATAAATCGACATTATGAGTCAAGTCAGAAATTCCATGGAAATAAAATCATTAGTGTTTTGAGCTTTTAGAAATGAGAAACAAAAGCAAACTACTTCAGAAGTACATACCGCTCTGCAAATAAATTTGCAATTTATTGTGACACTTTAGAGAGGTACATACCTGTGGTTATCGGCTCTAAAGCAATCATGCATGAATGCAAAAGAATTGCGATATTATTGAAAATTGCAATATATGTTTGCCGATATATCATGGATAAAAAAATCGTTATCGCCCAAGCTTACTGCATACTTGAAACTTGATTGAATTTTTGGAAAGAATGTCACATCCAACCGCCACTTTTAAGGGTTTTTGAAAATAAATTCCAACCACTAACCAGTTAAAATTATTCTATCGATTTTGGTGAAACGATCTTTAAAATCCACTTTTATGATGGTTTGGACTTTATTTCCTTCTAAAATCCTCCCTTCAGAAAATAGAAGGATCATATTATAGTTGCCACTGCACATGTACAATGACTGTTGGTCACTAATTGTGGAATTTACATCAGACTGACATGACTGAGGAATTCATCGTATGCAAAATGGCTGATTTTTCATGAAATAAATATCCTGGAATAATTTGAAGTATATGTCCATCATCATCCATATGTTCTCCACCTTACGAGGTAGGTAAGATTACTTTATTGGTTATATTGAATGAGAAAAGTGGAGTATTCAATTCGACATTCTAACCGAATTTTTCAATATTTGCCTACCTTGATGTTTCTGTTTCTTCTCATTTCTTCCTCTCAGCCCTGCAAATGGCATGGAAGCATTTGTACCACTCTGAGTGGTACCCATAGATCTGTAAATCAAATGGTAATTAATTTTAGGAATGTCGGCTATTCATCCATACATGTAAAATAATAAATAATTGGGTCAGCATCCATCTTCATTGTATACACTATGAAAAATAATCCAAAACTTTAGTTCAGCTTGAAGTTCATTTCCATGCTTATTCACACCGCCGGTTGAATATTCTTGGTTCATATACAGTTATGTTTGTGCAACTAGTATTACTTTTAAGCATCTGATAAAACTCTATTATAAAGATCCCATTTTCAACAGTGCTGATTTTTACCAAAAGTGCCCCTTTCAGGAGTTTCATGGATTTGGGGTGGTTAAGGTTAGTTTATTTTGTTGGTCAAGGTTATTTTGTTGGTCAAGGTATTAACATGGTAACTATTGAAAATAATCACCAGGAATGATCATTTTTTGAAATTGTCACTAAAAAAGTATGATGATATCAGAAGTACATACACGCTCTGCAAATAAATTTGCAATTTATTGTGACACTTGTAGAGGGGTACATACCTGTGGTTATTGGCTCTAAAGCAATCATGCATGAATGCAAAAAAAAGAATTGCGATATTATTGAAAATTGCAATATATGTTTACGATATATCGTGGATAAAAAAATCGTTATCACCCAAGCTTACTGCATACTTGAAACTTGATTGAATTTTTGGAAAGAATGTCGTATCCGACCAGCACTTTTAAAGGGTTTTAGAATTTTTTGCAACCACTAACCAGTTAAAAATTATTCTATCGATTTTGGTGGTACAGAAAGCGAAAACTATCTTTAAAATCCACTTTTATTTCCCTTCTAAAAATCCTCCCCTTCAGAAAATAGAAGGATCCTATTATAGTTGCCACTGCGCATGTACAAATGACTGTGCTGGTCACTAATTGTGGAGTTTACGACATCAGACTGACATGACTGAGGAATTCATCGATTATAGCAAATGGCTTATTTTTCATGAAATAAATATCCTGGAATAATGTGAAGTCGGTCGGATGCGACATTCTACCCGTATTTTTCAATATTTGCCTACCTTGATGTTTCTGTTTCTTCTTAATCTTATTTCTTCCTCTCAGCCCTGCAAATGGCATGGAACTGGAAGCATTTGTACCACTCAGAGTGGTACCCATAAATCTGTAAATCGAATGGTAATTAATTTTAGGAATGTCGGCTATTCATCCATACATGTAAAATAATAAATAATTGGGTCAGCATCCATCTTCATTGTATACACTATGAAAAAATAACCCAAAACTTTAGTTCAGCTTGAAGTTCATTTCCATGCTTATTTACACCGCCAAAGGTTGAATATTCTTGGCTCATGTACAAAGTTATGTTTGTGCAACTACAATACATGTAGTATTACTTTTAAGTATCTGATATATAGATAAAACTCCATTATAAAGATCCCATTTTTCAACAGTGCTGATTTTTTTCCCAAAAAAGTGCCCCTTTCAGAATTTTGATGGATTTGGGGTGGTTAGGGTTATAGTTTATTTTGTTGGTCAAGGTATTAACATGGTAACTATTGAAAATAATCACCAGGAATGATCTTATTTTTATTTTAAATTGTCACTAGGCCTACACGATACTGAGGGACAGATCACAATGAGATATTAAAAGTCTGAAGACATAAGTTAAATTGTCAAGGATATTTTTCATATAGGCCTAAGTCCAACTATTTTACAAATAGTATCTGGACCTAGTAATAGGTCCAGATATTTTTCAAATTCTTTTAAAATTAATTCCTACATTACCTGTAACGTTAGCTGCGACGTATGTTATGTACGTTAGCTCCAACAGCCCTAACGCTTAGACATTGGCAATATCACACTCAACCATACCGTCTATTTCTTCCATCCACTTGCACATGAAAGAATCTTTGTCCAACTCATCTCCAAAAATGATAACAATTTGGATTCCATGCTAAATTAGTACATTTTCTGCGACGCATTTTCTGCAGACGGGCCTGACACTCAGGGAAGCCATTGTTTTTGCTGCTGCATGGTACTATACTGTGCGCGTGCATGCATGGCAGGTCATGACCTGCGCGGTCTTCGTAAACTCGAACTATTCTATTCTAATTAGATAATGCATATACACACACTATAGGCCGATATGTCTGTGTGTAAGAGAACGTCAAGGCCATTCACGTGGCTGTCCTTCTGAATAGTTGTTCATTTAAACGTCTGTTTTCGACCGGAAGGAGAGGTACAAATTGGGGTCATATCTGTGTAAGAAATGTGACATAGTTCAAGGTCTTTAAGATGATGCAAAGATTGTGAAAATATTTTCTGTGGTTCATGAGATATGATTATTTGAATTTTTTTGATTTGTTTTTGAAATTTTCAACTTCCGGTTTCGACCGGAAGGAGAGGTCGAATTGGGGTCACGTTTGTGTACGAAAAATCACATAATTAAAGATCTATATCATGGTGCAAAGACTGTGAAAATATCGTTTGTGGTTCATGAGATATGATTTTTTGAAAATATTAACCTTTGATTTAGTGTAATTCGATATCTGATGACCTCACTATGACATCACAACTTAGTGTACAACTACATGTTAAGGTTTAGGCACAACTACATGTTAAGGTCTAAGTATGTGTGAAGTTTTAAGGTTCTGTGAACTCTGCAACTATGTTTTTGTCTGTGGATAATTCTTATTCGGAAGAAAAAGAAGAAGAAAACTAGAGGTATAGAGTTTGTAAAAAACAAACTCAAGGTGTTTGGGGGTTCATGTTATGGTGTCATCACCTAAAGTTGTTTAAAAATGCAAAATAAATCCAAAATGTTAACATTGTATAAGTTTGTATTTAACAGAAATAAAGAGCATATTTTAAGTGTACTATGAATTAAAGAGCTTTTTATTATCAGATTCAGGGTTGTCACCGGACCAAATTGAGTGCCGGCTAATTTTATCGATTGCGAGCGTAGTGAGCGGAGCGAGCGGAGCGCAGCTCCACACGGCCGGGGGTCCAGGGGCCCGCTTAAGGCCGGGGGTCCGGGGTCAACGCCCCGGTGGGGGTCGAGGGGTTTGGAGGGCTCACTTTTCACATACTTTGTTGTATAATAGTATGATATTATCATAGTATTATACAAGAATTTATGATGTGAAGGAGTGCCCTCCAATGCAATTGACAACATTGCTTTATGAAATTATGAAATGACAGCGACCGGGGCCAGGGACGGATTAACCCCACTAGGGCCCCTGGGCCGATCATTTTCAAAGGCCCCCACTGGGCCCCTCCTCAATGGGACCTCTCAAAGTGGGCCCCTTTGAGGACCACTGCTTCACAGTACGGTGGAGCAGTGGTCCTCAAAGGCCCACTGAACCCAAGCCTGGAGGCCCCAGCCCCCAGGAGCCTGCGTTTGAGCTCCAGACCCAGCGAGAACCACTACTGTACAGAGGAGGGGGCCCACACATTTGATATTTGATTAACCTATACATTTTCATTTTAGGCCTCGTGTCCCAGTTCCCCAAGGGCCTGTGAGAGACAAGGGCCCTGCTACACCACCATTAGCTGGGCTTTGTAGGCAGTGTAACAGTGGTCCTCAAGGGCCCACTTTAAGGGTCCCAGCAGGGACCTCCAGCCTGGGGGCCTGAAGGCCAGCGGCCCAGGAGCCCTTGTCAGGGCCTCAAACCCCAGCACCGCGCCGCGGTCCAGTTTCCCCGATTAGGGCCCCTGAGCCATTTAGGGCCCTGGGCTGGCCCCACCGGCCCAATGGCTAATCTGGCCCTGACCGGGGCCGTCAGGCATAGTTTTTGTTTTTGGCATAAATCCACAGTGGCCGAAGACTCGGTAGCGTGATCAGTTCCCGGGTCAGTTGTACTCGAACACGAAGATGTGGTCGCAGAAGAATGTCTCGAATTTGCCGGCTTTTCGCTTGACCCGGATGCCGTGTCTGTCACTGCCGGCCCCTTGCGTTTAGTGGCCGAAGAGAAAAAGCTGGTGATACTTTTCTGCGAGTGCGACATAATTATTTTGATCAAAACACTTCCAAAAAACGTTCACAAAACGTTCACAAAACTTTTCATGAATGGGCGGAGCTGAGGGACGCACGTGAATAATTTTCCCTTTGCTGAGCACATCGGGGGGAAAGCTAGACGTTTACGAAGTCACGCTTATCCAACCTGAAATTTACGTATATCGACATTACGAAGCACGTCGCATCATTTGCACGCGGTAGAGACTATAGTGGCATCAGCTCACTGTGCAGGCGCAAACAACCAATCATAATGGGGATTCCCAGGTCTTTTCCCTGACGTCATAAATAAATGCTAATTAGTGTATTTGTTTGTACCGCTACAAACTGAGATTTATTTTATAATATCGTACGATGTTTTAATTGATCTATAGACTAAAGTCCTCAAAATAGTGGCAAATAAGAATACATGAACTTTCTTTTACTTTAATATTCACACAATTTTCGTGCCGGTCGGTAAGACATCAATTTATGTTTGGTGCCGGTCGGCCAGCGGGAGTGCCGGTTAGACCCGACCGGCGCCGACCGGCGTAGCTACAACCCTGATCAGATTATTGTCTTTCTCCCAGTTATGATAAACAACATTTAAGAAATCTAATCCTTAATAGAACGCCCGTTATTACAGCTAAAATGGGGAGACATTGCAGGAACGAGCCAAGCCAGGCAGCTATTTTTTCTGCAGTACAATTCCTCATTCACTTACAAATTCCATAAAAATCTAATGTTACAAAGGTTGAAAGGTTCTTCAATGAAATTTAAACCCACAGCTTTAGTCT
>CM055819.1:54313667-54347509 GCA_029582265.1 Zoroaster sp. YZ-2022
TCATTGTAACAATCGTCTTTCCCTGCTCACCGAGCTACCAACATGAACAGGGAAATCAGTGTTAAGTTCCCTTTTAACCAGGGGAACATTTTATTTTGTTTTTCTTACAGAACATGAAATTGGGCACAGGAAACAAATTTATATAGGCCTTTACAGTAAAGAACAATAAAATAAAAAATAAATAAATTTAAGAAAGTGCACAGCAACAGAAAACAAAGACTCCTGGTAAACTTGCTGACTGATCAAGACCTGACAATTTTTATTCTAAACTATACTTTTGTTTTCTTTTTTTAAATCTCGTGGATCATAAATATAACTTAGTTATTGAAAGCCTGACATTCCAAAAATCACTAAATTCTTACAGCCGGATACAATCCTTGACGTAGGATTCATAATTCAGGGGCTCGTAACGCAGACTTACTATATCATGAATGATGGAATCATGCTAAATAGTTCTCCAAGGAGGGTGCCGGGTCCAGCTGGAAGTAACTGCTTGTCTGATTTTCATAGATACAAGTATGGTAGTTAGTGAGGGGCCCGCCAACTAGGTAGTACTTTGCCACTGGGGATAACAGTACTTTCAGGTTCTTGCGAAAGTCAAGGAAGGCAAACATTTGTATCATCTTCCCGAACACCCACTCTACACATTCTCGTACTGATGACATTCTTGAGTTGAATTCTTGTTGCTCAGCTCTCAGGTTTGCCCCTTTGAATGGACCTAGTAGATAACGTCTCATTGGATAAGCAGCCCCCCCCCCATAAAGCGCGTAGGGCAGGTCATTTCTATCAGTCAGATCTCTTGCCTCAAATTATTGCAGCAGTCCACTCATGCGAAGGAGAGCACTATCATGTCTTCGAGCATACTCATGGGCGCAGCCATTTTAAGTTTGCGCCCTCTATAGCCTATCGTAAATGTAACCGCGACGATCGACGAAACACCCAAACTACACGTCTGAACGGTTCGCGTACTGTCATGACGGTTAGTAACTCGCCGCGGCGAGATAGTAACTCGCCGCGGCGAGATACTAACTCGCCGCGGCGAGATAGTAACTCGCCGCGGCGAGATAATAACTCGCCGCGGCGAGATAGTAACTCGCCGCGGCGAGATAGTAACTTGAAATTTTTTTTTTGGTTGTGGCCCTTTAACGCTTCCGTACCGTACCGATCTGAAATTCTGCAAACGTGCTCAGAATCGAATTCTGAGCATGCAAGACCAGCCATTCCGGGATACGAGAAAAACAATTTTTTTTTTTCACTGCCCGTACCGATCTGAAATTCTGCAAACGTGCTCAGAATCGAATTCTGAGCATGCAAGACCAGCCATTCCGGGATACGAGAAAAAAAAGATTTTTTTTTTTCACTGCCCGTACCTACGGAAGCGTTAAAGGGCCACAACCAAAAAATGTTTTTCAAGTTACTATCTCGCCGCGGCGAGTTACTATCTCGCCGCGGCGAGTTACTATCTCGCCGCGGCGAGTTACTATCTCGCCGCGGCGAGTTAGTAGCAGAGGTTTCAGTTGCACACGGTTAGCGGAACAGCGACTTTTAGTAGCTGTGACGTCATCACTCTTTGCGCACTAATGACGTTTTACTCAATCTGTCAAAGTGTCAAAGTGTCGTCAACACGGATAACAGCTCCACTACACGTAAGTGAAAAACGGATAGTAAAACTCAGCAATTTCCTAAAAATTTCGAGAGAAAAACATAAATAATCAACCAGAGATAGTTCATAGTTAGCATAAAGATAGTTCTGGTAGCATGTATGTTACTTCTGGTCTCGGACTAGCCGCTGTATCTGTGGCAGTATGGGCATGGCCTAGGCTATATGAAAATGAAGAGGACCTCTTATGTTTCTTCACCACCAGAAAATTTAAAATTTGATTCCCCCATCCCATATTTAGTCAGTGCATTTAATAAGGTTTCATCTTTCATTTTCAGAATGGCAAAGAAAACCGTTAGATTTTACCCTGGCCTTCTGAGGGAAGTTTTGGCGATTTCAATTCAAGGCCAAGGAATTTCAAAAATAGCATGGGAGAGAATCAACACTAACATGAATGATGCCATCAAGGCTAAGAATATTTATGTGACACTGAAGGCATGCAAAGATCGCTTTCGACACCTTCAGGATGCTCACCGAAGAAATGAAATGAGTTCTTTAAGGGCGTAAGTAATTCTTTTAACAGAAAAAAATATATTTATACGCATACAAATCACCATATAAAATTTAGGAAAATTTCAAAGAGGATATGAAAAAGTGTGAGGCGGATGAAAAAGAGATGCAGGGGGTAGCCATTAGAGCAGCAGCAATGTAATCCCTGGTTTCTGCCAAGAAGGCCCAAAATGGTGACAGAAAAGGTGCTTTTCTTAGGTCCCTTAGATTTGATTTGAAAGTCATCCACTGTTGCCAGTGTCGTTTTTTATCTGATCCCTGGTTTTTTAACCAAAACAAATTTAAAGAGAAGGGGATTTTCTCACCCAAACTTTTACCCTTTGAGTTTTAAGATTTAATTTGAAAATCATTTCCTTGTAAGTGCTTTCATTTTGTTTGACACAGAGCTGGCCCCACCACAAAGGAAACGCCGAAGCACAGCAGACTTATAATGTCAAGTACCTTGAAGACAAACTGGAATTTGAGCGTGAAAAGTTTTATTTGGAAATAAAAGAAAGAGAAGCAAGGTTGGAAAAAGACAATGAAATGATGAAAATGATGATGACCCTAATAAAAAAGTAAGGTTAAACATATTTTAGGACTGCACTGCTATGAATACGGTTTGTGAAACTAACACATGTTGGTGATCATAGAATTCCATGATTTGATTCCTCTGGCAATATTTTCCCCGTTGATTTTGAAAACCGTGTTAACGTTTCAAGTTTTGCAATTTTATTCCTGCATTTCATTGTTTTGTCAGGATTTCCAGCATCTACACATGGATATGCATTTTTAAATTTGTCATTTTGTGATATGTTTCAAGTCCAGAGTTCAATTAAGCTCAAAGTGTGGGTTAGAAGTGAAAATTTTAATATACATTGTAAACATTCCTAGATACTTAGAATGTTGAGCAAATTTGGCTCAACATAAACACAAGTGACTAAATGTAAAAACACATGTGGAGAGTGGATACTTGCTTCAAGTTTGACTGTTTTCATTGCTTTGCCTCATGTAAAAAGAACACTCAGAGATAGCCAAAGGGCCCGTCATGAGTTTAAAAAAGTCGATATTTGTTTTATAACACCTGAACCATTTTGCATATTTTTTAGAAGACCTGCTACAATATATCAAACCAAAACACAGGTTCCACAGATAACATGACAACAATTCACATTGCCAGAATTTGATGTAGTATGGACGACTGGTAGTTTATTGGTTTGTAGTACACAGTCTTTACAGTCTAGGCACACAGTCTTTACAGGTTCACACGATGCAATAGTACAGATGGTATACATCATATGACTATTTAGTCAGAATTTATGTATAAGGTATTATAAGGTCTTTTTCAGATTTACATTGTGTATGTACCACTTTAAAAATTTAAAAATTAAAATTAAAAAAATTAATACTTTGTATCCCCTTTTTTGTCCTTGGTGTACAGGTTTGTGTTTTTACTACACTGTCTTGTTTTTATCATAAATTTCATATCATTTATATCATTTTTTAAGTGCAGTGACGTGTGCAGTCTTTTGTTACTTCTCGTCTTTTACATGTATAGTAGATCCCTTGTCCAGTTTCTTCCAGTTAAATTATTGTTTTAAACTTTGATGTATTTCATTTGATTTTATTCATTTATTTATTTAACATTTTTAAAGACTATACCCATTTTGTTAAAGGGTTAATAAACCCTGAGACAACATTTTTACGTATTGACATTATGTGATAACATTTTCCTGTTAATATTTTCTTTATTGGCTTTTGACCAAAAAAATGATTATTTAATGTTCAACGGGTGCCGCCATCTTGGGACTCTGTGACGTAGCAGGGTTCCATCAAGCCAGACTGTCGTCACAAAGCGAATTCAAAAAGATGCATGTTGCAGTGTGGCACATACACGTGGCCTCAACAAATCTGAAGCGCATAATTGGACTATTTGAGGCCGCGCGTATGTGCAAAACGTCGTTTAGAACTTGCACTGTGACGATGGTCTGGCTAATGGTACCGTACTCTATTACATAACCGGGTCCAAATATGGCGTCACCTGTGGAACACTAAAACACAATCATGTTTTTGGGGTAAAAAAGCCAATAAAAATACTGATATGAACATGTGTAACTGTCTTAGTCTTAGAAATCTCACATCCGTCGACACGTAAAATGTGTCTTGTGGTTCACTATCCCTTTAATTTTATTTTCAGCAAAGGTTTTATATTTTCAGGGTTTGTAATTTTTGCTTGAGTAATCAATCCCCGTTATGTAATTTGCATTTGTTGTTGCTGTGATTAAAATCAATGTTTATAAATATCTTACAAAGCTCGCTTCATTTGTCAATATGAATTATAAGGTTGTTCCCTTCAAAGTGTGGGTGTAAGGAAGCATTGCCCAATTTCATGGAATTCCTCATTGTAACAATCGTCTTTCCCTGCTCACCGAGCTACCAACATGAACAGGAAATCAGTGTTAAGTTCCCTTTTAACCAGGGGAACATTTTATTTTGTTTTTCTTACAGAACATGAAATTGGGCACAGGAAACAAATTTATATAGGCCTTTACAGTAAAGAAAAATAAAATAAAAAATAAATAAATTTAAGAAAGTGCACAGCAACAGAAAACAAAGACTCCTGGTAAACTTGCTGACTGATCAAGACCTGACAATTTTTATTCTAAACTATACTTTTGTTTTCTTTTTTTTAATCTCGTGGATCATAAATATAACTTAGTTATTGAAAGCCTGACATTCCAAAAATCACTAAATTCTTACAGCCGGATACAATCCTTGACGTAGGATTCATAATTCAGGGGCTCGTAACGCAGACTTACTATATCATGAATGATGGAATCATGCTAAATAGTTCTCCAAGGAGGGTGCCGGGTCCAGCTGGAAGTAACTGCTTGTCTGATTTTCATAGATACAAGTATGGTAGTTAGTGAGGGGCCCGCCAACTAGGTAGTACTTTGCCAATGGGGATAACAGTACTTTCAGGTTCTTGCGAAAGTCAAGGAAGGCAAACATTTGTATCATCTTCCCGAACACCCACTCTACACATTCTCGTACTGATGACATTCTTGAGTTGAATTCTTGTTGCTCAGCTCTCAGGTTTGCCCCTTTGAATGGACCTAGTAGATAACGTCTCATTGGATAAGCAGCCCCCCCCCCCCATAAAGCGCGTAGGGCAGGTCATTTCTATCAGTCAGATCTCTTGCCTCAAATTATTGCAGCAGTCCACTCATGCGAAGGAGAGCACTATCATGTCTTCGAGCATACTCATGGCGCAGCCATTTTAAGTTTGCGCCCTCTATAGCCTATCGTAAATGTAACCGCGACGATCGACGAAACACCCAAACTACACGTCTGAACGGTTACGCGTACTGTCATGACGGTTAGTATCTCGCCGCGGCGAGATACTAACTCGCCGCGGCGAGATAGTAACACGCCGCGGCGAGATAGTAACTCGCCGCGGCGAGATAATAACTCGCCGCGGCGAGATAGTAACTCGCCGCGGCGAGATAGTAACTTGAAATTTTTTTTTTGGTTGTGGCCCTTTAACGCTTCCGTACCGTACCGATCTGAAATTCTGCAAACGTGCTCAGAATCGAATTCTGAGCATGCAAGACCAGCCATTCCGGGATACGAGAAAAAAAATTGTTTTCACTGCCCGTACCGATCTGAAATTCTGCAAACGTGCTCAGAATCGAATTCTGAGCATGCAAGACCAGCCATTCCGGGATACGAGAAAAAAAAGATTTTTTTTTTTTCACTGCCCGTACCTACGGAAGCGTTAAAGGGCCACAACCAAAAAATGTTTTTCAAGTTACTATATCGCCGCGGCGAGTTACTATCTCGCCGCGGCGAGTTACTATCTCGCCGCGGCGAGTTAGTAGCAGAGGTTTCAGTTGCACACGGTTAGCGGAACAGCGACTTTTAGTAGCTGTGACGTCATCACTCTTTGCGCACTAATGACGTTTTACTCAATCTGTCAAAGTGTCAAAGTGTCGTCAACACGGATAACAGCTCCACTACACGTAAGTGAAAAACGGATAGTAAAACTCAGCAATTTCCTAAAAATTTCGAGAGAAAAACATAAATAATCAACCAGAGAGATAGTTCATAGTTAGCATAAAGATAGTTCTGGTAGCATGTATGTTTACTTCTGGTCTCGGACTAGCCGCTGTATCTGTGGCAGTATGGGCATGGCCTAGGCTATATGAAAATGAAGAGGACCTCTTCTTATGTTTCTTCACCACCAGAAAATTTAAAATTTGATTCCCCCATCCCATATTTAGTCAGTGCATTTAATAAGGTTTCATCTTTCATTTTCAGAATGGCAAAGAAAACCGTTAGATTTTACCCTGGCCTTCTGAGGGAAGTTTTGGCGATTTCAATTCAAGGCCAAGGAATTTCAAAAATAGCATGGGAGAGAATCAACACTAACATGAATGATGCCATCAAGGCTAAGAATATTTATGTGACACTGAAGGCATGCAAAGATCGCTTTCGACACCTTCAGGATGCTCACCGAAGAAATGAAATGAGTTCTTTAAGGGCGTAAGTAATTCTTTTAACAGAAAAAAATATATTTATACGCATACAAATCACCATATAAAATTTAGGAAAATTTCAAAGAGGATATGAAAAAGTGTGAGGCGGATGAAAAAGAGATGCAGGGGGTAGCCATTAGAGCAGCAGCAATGTAATCCCTGGTTTCTGCCAAGAAGGCCCAAAATGGTGACAGAAAAGGTGCTTTTCTTAGGTCCCTTAGATTTGATTTGAAAGTCATCCACTGTTGCCAGTGTCGTTTTTTATCTGATCCCTGGTTTTTTAACCAAAACAAATTTAAAGAGAAGGGGATTTTCTCACCCAAACTTTTACCCTTTGAGTTTTAAGATTTAATTTGAAAATCATTTCCTTGTAAGTGCTTTCATTTTGTTTGACACAGAGCTGGCCCCACCACAAAGGAAACGCTGAAGCACAGCAGACTTATAATGTCAAGTACCTTGAAGACAAACTGGAATTTGAGCGTGAAAAGTTTTATTTGGAAATAAAAGAAAGAGAAGCAAGGTTGGAAAAAGACAATGAAATGATGAAAATGATGATGACCCTAATAAAAAAGTAAGGTTAAACATATTTTAGGACTGCACTGCTATGAATACGGTTTGTGAAACTAACACATGTTGGTGATCATAGAATTCCATGATTTGATTCCTCTGGCAATATTTTCCCCGTTGATTTTGAAAACCGTGTTAACGTTTCAAGTTTTGCAATTTTATTCCTGCATTTCATTGTTTTGTCAGGATTTCCAGCATCTACACATGGATATGCATTTTTAAATTTGTCATTTTGTGATATGTTTCAAGTCCAGAGTTCAATTAAGCTCAAAGTGTGGGTTAGAAGTGAAAATTTTAATATACATTGTAAACATTCCTAGATACTTAGAATGTTGAGCAAATTTTGGCTCAACATAAACACAAGTGACTAAATGTAAAAACACATGTGGAGAGTGGATACTTGCTTCAAGTTTGACTGTTTTCACTGCTTTGCCTCATGTAAAAAGAACACTCAGAGATAGCCAAAGGGCCCGTCATGAGTTTAAAAAAGTCGATATTTGTTTTATAACACCTGAACCATTTTGCATATTTTTTAGAAGACCTGCTACAATATATCAAACCAAAACACAGGTTCCACAGATAACATGACAACAATTCACATTGCCAGAATTTGATGTAGTATGGACGACTGGTAGTTTATTGGTTTGTAGTACACAGTCTTTACAGTCTAGGCACACAGTCTTTACAGGTTCACACGATGCAATAGTACAGATGGTATACATCATATGACTATTTAGTCAGAATTTATGTATAAGGTATTATAAGGTCTTTTTCAGATTTACATTGTGTATGTACCACTTTAAAAATTTAAAAATTAAAATTAAAAAAATTAATACTTTGTATCCCCTTTTTTGTCCTTGGTGTACAGGTTTGTGTTTTTACTACACTGTCTTGTTTTTATCATAAATTTCATATCATTTATATCATTTTTTAAGTGCAGTGACGTGTGCAGTCTTTTGTTACTTACTGCCTTTACATGTATAGTAGATCCCTTGTCCAGTTTCTTCCAGTTAAATTATTGTTTTAAACTTTGATGTATTTCATTTGATTTTATTCATTTATTTATTTAACATTTTTAAAGACTATACCCATTTTGTTAAAGGGTTAATAAACCCTGAGACAACATTTTTACGTATTGACATTATGTGATAACATTTTCCTGTTAATATTTTCTTTATTGGCTTTTGACCAAAAAAATGATTATTTAATGTTCAACGGGTGCCGCCATCTTGGGACTCTGTGACGTAGCAGGGTTCCATCAAGCCAGACTGTCGTCACAAAGCGAATTCAAAAAGATGCATGTTGCAGTGTGGCACATACACGTGGCCTCAACAAATCTGAAGCGCATAATTGGACTATTTGAGGCCGCGCGTATGTGCAAAACGTCGTTTAGAACTTGCACTGTGACGATGGTCTGGCTAATGGTACCGTACTCTATTACATAACCGGGTCCAAATATGGCGTCACCTGTGGAACACTAAAACACAATCATGTTTTTGGGGGTAAAAAAAAAAGCCAATAAAAAATACTGATATGAACATGTGTAACTGTCTTAGTCTTAGAAATCTCACATCCGTCGACACGTAAAAATGTGTCTTGTGGTTCACTATCCCTTAAATTTATTTTCAGCAAAGGTTTTATATTTTCAGGGTTTGTAATTTTGCTTGAGTAATCAATCCCCGTTATGTAATTTGCATTTGTTGTTGCTGTGATTAAAATCAATGTTTATAAATATCTTACAAAGCTCGCTTCATTTGTCAATATGAATTATAAGGTTGTTCCCTTCAAAGTGTGGGTGTAAGGAAGCATTGCCCAATTTCATGGAATTCCTCATTGTAACAATCGTCTTTCCCTGCTCACCGAGCTACCAACATGAACAGGAAATCAGTGTTAAGTTCCCTTTTAACCAGGGGAACATTTTATTTTGTTTTTCTTACAGAACATGAAATTGGGCACAGGAAACAAATTTATATAGGCCTTTACAGTAAAGAAAAATAAAATAAAAAATAAATAAATTTAAGAAAGTGCACAGCAACAGAAAACAAAGACTCCTGGTAAACTTGCTGACTGATCAAGACCTGACAATTTTTATTCTAAACTATACTTTTGTTTTCTTTTTTTAAATCTCGTGGATCATAAATATAACTTATAGTTATTGAAAGCCTGACATTCCAAAAATCACTAAATTCTTACAGATACAATCCTTGACGTAGGATTCATAATTCAGGGGCTCGTAACGCAGACTTACTATATCATGAATGATGGAATCATGCTAAATAGTTCTCCAAGGAGGGTGCCGGGTCCAGCTGGAAGTAACTGCTTGTCTGATTTTCATAGATACAAGTATGGCAGTCAGTGAGGGGCCCGCCAACTAGGTAGTACTTTGCCACTGGGGATAACAGTACTTTCAGGTTCTTGCGAAAGTCAAGGAAGGCAAACATTTTTATCATCTTCCCGAATACCCACTTTAGCTACACATTCTCGTACTGATGACATTCTTGAGTTGAATTCTTGTTGCTCAGCCCTCAGGTTTGCCCTTTGAATGGACCTAGTAGAAAGAACGCCTCATTGATAAGCAGGGTCCCCATAAAGCGCTGTGAGGGCAGGTCATTTCTATCAATCAGATCTCTTGCCTCAAATTCTTGCAGCAGTCCACTCATGCGAAGGAGAGCACTATCATGTCTTCGACCTTCTACTGGGCCGTAAAGATGAGCAATCAACCCACAAGGTATCACCACTGACTGGAATTTTAAGGCATGTATCCTTTTGTGTCCGTTATAACACACTCGCTGATGATGAGTTGGCTCACAAATTGGACGAACTGTCCCATCCACGTAATCCAAAGCAATTCCTGCAAAGGCGCCCCTTTGTCATGAATAAAATCTGCATAAACTTGCAGTTGTGCAGGATGTAGCCATGGTTTATCAAGGTATCATGAGAAAGCGATGATGATGCAAAATAATTATACAAAACTTCAACGGTCTCATTGATAACGAGTGAAAGGGTGGATTTCGGTCTCCCAAAAAACTCTTCCAAGTCCGATAGGCAATTTGGGTAAGCGATCCTCTTGAGGACCATGCAAATACATCAAAGCTACTGCAAGTGGACCCGTTCTAATTAAAGTTAGTTTCTGTGGAAGTCCAATTAAAGTAGGCCTAACTAAATGTCGTAGCCGGTAAATGTCATCCTTTAAAATCTGAACTTATCTAAGCACCGATTATCTGTTAGCGTTAAATATATCAAACCTGGGCCAGTCTGGATTGAATGTGATTCTCTTTGGTATCGGTGCATTGGTCAAGAGAAGGTATATAAAGAAAAGTCATAGTCAAGTCATAGTCAAATTCGTTTTCAATCGCAAAATCGAGCATACTCATGGGCGCAGCCATTTTAAGTTTGCGCCCTCTATAGCCTATCGTAAATGTAACCGCGACGATCGACGAAACACCCAAACTACACGTCTCATATACGGTTACCCGTACTGTCATGACGGTTAGTAACTCGCCGCGGCGAGATAGTAACTTGAATTTTTTTTTTTGGTTGTGGTCCTTTAACGCTTCCGTAGAATAGTGTGTTCAGCGAGCACAGAACTGGCTGTTGAGCTTGCATTCTCAATCTGAGGGCTGTGGGTTGGGTTGAAAAAAAAAAAAAAAATCCTCAGTTCAGCGAGCACAGAACTGGCTACTGAACTCGCTTTCTGAATCTGATGGCTGTGGGGTTGAGTTGAAAAAAAAAATTGTGTCAGATCGCGGAATGGTTTGTTTTGCAAGCACAGAACGCACTTCTGTACTCGCCAATGCAATGTGAGGGTTGTACGGTTCGATTTAAAAAAATTCCTTCAGCTTTTATTTGACTAAAATCCAAAAGAAATATTTTTTGTATTCTTTTAAATATATCCCGTGTCTATTCCCCTACAATAAATTCCTTGCCCACAGAGAAATAAAAGTTTCTTAAGTTTAAAATAAATTGCCCATCTGAAGAAATGAATGACAGCTCCATTGTTGTTCCAGAATGTTGGATTGCCAACGCAGCCCTTTTGAGGTTCCGGAAATCGCCGCAGAGAGTTTAAACATCAATGAACTCTATGAAGTGGGCATTTGCCATAAGGACTGCGTGTTAAAAACAGAAACACTCATCAGATTTAAATGTGTGACCGTGAATCATTCTCTGTTGTTGGAATCTCAGGGCTGTACGGGCAGTTTGAAAAATATTGCGAGCACAAAACGCCAGTTGAGCTGGCATTCTCAATCTGAGGGCTGTGGGTTGGGTTGAAAAAAATAAAAATAAATTCCTCAGATCACCGAATGGTGTGTTCAGCTTCAGCGAGCACAGAACTGGCTGTTGAGCTTGCATTCTCAATCTGATGGCTGTGGGTTGGGTTGAAAATTTTTTTTTTCCTCAGATCACCGAATGGTGTGTTCACCGATCACAAAACTGTCTGTTTTGCTTGCATTCTCAATCTGATGCAAACAATACAGAAGTATACAGTGTTACGAAAAAAAACATTTCTAGGGTTGGGAATAACTTTTAAAGTTTTCAAGGGAGGCCGATAAATTTATATCTAAATTAAAGCTTAAGTTCTCCCCTTTTAGAAAAACACCATACTTTTGAATTTGGATAATGTCTTCATACCTTAAACGGCCTCCATGGACGCTTAGACCTCTGTAAAATACGGTCAATTTGCATGCGGCTTCACCGCAAACAATACAGCACTATACAGTGTTACGAAAAAAAAACATTTCTACGGTTGGGAATAACTTTTAAAGTTTTTAAGGGAGGCCGATAAATTTATATCTAAATTAAAGCTTACGTTCTCCCCTTTCGGAAAAACACTGTACTTTTGAATTTGGATAATATCTTCATACCTTAAACGGCCTCCATGGACACTTAGCCCTCTGTAAAATATGGTCAACTTGCATGCGGTTTCACCGCAAACAATACAGCACTATACAGTGTTACGAAAAAAATATTTCTAGGGTTGGGAATAACTTTTAAAGTTTTTAAGGGAAGCCGATAAATTTATATCTAAATTAAAGCTTAGGTTCTCCCCTTTTAGAAAAACACCATACTTTTGAATGTGGATAATGTCTTCATACCTTAAACGGCCTCCATGGACACTTAGCCCTCTTTAAAATACCGTCAACTTGCATGCGGTTTCACCGCAAACAATACAGCAGTAGGCCTATACAGTGTTACGAAAAAAACATTTCTAGGGTTGGGAATAACTTTTAAAGTTTTCAAGGGAGGCCGATAAATTTATATCTAAATTAAAGCTTAAGTTCTCCCCTTTTAGAAAAACACCATACTTTTGAATTTGGATAATGTCTTCATACCTTAATCAGCGTATACATGTAATATGTATAGTACATGTGCATGTATACTCGAATCATGATCTAGCTATGCATAAATTATTATTTGCTGTGTGCTCGATAACCCCTGAGAAGAGATAGTGAAACCCGGCCATCAAAGGAATTTTGTAATCCCCCTTCAAGGTATATATCCCAATGTGGAAAGCATAATTGTCAATGGTCCACACCGTGACATCTTGCAAACTGAGTACCCCATGAGAGCGCGCTGGTCTATGACAGCCATGACAGGGCGTGATCATTGTTGTGGCAGATCATGGAGGAAGAAAGTCCCTTCCTCCATGGGCAGGAGTGCATTAATAATGAGCCAGTAGCCGCATATATTATGCAACAGCCACACGGTAATAATCATATACGCTCCCGTTGTTCTAGGCCATCAGCAGGGTATTATTTTAGTCACAATGTGTTCATGTGTTACTTAGACACCGATTTCTTGCCTAGTCCAAAGTCTGTTCTGATTGTGACAATTATAATTATTGTCCCTTCGAAGGGTACCGAGTTCATTTCAAAGAGTGATGACTTTTTTGTATATAAATTGTATACAATTTTAAAGGAAGTCATGATCAGAACAGACTTACTTCACAGCATCCACATTAAAGAAGTACACGCGGATGATCTAGTTATTTTATTCTCATAGCCAATTGGGTTGTTTACGTTGACATACGTCACGAGTGGTTTCAATAGTAACAATCTACTAACATACGAAAATGCACTGTTCCTTTTTCCTTTACAGAATAAATCGAGCATAAATCTAGCCTACGTTTTTGAAAAGTGACAACACATCAGACAGTTATTTATATTGAAAATTAATATCGTCGTGAACTTTAGACAAGTGGGGCAAGTTCAACATGACAATTGTCAATTCAAATGTTTTGTTTTAAATGTTTGTTTTTCGTAATTACACTATTTAAACCTTTAATATTTGATGGGTCAAGCACCATGGGAACGAGGTGGCGGAAGAACTCAGTCCCCGTTCAGGATAATACCCAGACCAACGTAGTATTTTAAGACTCCGTTTGGGGACGTTTATAATTAACATTGTAGTTGTACATACGTACATGTACATGTACATGTACATGTAATGTACAAACGTGTACGCATCATCGGTCAAAAATGTACGCTCCCAGCTTTCGTCTTATCATCTCCCGCACATAATATGCATATATATCTGATAATAGTATACAGTATATAGTAGTAGTAGTACGCGCCGACGCTTGGCAAAGGGGTACGACATCGACGATTACAAATAAACGGAGCTGATCAAAAGTAAAATGGCGTCCAGTGAATCAGGAGATGACTCGCTGTATCCTATTGCAGTATTAATTGACGAATTAAGAAACGAAGATGTCCAGGTATGTCACCAAGATATAATGTAAATTAATAAATAGGAAAATAAAGTGATTAGTAACGGTTGTTTGGAATTTGGTGATATTGTTTCTCACGTCAGTAAAACTGCGTTCTCACAATGATTGATGAGCAGAATTTTCTGTAACGTTAACGTTAAGAAAAAGGCAAATATTTTCAACCCTATTTAAATAAGTAACGTTAATTCTAATCTAAGTCTGAATAACCTAAAATATGACATCCATTATTTTTCTTTTACCCTTCAAAAATATATTAAAATGTATGCTACTTAACCATTTTGCGAACGGCAAGAATGAACAAAAGTGGGTAGAACTTCTCATGCTTCTACCCACTTTTGTTTCATTTCTTGCCGTTCACTTGCCCCACCAGTGTGGCACGGACCTGTATCCTTAGCCACACGTTGGTCTCATTGCCGCTAACGGCGGGGTTTTCTAGGAATTTTCTAAATTCCAGGCGCTGAAATTGACGATATTTGCAACTATTTTGACAGGCTAGATACGTTGCTTACATGTAGAACTATCTAGGCGCCCTAAAAATGGTTATTTTACTTACATTTCGTGACATAAGCCCGAAAAAATTACAAGACGATCGGCATTGTGTTTCAACGAGACGGCCATTTTGAAGGTATGAAGAGTGTGTGAACGGGAAAACAACTTCACGACGCTGTTTTAGCGCACATACAGGTACTTGCTGTATTTTAGCATGTTTAGCGCCGTTAAGTGTTCCGCTTCGGGTTGCACGTGTTGTCTGAGCATTTTTATGTGCTAAAATGTGATATAAAATGATATAACTAATTTATATAATTAAAATGAAATATTAATAAAGCATGCCCGGTTCCTGGATTCAATTATTTACTTTGCCTTTTACAATAATAAGTAGGGCATATATATAATTACCTTAATAATTTTATTTTGTTTGTGTGTCACAATATAATTCAGCACAAGTAAAATGTTTAAAGCTAACTGCTCAGTGACAGGCAATAATGGACCATCGAATCAAAATGAAGTGTTTCATGTTTGAGGATATCGCTGATACTAGATAGCATATTGTGTTGTTTAACAAAATAATAATAGTAATAATATTATCAGTATTAACTATTATTGATAATGATGGATGGCCAAAATGTTAATAATTGGGCCCATTCCCTGTAGCCCAGGAATTTTATTGAGAAATTCACGCCCTCAAATAGAGCCAAACCCCGCTTGAACCATCTTTGCAATTTGTCTGTGCACACATAAAACAGTCGTCGTAAAATTGTTCCGCACTCTCAACATTCAAGATGGCCGTCCTCATTGAAACACAATGCTGATCGTCTTGTAATTTTTTCGGGCCTAGGCCTATATGTCACTAAAATGTAAGTAAAATAACTATTTTGGGGGCGCCTAGATAGTTCAACATGTAAGGAACGATCTAGCCTGTCATAATAGTTGCAAATATCGCCAATTTCAGCGCCTGGAATTTAGAAAATTCTGAGAAAACCTCAGTTAGCGGCAATGAGACCAACGTGTGGCTAAGGATACAGGTCCGTGCCACACTGGTGGGGCAAGCCATTCACAGGAATGGCCTATACGACCACCACTTTTTTTCATTCATAACCAATAATGTAATCTTACCTAGACCTAGTAAGGTGGACAACATATTGATGATGATGGACATATACTTCAAATTATTCCAGGATATTTATTTCATGAAAAATCAGGCATTTTTGGTATACTAGTCAGTCTGATTGTCAACTCCCCTGTTTGTGACCAACATGGTCATTGTAGTGCTTACCGGTCAGAACGTTCACGCGTCAAAATGTCCACAGACCCAGTCATAACATCCACGTGACAAAACGTCCATTTTTTTAATCAGATATCGTCCTTAATTTGTTACAAACTGTTTTCCTTGCTTTAAAATATTGGTTTTAAAGTTGAATTCTCACAATAATTAGTGTATTGTAAAGAAAAATAAACATATAGATCTATTTAATATGATTAAAACAAAAAGTGAGTTTTAATACCTCGATGTCGCGCAACCCGTGAATGCCACTTCGCATACGGCATACGCTGTACGTGTGTGGCAAATGCACTGCGCAGCTGTATTCATAGGCGATCGCTGTTAATTCGTGGAGGCAGTCTCGCGCATGCTATATGTAAATAGGGAGTAATTTTGTAAAGGTGCAAAAATTCAGAACCCATAGAGCTACAGTATCTAAGTTTAATAAATCTTTAATTGTATTTCTTGAATTATCTTTGGTTCATTAACGACAGGTTTGGGTTTCGATTTTACAAAACTCTTACGATGCGACCTGTCGCAAACACAAAGCATGCCAAGCGTAGAACGATCATGACTATAGAACCAATCACCATGTGTGGACGTTTTGAAACACCATGTGTGGACGTTTTGACCTTCTGACGTTTTGACTTGTGGACGTTTTGACTGGACGGTGTGTACGTTTTGACCAGTGGATGTTTTGACTGGACAGCATTGTAGTGTACATGTGCAGTGCCAGTGGCAATTATAATAGGGGGTTAAGACAACTCGACCCATGTGACAACTCGACCCATGTGACAACTCGACCCCTTGTGACAACTTGACCCACGAGACAACTCCAACCTTGTGACAACTCGACCCATGAGACAACTCAACCCACTTAGACAACTCGACCCTTTGTGACAACTTGACCCTTTGTGACAACTTGACCCATGACACAACGCTGACCTTCTGACAACTCTCGACCCATGAGACAACTCAACCCACGAGGCAACTCTGACCCTTGTGACAACTTGACCCATTTAGACAACTCGACCTTGTGACAACTCGACCCTTGAGACAATCCTCGATCCTTGTGACAACCTCGACCACGTAATAAGTCAACACGGACAACTCGATCTAATTTATCGTTGTTGCTTAGAAGTGGATCATCGTTTTCCTTGAAAAAGATTGATCACTAGGCTTATTCTAGCACCAAGAATGGCTCAAATTCTAGCACACAAATTCAATCATTTCTGTAATACACGCTGCTGGCTTAAATTAGTTTTAGGACTTGAAGTTTAACATTAACCTAACTCCTAGACAACAAAGCCAGTTGGAGGATTTTGAAGGATTTTATTGTTTTAATACAATGCCTAGGGAGTTACGGTTAATTTATGCGTTGCGTTTTACTGGACCCGTTGTTACAGTACATGTAAATATATACGTGTAAGGACACAATACTGACTAACTTTCATGGTACACAAAAATAATCTTGATTTTCTTAAATAATTTGACTATTTTGAACTGTTTTTTTTATTTTAGATAATATTTGTATGTATGTTTAAGAGACAAATAAAGATAAAATAAGGTGTGAATACGTGTTGTCACTTTTAATTCACGTTATTACAAACCGATTTTTATTGCCAAAATGTATGCCTAAAAACGGGACTTTAATTGAACAAATCTTTACGCCATCCCTTACTTATTTTCCTCACGATGTGCATAACTTAATGAAGAAATAAATTGGCTCCTAAAAAAAAATAAAAAATAAAAAAAATCAAAAAATGATCGCTAAATCTGTGTTCACGTTAGTTACACATCGTGTCCGCCAAATCATACGATTTTAAAACGGCCAGATATTTTTTTTTACAAAACTCATCCTTACCAAACTAAGCCATTTTTTATTGGGAATAAGCTACATAATCATGGTGTAAACATTTTTTGTTTTGACTTTTATTGTTGGGTACTAGACTGAAAAGTGGACACCATGTAACTTACGTTAACTTTCACACGCCAATCGAGAAAATACAACAGGGAGGAAAATCTACTTGGCACATTATCTCTCCATTGCTATTTTCAAGTACAAGGGTGTCCATTCTCATGACTTCCAAGTAAATTACAACTTTCCACCAATATTTTTGTTCACCCCCTGTGTCCCATTTTTGTCAGCCAGTATTGTGTCCTTACACATACCTAGCATTAATCCCTGGGGAAAATATAATATTAAGTAAAAAGAAGAGAACATATATATAAACATTTTAAATATTATATTTTATTGAATGCCATTCAAATAATAAACCATAAAAAGGGCTATAAAATCAACGACAATATAGGCTTATAATTAGGCCCTACACATTTTTAACACGTGTTCATGCCCATTGCCGGTGCTGGCTTTTCTCCCGATCCCCTGTGGACGAATGCGAGATATAAAATTATTCGGTGTACACTCAATCCTTCCTGCAAAAAGGGGGTCGAGTTGTCACATAAAGGATTGAGTTGTCACAAGGTCGAGTTGTCTCGTGGGTCGAAAGGTCACAAGAGGTTGAGTTGTCTCGTGGGTCGAGTTGTCACAAGGTCGAAGTTTTCTTCCTAAACTCAGTTTTCAGACAATAACACAACACACTAGACACTTATGGGGTCTCAGCCAGTCTATCATTGTGGCAACCAGCAGCATACATATAATTATAAATAGCACAAATAACTCTATAAAGCCCCCATAGGGGCAATTCCATCAAAAAGTGTCCTGGACCCAAAATTTTGGAATCAAATTCATGGCAGAATTGTTAACTTAGTACGTAAGAATGATAGCTGGGCAATCCAAATCTGCATTTTGTTTGTGTTTTTTCTTTTGTTTGCAGTATTTTCCGTCGTTATTTAAAAAATAAATTAATGAGGCTACATGTAATTCGTGATTTTTTGTCCTACTTTTGTTAAACTTTTCAATCCGCCTCCTGGTTACATTATAAAAGATATTTAAAATTTTATGACTAAAAACATAAAACTGGAGGTGCTTGTTCTAAATTGTTGAGACGCTTTATGATAACGCTTATTTTCAGGCTAATGAGGCTCGCTTAAATTAGCCCTTAATGACCATTTATGAAATGTAATGTCCATGACATTTTTACGCTGTTTAGTTTCCCACTCTAAAGCCAATAAGAGATATTTTTATGAGACTTCATATGCAAAGCTAGTTTTAGGGGCTAATCCTTTAATGTATGAAAATTAAAAAAAAATTAATTACAATTGTCCTAACGAGCGTCATGGACATTACATTTTTTTGTCATGGACATTACGTCATGGACATTACACATACACATACTGCTGTTATACCCTTTTAAAACAATGGAATGATCCTAATATGCAAATGTATAATACAATGCAACAATGTGTAACAACTTCCAATTGGACCTTGTGGAGGTAACATCTGGATTAGCCAATGAGAGTACTTGTACTAGAAATCATCAGCAAAAAATCTTTCCAAGCACATGTTTAGCACATGTGATAACCTTTGTGTACTGCTGGTGAACTGCAAACCAACAGCTCAAATCTGAAAACCAAGGAAGCAGCTATATTTGGCCCGTTTCCTCCCAAGAAGTCTTCACAGAGCATTTAACTGATCTACTGGGAGTTGTGCACCCAATCACAAGCATTACAGGCTCAAGATCAACGTTGAAAATCCCAGAAACTTTACTGTTTAATTTGACTATTTTTTCCACGGGTAACATTGACGCAAGCACTTCATTACTGTTGAAAAACAATCACATTAGTTTGAGAAAATAAAAACAACAAAGAGGATTACAATTGGGAATGATAATTAGAAGGAAAGATAAGATAACTATGGTAAATCACAAAGGAAAGAGTTATACTTATGTAAATGTACAAAAAGGGGTGATCATGAGGGCGGGTTTCAGTGAGATGCTAAGGGAGTTCTGGTTCAAGAAATGTGTGGGAGAGGTTACAAATGGAGAAGAGATACATTGACAAAGTGTAATATACATATCAAAGGCAAGGGTTACAGCATATTGTAAACAGCAGTGATAAGATGACGTACCATTAAACAAGTTGGTCGAATGTCCATGATGCCAAAAATATGCCAAATGTAATGTCCATGACACTTCATTAACATGTAAACGAGAAAGTTGAAAGTTGTTCCTAAAAATGTTATTAATTTTTATGTTAACTGTTTCCCTGTTAACAAAATAAAATGAGTTTTAAAAATTGGAACTTAAACTTCACAGAGTTTTGAAATTGATTGTGTTCAGTAAAACTCACTTCGCTTTTTTCAGTAATGTCCATGACGCCGCTTTGCAATACTCATACTCATTAATTAATTAAAACTATTTAAAAGACATAGTATCATTTGAAGTATTAGAACACAGGTTACAAGTATCCAACACAAAACAATCGATCAAAACTTTAATTTTTTTTAAACTGACATGTAAAGTTTTAAAAATGTCCCAAAACGTAATGTCCATGACATGGAATTGCCCATATCCACTCAAGATCACAACTGATCATCAAACATATAAATTAGACTCATATCTCGCCACGCAACTCACCCTAGGCCAAAGGTTGAGGATGAGACGAAAGTCTGATCAAGCATTATAACTCATGGCAGACACCACTATTCTAATTTATAGCCCACCCCACTAAAACACATAAAGCAGCCTTCTCTTTACCAATTCAAAACCTTCACCAGCTCAACAGCTGTACATACATTGGGAAAGTCACAAACGATCTACATGTACATGTACATGTAGAAAACTGAAAGAAAAAAAACATTTCAGGGATCAACATCCCAATTTAACTGGACTTGAACTGTATTGTACTCAGTATTGACCGTTAATCTTGACCTTAAATCATAAACTTTTCTTGTACCTAATCCTGATCTCAAAACTCGAACTTTATTCTTGATCTAAAATTTTAATCTTCATCTCAATCTTATGCTTATTCTAGACTAAATATAAAGAGCCCTAAAGCTCTAAAGCTTTGGACACTGATAGTAAGTTATCTTTACTATCCTTAATATAGCTATCTTTGGCTATATCAGTTACTGCCTTCAGCTCTCTCCAGGCTGAACTTTTCTGGGATTCACTACTATCTAGCGCACCGAACTCAAGTTCTGGTGTTGCCAGTAGCAGGGTGTGAGTTCGAGCCCCGGTCGTGACACTTGTGTCCTTGAGCAAGGTACTTAACCATAATTGCTTCGTCCTTCGGATGGGGCGTAAAGCCGTAGGTCCCAAAGTGTGTGTAATGCACGTAAAAAGAATGCGCCTTGTGAGCACCACTTAGTTGGTGGATACGCGCCATATAAGTCCACACATTATTATTATTATTATCCCATAACCCATGTGCCACTGTATTAGCAATATTTACTATATACATGTACATGTACATTGTACATGTACCCAGCGAACTCCTGCATTGCATGGCATCTGAAAAATAATCTTTGAGCACTCTGCTCTCGGTCCAATCTGTGCCTTTATTCAAGTTCTGTACATTTGCTCGCCAAGACAATAATTCATCCATAGCTTCTTATGAAAGTTTAAAGGAGAGTCCCAGGAGACCCTGGACTCAATGCAAATCTCTTCTGCTTAATTCTCCTCCCTGCTCTGTTCTCAGCTCGCGATAATCTTGTTGTCATCCTCGCTGCTCTTTCGCCAACTCATGTTGCTCGTGATTTGAAACCATCGCCCAGCCATAGACGCTTAGTATCAGCGGATCAACTTCTGTGTCTCTCCTCCAACTTTGTCACCACCTTCCCCAACATGTTCCCCAACAACGATCCCTCCTTCATGGGTTCCAAGGCAGAGTTAACCAGATCCTTGTATCTCTGAAATGTATCACAAAAAATATAAAACAATTAAAATTTATACCTTGTACATGAAAAGAGCTTGATCTTCTAAACTTAAATAAAAAGAAACTAGACGATTGCCTGACTGGCACTGAATGACTGGCCACAGCCCTTTCAATTCCTACAACGTGTTACGCAATGCGTAACAATACTAACACACTCGCTATAGAAACCACACAGCGTGAAGAAAATAAATATTCTCAAATTCGCCACGGTTGCTCAACCGAAAATATTTTTATGTCTCGTGGGTTGAGTTGTCGTGGTCGAGTTGTCATGGGTCGAAAGTTGTCTTATGACCCTATAATAGACCTTATGCATATAAGGACGCCGCAAACGGAAGGTTGCCTTCTATCGACAGAGAATACTGCTGGTTCATGTATGGGCGCTGTGCGTATACGCACGCACAGTGCCCATACATGAACCAATGATTGACCTTCTCTAGCCTGATAGAGGGTGATATTCAGTTTGTGACATCATACATGTATGTATAAGGTCTATAGGATACTTATATTTTCTGAAGGGGAGGATTTTTTAGAAGGAAAATAAAGTCTGAAAAACCATCAAAAATCGATAGAATCATTTTTTAACTGGTTCGTGGTTGCAAAAAAATTCCAAAAAACCGTTAAAAAGTGGTGGTTGGACATTGTTGGGGACACTTTCACTGAGTCATCCATGTACATGTACATAATTCGCTGCACTCGTGAAATGACGCATTTACATATATGTACCTTTGGCGTAGCATTTCTTGGAAAACTTAAAAAACTATTGCTTATTACAAAAATAAAAATCATAGTGAAATTGTATGATTTACTGGAAAGTTAGTGGAAAAGTTGTTTAACCACTGATTTTACGGAAAGAATGTCATATATCCAACTGCCACTTTTTAAGTTTTTTTTTTTTTGAATTTTTGCAACCACTAACCAGTTAACCACTTCACGACGGTTGATGTCTATTTCATGAAATTTTCTGGACAGAGATACGGTTGACAGATATAGTCTCCGTACTATATTTTGAGAATATTTAACCGTGGTGCCGGGGATGTAAAAATATCAAATTTGTACATCTATTTATAATGGAGGACGGGGTATAGACGCTCAGGAAAAAACTTTAGATCTGGCGGTGGCATTTATATGGCAAAAGGGTATGACAATGCAACAGTTGACGTATAATTACGCTGCTGCTGCTGATTGTTGTCAGGCCGGGTGACGTGGTAAAGACGTCCACTGGGCAGCGATTAGTGCAGCTGTAGTTAGCGTTCTTTTTACATTTTGGAATTTTTCGTTGTTGGAAGTTCCATCCGCTTACATATTTATCTTCACTTGCATGTGAACTCCTTTGGGGAATTATTTTGTAACAAAATTGAAAACTGGAGGCCTCTTCCTCGCCATCAACAAGCAGCAACTCGAATAACAGCTCTCCAGTTTTTGTGCTAAGTAAGTGTTTTGTAGCTACAAGTTTGTCTTCATTTTATATACTAGTGGATTCTTCTTATTACACCTGGAATCTACTGGACGCTTTTATGAGTATTTGTACATTTGTTTTCTTATAATAAGTGAAAAACTGTTTTTTTTTTTGTATGTCTGTGCAGTAAAAATTTACTGTTGAGTGTATACACATTTTGGATCTTCATTTTATTTGTGCAGTCAACTCTGATTTAGATTATAACCTGTAGCTAGAGATTATAACCTGTAGCTTGACCACAAGCCTTTTGTTTGGATCAACAACTTTGTGATCAGACAATGGAGGTCTACATCCTGTTTATTCTACTCCTGCTATCCAGACCATGGTGTCTCAATGACTCATCAGTAGATGGCTACAAGATGCAATCTACAGATTGTTCAACTAAAATCCGCCATCTTAAATTCTTGAGACGTCCTATATATCATACTATGATAATTCATCTGCCACCTTTCACCTGGAACTCTTAATTTCTGGTGACATAAACCCAAACCCTGGACCTGAAACACTGATCAACACACCCACAAACGCCACTCAGCTCCATAAAATTTCCTACAGCCGTAATGAACTACTCAATCTTCGCAATGCTCCATGTACTGATGTAGCTTTATCTTATTTAGGATTGATGAGTCAATTGAACTGTCTTGTAATACTTGCTAATCAACCCCAAACATACCACCGCACACATAGAGGTAAAAAGCTGGTCGCCAGTGAGAATGGACAGACTTACACAACTAGCACTCCAGCCTTACCAACCCCCAGCAGTGAACTCAACCACATCAACAAGCGACATTGGCATAACTTCAACTCCAAATGTTCACGATGAGTCTAAACTTCAGCTCTGTGTCTTGAATACTCAATCCATATGTAACAAATCGGATGAATTTGTTGACTTTGTACTTCAAAACAATTTGGATCTTGTTGCCATAACCGAGACATGGTTTAAACCTAATGATGACTTGCCACCCCGTGAGTGTACTCCTGCTGGCTACTCTCTCCATCATATCCCCAGACTAATAAAGACCGGTGGAGGGGTTGCACTACTCTTTAGGTCCAGTTTATCTGTCAGTATGAAAAGTGTTAACATTGACTACCTAACATTTGAATCTCTGCATGCTGATGTAACGTGCAACTCTAGATCTGTTCGCCTTGTTAATATTTATCGACCAGAAAGGGATATTGATGGTAAACATGTAAACTTCTCCAGTTTTCTGCAGGAATTTGAAAATTAATTGTCGATTATCTCTCTTACACCCATCTGACAATATTTTAACCGGTGATTTTAACATTCATATGGACATTATTTCAAACAATTATGCAAATCAGTTTAAAGATCTGCTCTCTGCTCATGGACTTATACAGCACATCACAGCACCCACTCATCGGTATGGTCACTGTCTCGACCTCATGATAACGCTGTGAAAATACTTCACCTCTTATCTCGAATATAACTATTCATCCTGGCTTATCTGATCATTATGCAATCATGGTAAATTTGAACCTTAAAAACCTCCCATACCTACCATTTCTGTAACTACCGCCACTGGAAAAAAGTAAATATTAAAGATTTATGTCATGATATTGAATCTCAACTGGAAAATGTAAACCTTGAAGATGGTGAGCTGGATTCTTGTGTCAGTCTATTTGAATCTACTGTCCGTAATATCTTGATGATCATGTTTCGCAAAAAACTCGAACTGTTAAACTACAATCTGAACCCTGGTTCAATGATGATATCCGTGTTGCAAGGAAAATCCGTCAACTTGAGCGAAGATGGCGTGACAATGGGAAACTTGAGTACATCGGCAAGAATACTGTAACCAACGTGATATTGTGAAGAACATGATTAACCAGGCAAAAATAACTCACTACTCATCTCTTGTGGAAGATAGCTCTGGTGATCAGAAAACTCTTTAACATTGTTGAAAAGCTGCTTCATAAACCCAAAGCTCCAGTGCTTCCATCTACACACTCCCGATCAGGACCTCGCAAATGCTTTTTCAAACTTTTTGTCACAAAAATTGAGAATATCCTCACTGCTATCTATCACAAACACACCATCACGCAGGATCCACAATGTAGACTGTCCATGTTTGAGCCTACTAGTGTTACTGGGAGATCAAGAAACTCATCATGAAATCGTTTCAAAAATCATGTGAACTTGATCCAGTGCCAACTTTGCTAATAAAACAAAATATTGATGTGTGTTTGCTAAGTATATCACAATTATTGTAAACAGATCTCTTTCTTCCGTTGTTTCCCTAATAGCCAGAAGGTTGCTCATGTTAAAACCACTCCTAAAGAAACCCAATTGGACAAGGAAGTTAAAAATTACTGCGACCAGTAGCGAATTTAAAGTACCTTTGGAAAACAATCGAGCGAGTTGTTTCATCACGGATCTCTGACCATGTTCGTAATAAACGTCGGACACATTTCAAAGTCAGCCTACAAACCATTTCATGGAACGGAAACTGCTCTTCTTCACAACAATGACATTTTATCTGCCATGGATGAGGGGAAATCACTGCATTAGTTTTGTTAGACTTGGCTACCGCTTTGACACTGTTTTCATCATAAAATCCTTCTCTCCCGCCTTCAATATCATCTTGGAATACATGACACAGCCTGGATTGGTGTAAGTCCTACCTTTTAAATAGGCCTCAGCATGTTTGTATTGGTAACGCTTATCTCCCGAGCCTGTTACTCTTGACTATATTCCACCTGCTACCCCAAGGCTCTGTGTTGGCCCACAGTGGTTTACTGTTTATACCTTTCCAGTTCGTGATATCATTTTGAAGTATGATTTAAATTACCATGTTTACGCTGATGACACGTAGCTTTACATTACTTTTAAATCTTCTCAAGAACCTGCTGATTCCCTGCATTAAAACACTGGAGAAATGTATTCAAGAGATTCAAGTTGGATGAGACAAACTTCCCTGAAATTGAACGATGAAAAACAGAATTTGTTCTATTTGGATCACGCCAGCACTGTTCAAAGTTTCTTCCATTTATTACAATTGGTGACTTCGCAGATAACCCCTCATTACATGCACGTAATTTGGGTGTTATATTTGACTAAACAATGACTTTAAAACCACATACATGCCTTATCTCCAACATTGTTCGTGATCATCATCATTTCATATCAGAAATATAAGCCTAATTAGGAACATACTTGAATAAAAGTGCTGCTGAACAAATTATACATGCATTTGTCAGCATCACGGCTCGATAACGGGAATGCTCTCCTTTACGGTCTTCTCCGTGAGAATCAAATATCTCGTCTTCAGCACATACAAAAACACAGCAGCTCGTGTTGTGACTTTGTCCAGAAAGTCATGCCATATCACGCCAATCTTGAAAGAACTGCACTGGCTTCCTGTTTCACAGAGAATTGTTTTAAACTTATGCTAATTGTTCACAAATCTTTTAATAACATTGCTCCACCTTTTATATTTCTTGAACTATTTAAAGCTCTACACTCCATCAACAGCAATTTGGCGCTATACCAGCAACATGTCCACTCCCTCAAAGCGAACCAACTTCAAAACGGAACAGGGGGTGATAGGTCGCGTTTCTGTCGCAGCTCCGAGACTCTGGAGATACATCTTCCAACTAAGCTCAAATCTTGTCATAAGTATAAACCAGATTCAAGTCGAGTGCGTAGAAACTCATCTTATGTCATACTAATTCTTCAAAAGATGATGTATATTTGTAATTGCATTGTAGGTAAGCATTGTGTATCTCGGTACATAATTTGTTTCTCTCCTATGCTATCATTGTATATTGTTTGTATTAATGTTTTTTCGAACTTCCGCTACTTTGAGCGCCTTGGCAGCCCAGGGTGGATATGTTGGCCGCTTAAAATCTTTTATTATTATTATTATTATTATTATTATTATTATTCTGAACCCGGGTCCCGCAAACGCATTTGTGACGGGATACTCTTATAAGTTTGGACTCCGGTCCATCCACTTTTTTCCGCAAGACATTATTTTTGTATTTGGGGAACTTCCCCTAACCCCGTCATGCTTTCTCTCTTAGTTGTAATGAAATAAATACGTACCAATAATAAATAAAAACTAAGTCATAAATAATCAGACGTCCAGGACAGTTGTCTGCCTCTAAACAATGAATATATCAGCTTATTGGCTTATTGGCTTCTGCTCATGGTTGGACCATTGGTTCTCATTGCCGCTGGCCGACTACCTATGACACAATTTTGTACTTTGAAGGCTGGCGTCTTTCGCAATTTGGAAATTCCTAACCCCCTGACCCCAGGGTGCATGCCATCTTAGCTATATAACAAAAGAGTAAAATAATAACGACTTCAAAACTATGATATCAATATTCAGCCATTCCGGTCGTCACATCCTCGCTAATATGGCAGGGTCTGTCGATGCGTTTCACGTGGGATACCTCTCATGACTGGACCCGGTCCCCGTGCATAAAGATGCGTTAGGGAGTATCCTGGATTTATGTGAGATATTAGAGGTTAGCTTAGTTGCCAGAAATAAAATAAAGGTGATAACACTTTTTCTGGTAAAACAGTGAGAGTCTTAAAGCCCTTTCTTTCACACTTTTCAGAGCCAATGGTCCCACGGGAAAAATTATCGGAAATTCCCAGGAGTTTTAACCCCACCAACACCCCAACACCCCAAGCGACTGTTCACACTGTACCCATCTGGTCGTACCTCCCAGGAACATTATTTCCGGAATACCTGCACGGGTCGCTTCACACTCGCGATCAAATCCCGGAAATGCGCCATCTGAATCGGCCCACATCGGAAGTTGCAAAATGTTGTGGGCGGAAGTCCAATCCCTTCAGAATGTTACACCACCGCAGGCCACAGGACGGCCGGGTCCGGTTGTTGTGACTCGTTTCCCATGCATCGCTAGTCAGTGACCAAAAGTGACCCTCCTTCAAACGATAAGTCATCACATCATTCATTTTCGCATGCTATTATTATACCAATAATTGTGAGGTTAATCTGAATGTTAGCGTTAAGACATCGTAATGCCACACGCAAGCAGCATTGGTACAGGTATACGCTGTTTGAAAAAAGGAAGACTGGTACCCTAACCATGCGTGAACATTATAAACACATGTATGGATGTTTAACATGGCCCTCCTTGTCATGACAATTCTTTTATTCAATTTCCTAAAACCATTTATTTGGTCACATTCTATAAAACTAAATATATCATGTTATTTACAAGTCCATGTAGACATTTATATTTTAAGAAGGAAAGTTTCTAAAAAGTACTGAAAGACAACACTGGATATTATTAGCGCCGCGAAACTATTTACGCATGGCTATTTGTGACCATCGCTGACCTTTCAAAGACCATGTTGACGCCCCAACATCCGCATGAATACGAAAGTAGGGGTAAGATTAAACCGCTCGCTTTCGTTCACACTAGTTGCTATGTTCCTGGGAAAACACTTTTTCCCGGGAAAAACTTGCTTACCCCTACTCCTGAGCAGGGGTAATTATTTCCCGGGAATAAGCTACTTTCTCCTGAGGACGATCAGAGCATACTGATCGAAACGTCGAGTTGTACCCCCAGTTCTTTTCAGAACTAATTACTACTCAATTGAGATTCCACATGGAGTGTCACCGCAATTAGTCTTACTTATCATCCTCACCATGCAAAGGCTACAAGTTTTACTCTAATAAAGCTACTTCCCGGAATTTCCTAGGAGTAGCTTTTGCAGTGTGAAAAGACCCCAATAGAATTTCCTGGGAATTCTCCCGGAAAATACTGCCTAGTGTGAGAAAAGGGGTTTTAGAGATGCTAACACCTAACATTGAATCCTCACCCCTTCACAGTTTTTATAAAATCCAGGCGTGAAATAATAAATAAAATGTATCAATAATCACAAATACGAGATCACAATTCTTGGACTTGTTTTCATCCAGCATACTCCTAACGCATCTTTGTTCATGTTGTCCGCCCTCTCAAAAACCCTAACAACAATGAGAATTATCAGCTGATAGGCTTTATGGCTCATAGACCAATTGTCACTGGCTGACCACCTACCTAGAATTTTTCCATTTCTCTATTGAAACCCGTGAACCCCTGACCCCTTGGTGCCATCTTTAGCTTATAACAATAAAAGAGTAAAATAATAAACAAAACAATGCTATCAATATTCAGCCATTCCGATCCCGTCCAAATCCTGGCACTTGGACAGGTGCGACGACGCGTTTACAGGGGATAAGTCAGATGGACCCGGGTCAACACTTTGTCCCAGATACATGTGCTTCCCTCACCTCCCCATTGGGCTCTTCCATGTCTATTCGGCAGAACCCGGTGATGCATTTCAGGGATACATGTACCTCATTCCTGGACCCGCTCTGTGCCCTTACTTTTAATTTCTAACTTGTCTCCATTGAATACCACAACCCCTCGCTGCTGCCAGCCACAAAAGACAATAATTTTCTTTTCATAAATTCTTACCCTTCATTGTAAACCCCATAATAATAATAATAATAATAATAATAATAATAATGTGTGGCGGACTTATATATGCGCACGTATCCACCAACTACATTGTAAGTGGTGGCTCAAGGCGCATTTATATCATTACCCTTGCTCATAAGGCTCATAGCAAATCATTCCTGAAACCATCTCATAGCTCCCTGGGAGTATACCCAGCTCAATTGCTGCCATTACAAGCGCATAGGGCTAATCAACCAACTCTGCCCTCACAGGTACCCATTTAACCCCTGAGTGAGAGAAGCAATTATGGTTAAAGTGTCTTGTTTCAGTGGACACAAGTGTCACAGTAGCTCGACCAACCCACATTCTGCTGCTAAGCACCATTGTGAACTTCCCGAGTCCGGGTAAGCAGACACGCCCGGCCGACCTATACACTTCACACAACACTTTTGTAACCAATCATCATTTTGTAATCATACCCATTGCCACTCGGACGGTTGACGCCTGTTTTGGTAACGGATATTTATTGCACCACCGACGGTTGACGCCTGTTTTGCAATGGATATTTATTCCACATTTTCGCCGTGGACGATGCTATTGACGCCCAAGACCGCGAAAGGAAACCGCATCCCGTAGTGGGCGGGATTACGAGAAGGAAAAATTGAAAATAGGCCACCAACAATGTTGGAATGGGTGTATTCCATATGTTTTCAAGGCGTAGTACTGTAAAATTTTACCGGGAAAAAACCCTGATTTTCCATGAAAAATAATACTGTGGAAGTGGTTAAAACATGATTCTATTGATTTTTGGGGAAACAGAAAGTGAAAACTATCTTTAAAATCCACTTTTATTATAAGTTTACCCTTTCCACCTTTCTGGGTATCACCTGTCATTATTGCAAAAAATTATTGCAAATTTGTGAAATCAGTAATGTTTGTTGAAAATTGTAAAAAATTTTACTATTTTATTTTTTTCCAGAAATGTTTCAAAAATTTCATAGAAAGTGAGATATCCCAGAATAATGGATTTTATGCCAAATGTGTCTGATTAGGGCAAAGGTTACCTAATCACCAAGTTTTAGGTTTGTAATAAGTAGCAGATCAAAAGTTGAAAAAAGGAAAAGCAAAAAAAATTGCTCCATTTTGCATGAGCGCTAGGGCAAGGATATGGAGGAGTCCAAGTGGCTTGGCCTCTAAGAATGGGGGCTTATATTGCAACCAAATACCAAGGCACAGTGATCACCTCCCATAACAACAACACAAGGTTTAAATCGAGTTAGTAATAATTAAATACTTTGTTATGCTAGTTGCCGGTGTTTAAATGTAAACCATGACAGCTGTAAGTTGTTTACCGCCATGCGCTACACTATTACCTCCCTTTTCCCATGATGCCTTCACGGTTAATCACCTCTGTGATAAGGTTTATTGTCTGAAATTAACATTTTCAAGTAGGGTGTCCATTGGATAAATTATCAGGATAACCTTCAGGATCTCATGACAAAAACGCATAAAAAAAGTTATGAACATTTTGCAGAATAATTCCTAAATGTTGTCCACACAATTCATGTCATGAACATATAATAGGTGCAATTATCAACTCGCACATCAACACGAAAAAGCAACTTATTTTTGGCGAGAGGCATTACTTTAAATGAAATAAATTAATTTGCTGTTCATTTTAAAAAAGGCTCATATGTAATAAACTATTTATTTTTATATTATACATGTAATTATTTACATTGTTTACATTGTACGGCTGTATATTAAAGTAAGCAGCTTTTTACTTTTGCCATCATAAAAAACCTTAATAACTGTTAATGTTTTATTTTATTAATTAAATTTTTATAATTTATATTATTTAACCCTAATCACCCTAAATCCATCAAAATCACCTCCAAGTAGGGAAGCGATTTTCGTTCAAACATTTTGCATAACAGTAAACTCAAGCGAGTGTGCAAAACTGAATTTGCATAGCAAAACAATTTTTTTGTATATAGCAATCTGTGAATTTTGTGTATGCAAATTTAAATGCTTTAAAATTACAGTATGTAGTGTGTATACATGGTAGGTATGAAGGTGTTGTTTTTCAAGAGCTTTTATATTTTGGGTTTCATAATTATGAATGTCCAAATTTTACCAGAAATAATAATCTTTAGTGTCCGGAAATTGAGCCACTTTCTTAATTATTTTCGCCAAAATTGCAAGTCATTCAGCAGAAAGTTAGTCCTCTGTCCATTTTTTTTTTTTTTTTTTTTTACATTATTACAATGTATATCAGGTATCCGCTAAAACAGAGGCAATATCACTTAAAAAACAAATTAACGACTGCTATGACTTACGTTCAGGTGCTTTTTCAAGATTTCACCAAGTGCTTAACGTTACTTTGGTGGTATGGATCAAGCTTGATTTTGATTATTAAAATTTGTCAGGGAAAATGAGTATGGCTCACCTTTGGTTGAAAGTGCAACTCATATTGTGGGCCGAAATGATTCTAAATCTCACCACTACATATAAATGAATGCTCACTTTTGTTAAAATGTTCAAAACTTTTTATGATAAAACGGAGTTAGTAACTGCGTTTCTAGAGTTCCATTGAATACCGCCGAGTGATTGTATGAAAGTGCACACCTGTGAACTGAACATGAGCACTAGTTGTGTATATGGGGGGGGTGGCTCTAATTGCTCAATGTTCCAACCCCAAACTCAGCAGAAGAAAAAATAAACAAACATCGCGAAGCTAAAAAAAAAAAATAAAATAAAAATAAATTGTGTGAGTTGTTGCAGGTTTTCCATTTCGGAAATTAGTTGCCCGCGGTTAATTCATCAGCAGAAACATATTGCATGCACACATAGAATTTAAGGTATGGCGGATAAAATCCTTATGGAGTTGCTTAGGAAATAAAGTTGCATAAATGTACAGGATGCACATAGGTGAGAAACTAGAATTACGCAACGTGTTTACTGTTGCATCAACACCGTCCGGCGTCGTGATATCATCGCTGACCACGTATGCTGCAGGTTACCTGTGGATCGTACTTCCCGGGCGTGGTCTTTGGACACGGAAAGCAAACCCAGTCGGGGACGGAATCCCTTGATGTTTTTTGGTTGGAACATATACGTATAAAAGCGTTATTTCAGGAAAGGTTTGTCCAATGTGTTGGCTACTACACATTGTTTGTGCATATTCTGTAAGTTTCTACACTGCTTACCCTTTGAAGTAATCTCCAATGTACATACACATGTACATGCATATAAAAAGGCCCTTTCACACGAGACTCGTCTGCTTTAACAAGGGACCTTGACTATAAATCGCATCCATGTTAAAATAATAGCAAATCCCAGTTGTGTGAAAGCTATCCTTGTTAAATAATTACCATGGACCCTTTTGTTATTTATAACAGAGATCGTGACCACTCTAAAAAAATCGCATAGCGACAAGTTAAAATCGGGCCACGACAAATTAGGTCGTGTGAAAGGCTTTGTGCGCTACCAAACAGGGGGACCCTTGCTTTACGGGTATTATTTCGCATCTTGCAGAACGCGTCACTAGATCAGCTTTAATAATCCCCGGATGTGTGTTGGTAAAACAACTTGTATGCGTCCCCATCATCATGACGTCATATTGGTCTGCGAATGAAACGGTTTCATCGAAACTCCAAGAAGAGACTTTCTTGGCCCAGACATGGACACGTTGGATGGCTCTTACGTTAGAAATATTATGGATCTGTGAATCCGCCGGAATTGTTGCAAGTATACTTGATTCGATATCCATAATAAAGCGAGAATAAACATTGTCGGGAAAAGAAAAGAAAATGTGGGAGGAAAGTAATCGCTTGATTCTCGCACAACGCTGTGAGGCCTCATATCTTCGTGGGAAAACCACTGGTGCCAACGTGAGGTTGAGAAAGCTGCTCAGTGAATATGCGTTTCAGTGCCATATGTAACACCAGTGTGAAATTATTGGATTGCACAATCATGACCTTTGACCCTCCATGGAAAAACAAGGGACGTTAGTTTTGCCGTGAGTGGGAAGTTAGTGAAAGTTTGTTAAAAATCGCAAATCGACCGAGGTGACAGACAACTGGCGCCCACACATTAGTTAACTAACCTTTGTTAATGCTCGGTGAAAAGGGCTAAAGGCACATGGATACCAATAATTGACCTGTATTTTCAGTGCAGGTTATACTGTAAACAAACCCCTGTAATAATAAATCACCATCAGCCACTGGAGAGACCAATAAACTCATACCAAGCCCATCATCCATTGGGATTTTCAGCAGTTATTTTGTTAACACAGACTCTCCATAGTAACCTACCACACCAGCCACTGAGTCTGGAACAAAGTAATATGCCTGCAATAT